>JAULKM010000001.1:1095202-1107360 GCA_032355605.1 Rubia tinctorum
TTGTATACCCTTTGTACTCAGTATATATATGAATACACACAGCCACAATTATTTGTGGGTTTTACATTCTATCAAGTAGGGAACTTGGACAATATCTAGTGCAAAGCAATGGGATTTATTCTGTCGGATTGTATTGTTGTTGTTGGCCTAAAAATACATATTAATGTTTGGTCCAAATTTTCCAAGACACGACGGTTTTTGCATAAATTATGAAAACATCAAAGTTTAAATTACAAATTAAAATAAATGAAGATAAATTTTTTGAATTGCATTAATCGGGTCATAAACTTATAACTACTACATGTTGCATAATAACATTTTAATATTACAACTAAAATATTTTATCTTTTTTTAATTCTAATTCAACCCGTCTTTCCAATGTAAAGACAGGTTTTCACAAGAATTTACCTAATTTGAAAGTGTAAGAAAGAAAGTTGCAAAGAAATATGGTTTTGTTTAGTTTTGGGTATGTTTTTCTGTCGATTATGTCTACATTTTTTGCACGTGGAAAGAAGAACGAAGACTTACCCTGTAACCATCATTTCTTGGTCTTTTCGAACATCACAAGTTGACGAATTTCAAAGGACTTATTCTCAAGGTTTTGATGAATCTTAAGAGTAGTTAGACTGCTGATGTTTCTAGGAAATATACAATATTTACCCAGAAATTTTCTTTTAATTCAGTTCAATTTATTTATTTTCTATAAAATTTAAGTTTTCATTCAACTTATTTATTTTTAATTTAATTCAGTTCATTTTAAATCATGTGAAAATAATGCATCCTAAATTAGATTGACATGGACAAAATAAACATGTATGATCACAGTTCACTACAAGATAACAGAAATTTGTGACAATTTCAGAAAGTCATCATGGTAAAGTGGTCAATGACAACAAATCTTAATAGATGTCACTAGCGACTTTATTAGTGACAGTTTATAAATGTCTCATATTCAGTGACGAAACGTATTTACAACATATGTAAATGTCACTAACATTTTTATTAGCGACATATTATTTCGTCGCCAAAACAATGACGACAAAATTATATTTTACATTTACACTATCTTACACGCGCTTCCTAGTGGACGCGCAAGACCCATTTTTGCACCAACCCGAAATTCTTCTACAAGGTTCAAACCACATTACGTGTGAATTATACATTGAAAACAATAGCAACACAATATACTTAAACATTATCAAAGATGTAGTCCTATAATTACTTCGTTATAGAAGTATTTTTACAGGTAGGGCTACACACAGCTGCGTATTTTAAGCAACCAGGAGCTGATCATAGTGCTTGAAGTAGTACATAACTAAGCATGAAAGTACAATAGTTGTTCATGTATTCGAACTCGCATCATTCTGATGGTTTAGTTAAATGCCGCGCGAAATATTGGCTTCTGATATTCGACAGACTGTGTAGTCTTCTCATAGTAATGATAGCTACTTGCGGTTGTTGCCTCGGGTGGTGCATAATAGGCCTTGCTAGCCCTAGCCGGTTGAGCTTTGTGAGGAGCCAGGTAGTAAGTCTTGGTTGCCCTAGCCGGTTGAGCCTCGTGAGGCACCGAATAGTAAGCCTTGCTGGTTGCCCTAGCTGGTTGATCAGCCTCTTGAGCCGGGTAGTAAGCCATAGTTGTCTTGGCAGTGTAAGCTTCTTGTGGTGCATAGGGAGTGTACGAGTCTTGAGGTAGGTATTGCTGGTGGGAAATCTGCTGTTGCACCCTTTGACTGTGTTTGCCAAAGAACTTGTCGATTATGTCAAAACCCTCTTTGCCAATCTTAGCAAGGCTTGCTTGAGGTGCCATTGGAGTAAAAAGGGAAAGAGAAAGTAGTTTTGAAAGAAGGATGAGTTTGTGTTGGTTTGTTGTGTAGAGTTTGTGAGGCAAATAGCCCTTTATATAGTGAGGTGTTTATCAAGGGGGAGATATTTGTGTTTTAGTTATGTTTCAAGGCTAAGTTATTAGTTTGGTTAGAAAAGGTTACAATCGGGAGAGAATTAGATTCTTGATGTAACACATGGAATTTTCTCTTGTTTTTTCCCGATTTTGATGGGTGGGAGAAAAAATAAAGGGAAAGTCGCAATATTGATCAATATACTATCCTAGTTCTATTTTGGTTGACGTATTTTATTTTTATTTTGTGTATTTTGCTCTACTGGTTAAGTATAACATAAATTGTTATGCATGTATTACAATAAAAATGTATAACAAAAATTGCGCACACATGTATATATAATTATTGGATCGATCACTCTTCTTTTTACGAATATATTAATTAATGATATGTGAGATTTAAAGTAGTAGAACTATATTAATTGGGCTAGTGTCGCATATAAGACAAAAATCCCAAAAATAAAATCTTGCTTCCAAGTATAATAAGAACAGGAACTTGGATCTAATCTGGAGAAATGGGATCTGAATGGATATTTATTCGGTCGGAAAGTGTTGGCCTAATATTATTATTTTACCCTTTTGCTATTATCCATAATTCTGAACCTTTTGAATATGTGAAGGGATTTTATTGTTTTACAAGATATATGGTTTGATATCCATTTCTAGGTATATTGTTCTTTCTAAGGTATAAATTCTCCGCATATGATTTTTTTGGAAGAGGAAGACCGCTAGTAAGTCCACTACCATGATCATTTCTTGGTCTTTTAGAAGTTCACAAGGCTTAGATCAGAGCCGGAACCAGAATTTTAGTATCGGAGGAATGAAATATAATTTTAATTATTCATATATTTATTTATTTTTATAATATGTTTAACATAAATCACTTTATAAAATTAAGAATTCGGGATGATCAAGCACTTCTACGCATCCCTTAAGCCCCACCACTGGTTTTGACAAATCTAATTTTTTTGGTTGAAAGTGTTGTTGCGATTTCATTAATTTCTTGAAAGATTCATTTTGAATACAAATTGTGCCGTATTGTGGGTATTTACAATAAGTAATTTAGAAAATTTGAAGATGTGAAACATAATGAAAACCATTACTAATATTATAATATTTTTTACTAGACCTCTAATTTCTGGGGTACTTTTGAAAATTTCTGAAAAATTCGTTGTTATTTCACAACATGTAGATTTCAATTTTCTTTGCTACTAGTTTTAAGATGGAAATGTGCCCAATGTATTATACTATATTGATTGTTTAGCGTACTACGCACCAAACATCTAAAGAATTTGAGTGTTCTTTCTTCTTTTGCTTCCAACTTTAGAGCATTAACAAAGTGCCCCCATTCTTCTTCTATAATCATGGATCCGGTACTAGGTGTATTCTTTCTCCCAGTAATGATGACGGTGGTGGTGCATTGTGAAAAATGCAAACAATAAAGATATTATCTTTATCGAAGCTGCTTTGAAAGTTTACGAACTGAAATTAAAAATATATATAAAAAAAATTATAAACATTCAAAACAGGTTCGATCAAAATTATTTTAACGACGATTAAAATAACACCACCGCTCATCAACGATGACGGACCCAAGTCCACCGTCTCTCCACTAGTATTGGAGGTAGATACCGATGCCCACGGAACGGTCCCTCAACTATTCGTTCATACATAGGGGGAATATATACCTTCGTTTTAAACGGTTTGGCCGGTTTCATTGGGTAGAACAAATAAATAAGTGTAACATATATCTGTTCAAGATACGGGAATTTTAATAAACAATTAGAAATCTAATCTAAAAAAGATAAAAAATAATAGATGAGTAAAATCATATGATGAGATTCCTTCCAAAACAATTCTTGATTAAATTCTTGGCGGGTATGCGCATTTAACTAACTGGTCAAGGAATTGGATACGTAGATTGACTGAAGAATAAAGTTCTTTCAACTTGTTCTTGTTTTAATTCATTGGGTTTTATGAAATTGTCAGATTTTTTTATTTTATTCTTTTATTTAATATTATCGTACTTTTTAATGATAAAATAAATAGTTTATCTATTAACTATTAATATTTTTGTAAAGTTTTGGTAAAATTTTAGGAAAAACTGTCTTTCCATAGGCATGTGGTAAGATGTGTTTGAATTTGATTTATAGAAAAGTAAAAAAGATTAGTTGCAATATTAAAAATTTACTATGTAACATGCATTATTTATAAATTCATGACCCGATTAATGCAACTCGAAAATATTATCACTAGTGGAGAAAGGGGTGATTAAAGGTAGTTCTATCGGATTAGAGAAGACACCTTAGAACAGCCTTCTCTGGCTCCGCCTTTGTTCGGTTCAAAATTACCTTTAATTGGGTCCAAAATAGTTCCTGAACTCGGAAACTATTTTCGACCTTCCAAGTTTTCTTACGCGTCGTATGAGGAAGTTCATGCGCGTCATATGAGGAAGTTTCCATGTTAGAAGTTTTCTGCATATTTCTTTTGCCGCCCAATCTTCCAAATTATTCTCCATACTCTACACGTTGGCCACATAATACAAATGCTGAATTTCGAATCTTCTCGTATATCTTATTCTCTATCACAAATGATATTTTCTTTGCCTACTAGAAAAACATTGTTCTCTCATGATTTGAAATAAATTAATGTTAAAATAACAATTATTATAAATTTAAATTAATTAGATTAAATTTTGTTAAATTAAATTGAAGAACTAAAATTTAACAAATTGAGTTAAAATAAAATAAAATGAATTACAGTTAAATTAAAAATAATAATATTAAATGATTCTAAAACCATTACAACTGGTCTATCCCAATGTGTATATCAAAATATCTTTTAGGACAAACGTTTGAATTAATATTTATAGATGCTTATTATTAAGGGCAAAATACATTTACTTTAACTTTTAGTTGAAAGTGTCAATATAATCTCGTAATCTGATAAAGCGTCCATCTAACCCTAACTTATTACCAATTGTGTCAATCTAATCATAACTATTAGTCAAATTGTGTCAATACAGCCAAACTCCCTAATTCCGGCATTGATCCAAAGAATTCAGGCATTGACCAAAAATGGAAATGATCAAAATACCACTTAAAAAGCTAAAAATTAATATTCATTATACTCTTATTTTCTTTCTTTTTTACAACCCTAAACCCTAACCCGTCAGAAACCTCCGTCGCCGCCTGAACCTAGCCCCGCCCTAACCTGTCGTCGTTGTCTCACTCCCCCCGGCTAGCCCCACCATCTCTTCCCCCGCCTAACCCAACAATAACTCTGTCGCCGCTGCCTAATCCGCCTCCTCCATTATCTCCTCTCACCCTAACCCAACCCTAACTCCACCTTCGCTGACTCATTCGCCTCCACCACCCTAGCCCGACCCTCTCTCCCCTGCCATTGACTGAGTCTCCGTCGTCTTCATCAATTAATTTTGATGCTGCACGAAGTTAATTTCGTCGTCTTCATCTATTTTTTCTCTTTCAGATTTTGGGGCAATGAAGGAAATGGGAAATAGGGGGAAATGGGAGGTCATTTCGGTATTTTCATATCTATTTCTTTTTTAAAAAATGAAGGGCAAAATTGTCATCTCATTCATTTCATGCCAAACGGCCGTTGACCAAAAAGTCACCTCAATCCAGGGTTAAATTGATATTTTCTCAAATTGCAGGGTTATAATGACATTTTTAGTTTAAAAAAGTAGGATTATTTTAGCACTTAACTCAATTATTGTTATGTAGATTTTAATTGAAGGAAGCAATTATTAATTAGGACTTTTCTCTAGGAATAAAACAAATTAGAGTATAATTGATCAAGGCTTGTGATAATGAATCATTTGTACCATGTGTCTTCATTAGTGCCATCCGTGAAAAATGACCCAATTCATCAAACATCAAAACACTTGCGTTCTAACAAGCATTTTTCGCTGTAGTCTGAATGAAAAGAAATTCTAGATGCTAATTTTCATTCAACACGTAGTTGAAGCCTTCTCCAACTTATTTGAATTTTATTTTAGTTAATTTAGTGAAATTTTAAACTATTACTATTTACTTTGGTTTTGAATATTTATTCTTATTTTTAATAGTGGATACAAGGAATATAAATGACAGTTTTGATCTACCATCTCTTATAGATCTATCTATCGGACCATCGGTGATGCAGTTAGAATATAAAAAGAGATCTGCAAGCATGAATCTTGAAGAACAATTAAGATCTGCAAGAACAAGCCCTATGTTTTGGTTATGGAATCCACCAGAGAGATAATATTCTCGAAAAAATATATTATTATGAAAGATGAAATCTCAAAATAATACAAGAGGTTTTTAAATACTATAATGAAACCCTGGAATTATAAAAAAAACTTGTAATTAATTCTGAAATAAAACGAAAATGAAAAACACTCAAAAATAGTAAATTGTCGTTTTGAGCCCTGAAACGACCTCAAATGGCCAACGCATCCAGCCTTACCTGATTCTAACTCCGAACGCAAAAGTTATGCTCAAAACGGTATCGAACATTTACGGCGATCCATCATTTCTTCAATTTTTGCCGCCATTCGCCTTTCATCAATCGGTTGAACGATAGCTTCTAAACTACAGTTGCAGTTTCACTATTGGAATTGCTTTCGGAATTAATATTTTAAAAAAAAAACTCTTAATATTAGACCCCCACCACACTTACTCATCAGTCAACACCATTGTCACCACCTTGAAATCCGAATCGCATCAGAACCACCACCATACCTATCATTCAACAACACCATCTTCAAAACCACCAACACAACTATCATTCAACACCGCCATATCACCACCACAATCATCCATCAATCCCACATCAATGAAAACCAACAATAAACACAACCACCACTATACCTATATATTTTTTATATATACATATTTCAGAAAGATATATAAAGGGTAAATAAGTGTAGCAAAATTTAGTCCCTTTAAAATAACTAATCTTTGTAATTAATTGCACATGCAGTTAGGATAAGACTAGAAAATGATGAGAATACCTTAATATACATTAAAGAAGATCAGTAGTAGTTTAGTACCATATATTATATAGACAAAAGGTAGTTTCATTCAGTTTTTTGCAGATTAATTAAGCTTGCAAAAACTAGAGAAATTAAAATACTAGCCCAGGAGACATGCACATGCAAATGCATGGCTACATACATATATACTCCGCATCTCACACAGACACACACTAGTTCATACTTAAACTAATTATCACTTTTACAAACCCTAATTATTTTACTTAATAAGCCACAGCTGCAGATTTTCTCCTGTTATAATCCATCTTCATTGCTTCATAACTGCTGATCATCTCCTCCGTAGCGGAAATCGGGCTCGAAACCTGGTAAACTAGGCTTTGAGGAGGCTGATACTGGTAGATGCAGGTTTTCGCAGTTGCCGATGATGATGATGTCACAGCCTTGTTCTTGGCTTTCTGCTGCCTAGGATAAACCTGCTCTAGCATCTCAAAACCTTCGAACCCTACCTTTAGAAGCTTCGATTTCTCCACCTTGTATGAAGCCATTTGGGAAAAGTGAGAAAAAATTGAGAAAGATAGGTTTTGGTAAGTGTTGAAGACTATTTGTTGATATTGTAGTTGTTTGATGCAATTTATTGTGATGAATGATCCCTTTATATAGGCCTGAGGTGTCTTTAATTAAGGTACCTTAAGTTTAAGATAAGGATTTGGTAATAATTTATTGTGATTTAAGGTAAAGAAAATATCTTAATGGGGTCCTTAATTCCTAGGTTAATCATAGTAACCAAGTTGTGATGATTCATTTTGGATATGGATGCTTGGGAACTTTGAATGTATGATTTTTCAAAATTACACTAAATTCTTGGAATATTGATTTTTTATATAGATTACGGTGAGATTAATTTAATTAGTGGCTTTATCTTTGAAGTCATTAGGAAACTACTTGATTAATTTTCTACAGAAACCACCAATTATTGAGGAATATGTAACAAGTTGAATATATACTAAAGTGGAAAATCTAACTTCACCTTTGAAGGAGTTGTCCATTCAGAATCTGAATATGTGTGTTTATTTTTTCTTTTATTTTGCTTTTGATAAATCTTAAATATATGCAACGTGATTCAGCTAACGTTATGTCATTATTTATGCATCAGCATAGCCAAATTATGTTTAAAAATCACAAGTAAAATGGGTACTTTATATTTGTTTTATATTTAAAAGTTGCAATTATGATATTTATTTAGTCAAAATCAGTTTAATTTAACAATCAAATTTAAGTACTATATAGATAAGAATATTATTATATGAATTGTTTTTAGATGTATTTTTTTAAAATTATTAAAAAAAATTATAAATTTTAACTATTACATAATTAATTGTATTTATGATTGAATATTTTTTAGTTAAGTACTAAAAAGTTAAAGTGTGCCATTTTAAGTACAATTCTACACACAACTTGGGCTTGGCGTAAAATATTTTTAGCTATAATTATACAACTTAATGTGCATGTGAAATAGAGGAAAATGTTAATTGGAGAAAAAATCCAATTAATGTAACTCTAAGAAAATTTATTTTCAATTTTAATTTCCACATGCATGGATATTATCAGTAGGCTCAGTTGGATATCCACAGATGCTATAGGCATACACATATGGGGAAGAATAATGGAAAAAATTGACATGATTGGTCAACGAATTAAGAGAATACTCATACTAGGCATAGTTTGGTTCCTTTTCAATTATTTGGGAATCCATTCATCAAATGTCACGTTGAAATCTAAAATCAAAATCTTATATTTTAGAGAAAAGTGCATTTTAATCATATGTTGTATATGTTCGAAAGTGTAGTCACAACCTTGTAAAATGTGAAAGTACATATCTAACTTTCAATTTTGTTGATCAAATTGTCAATGGCCGATTTCTCGTCTTCTCAGTACCCTCCCATCCGTGGTCTTCCTCAACATCTTCAACACCACCACTTGCCCTTACCAATCGTCCTTAACCCTAGACCCCGCTCTCAACACCACCACCAGCCCTCTCATTTCTCTCGTATTTCACCCAGTCCCGACGCCACCCAGCCGTATCGAGGAGGGTAGCAATTGAGGTTTTCACGGGTGGTCGGAGAGTGGCAATAGGTGAGTTGCACGATTGAGGTACCGGGTGGTCGGCAAGTGGCACAATTGAGAGGTTACCAGAGTGGGGGTCGGCGTGTGGCTGCAGGTGAAAAGGTAGTGGGTAGTGGTGTTCAGGGCAAGGCTAGGGTTGAGGACGAGTGGTGGTATTAAGGGCGGGGCAGTGGTGGTCGGCGAGTGGGTGTGGGTGAAAATGCGGATGAGGAGGTAACATGTGGTGGTGTTGAGGGCAGGGTAATGGTGGTCAACGAGTGGCTGCGGATGATGGTGAGAATTGAATTGTGCCAATTTTTGTAGGACAGACGAAAATTGAAATTGTGTCAATTTCTCTGTGACGGAGGGAGTGGATAGTAGATAGATATAGAAGATAAAAAGATGGTATTCTGTAGAAATTAAACCCAGTTATCTCCTTTTTAGTTGCACCATTCTTTAATTTTGATGAATAAAAAAAAAAGTACTATATTGATTATAAGACCTTTTCTCTTGATCTTTCTTTTTTGTCCAAAATGAAATCATACTCTTATCCTAATCAATTACTCTCTCCATCTCAACTGAAACCATACTCTTATCCTAATCAATTACTCTCTCCATCTCAACTCTATTTGCACTGCAATCATTATCACATTATTTAAGAAACAGTTTGACCGTTAATATATTTACCTAACAATAAATAAAAAATTAATATTTAAAAACTATCTGTTACGACAAATTCAACACTATCATATATGATAATATTATTGATCATATATTCATTGAAAATATGTGACAAATTTTCATAGTAAATAGTGTAAAAAAAATAGAAATACAAATAAAGATGGAACATAGTGAGTAATAGCATGTGCGTACCTTATGGATTATTCATCTCACTTTAAGAAGTTCTCCTCCGTCCCCGGATCAAGACGTAATATTATTATTTATTAAATAAAAATATTAATATAAATTACAAAATTATTGATAATGAACAAATTTTTAATGAAAAATACTTATTATGAATTCCTAATTATTATGAATAAAATATATTAATGATTTAATTTATGATTAAAAGTAAAAGTGTATAATTTAATTTGAAATAGATAATGTACTCATGCGGGAGATAATAATTGAGTTCACCTGTGAAAAAGTTTCACCATATCACATGATGGCAAGGGAACTTTTACCTTCAAGATGTAAAGTTAAGAAATGATCAATACCCCAAAAAAAACTTTAAAAGATTAATTAAAAATTGTACTCCCTCCGTTTTTCTATTTATGACACCATAAGTTTATGTGTTTGGATTTAGGTGAAAAAAATGAATGGATGAAATTGAATGTAAAAAGTAAAAAGTAGAATGAGTGGATGAAATTGAAAAAATCTTGACAAAAATAGAAAGAGTGTCAAATAAATATTAACATCAATTTATAATAAATGTCCCATAAATAACAAAACAGAGGGAGTATGTACATTTAAAATTTAAATAAGGGGTTAAAATGTATTTTTCTCACTTTCATTAATGTTTTAAAAATATATTTTAGTAAAAATCAAGCTTTGTTTTAAATTAAAATTGTATCACTTTAATTACAAATATTATAGTTTCATAGATAAAAAATAAATATTTTTAAAAAATAAATAAACAATCAAGATATAAAAGTGTAGATGTGGTATAATCTTGAAGATCCTTATTGTAATGGACATGCAAAACATCTAAAAAAAGATTACCATTACAGTATATTTTATTGAGTGAGTCTGCTGAATGACAGCCTATCAAATAAATTTATTGATAAACCACTGTATTTTTTAACTTATGCACTGCATTTGTTAAATTACTTACTATTAAATTCAAAAAATTTAAAATATATTTTTAAAATTATATATTTAATAAAAAAATTATAATGGACTGCTCCTTTTCCCACTTTGGCACTTAATTTTGATAGTTATCAGCAGTAAGTCAGCAAATAGCCAAATATGGATATACTATCCGGGTCGATTTTCCCGAGGCCGTTCATACTTGTTTTTTTGCAATTGCATTCATTGTTAATTAATAATAACTTGATATAGTGCACAACTTTTCCTCCTCTTCTTCAGCTTTAGTTTGACTGATTGATTTGTGGGTTTTCTGGGCTCTTGTCGAATTGGAGGAAGAAAATGGCGGTTCGGACATCTGATATGGTTGGTGGGGTCCATGAATCCCAGCAGTTTGATGTTGGAGCTCTTTTGAGATATGCCTCTGCTAATGTTGAAGGGTTCCCTTCATCCCTTTCTGAGTTTAAGGTTTCTCAGGTTTGGATTATTCATCATTTGATATGATAAAGTTTGGTTTTTTTATTGTTGATTGGAGCTGTACTGAGATGGATTTTTCTGATCCTCGAAGTTTAATCATGTGGGAAGTGAAGCAAGTACTTTAGGATTATATGATTCATGTGTTGGATTGGAGCTTTAAGTTGCGAATGTCCTAAAATATTTGACTGTCAGTCATCAGTGTAAGGTGATATGCTAAAGATTGTTTTTTATTGTCATAGAGCTGTCCTTAGTTTAATGATTAATCTAGGCTTGATCATTCATGTGTTGGATAGAATTTTCAGTTGCTAATGTTTAATACTTATATGAGGCTTTTTATTGATCTTCAAAGTCAGGGTTCTGGTAGCTTAGGAATTTAAAATGGAATGACAAAGATGGGAATTTTAGTGTTGTGGTGCTTTATGGTTTCCCCATTTCCTCGGGGCTTGGCTGAACTGTGATCTAGTTGAGAAGTTGTTAACTTTGTCGTTATTAGTGATTTTTAGTGTTTGGGATTACTTATTCCGACTTTCAGAAGATTTTGCATCCTAGAACTTAATTCTGTACTTCAGTTGAGATCTTGTTTGATTAGTGAGAGACGATGATATTGCTAGAAGCATGAAAAGACTTGGAACAAAGGCAGAATTGCAGAGGTACTTAGTTAGAGACTTAGCAGGGCAAAACCCCCAGCCTGTAATCTATTAATCAGATGAAGAATGATTCTTGATTAGATTCTCATGCAGCTATGATCTGGTATCTTATATTATAACGACAAATTGCAAAAAATAAAATTCTGATTTGAATCTGTGTTGTGGAACAGTTTGGCCATGGTCAATCGAATCCTACATTTCTCCTTGAAGTCCATTCAGGGTCCTCTATCAA
>JAULKM010000001.1:1107460-1118257 GCA_032355605.1 Rubia tinctorum
GATGCGGGGTGGGGTTGTGTAGGCTAGGGGGGTTTCAGCGAGGAGCAGGGCTGGGTGGGCTAGGGGTAGCACCGGCACTGGCGTCGGGGTGAGGTGGGGCTAGACTCTGTAAATTTTCCTTTTGCTTTGAATTTCCGATCTATAAGTTCATTGTTCTGCATTGAAGAGGCATAGATGATTGAAAGATCGAGAAACTCCAAGTTGAATGCAGCTATCAGCCACCCTGACCTCGGCATTGGTAAACATTGTTTTGTGGAATTTTAAAGTTTGCTCTCTTATTTGTATTAATCCTGCGTGATTTTCTGATTTTGAGGCAAAGAATTTTAGTTTTTGTGATTTGGATAGAAATATGATTATGATCAATTCCCCTGCTTCCTGTTAGAGGCAGAGTTGAATGTGTGCTATCAGCTATGTGGAGTTAGGGACATGATTTTTACAACTTATGTGTGGATAGGTAGTGCATTTCATCTATTTCTATTCTGGTTCGATGGAACCCAGATGCAGTGGAGGTGAGGTTGTACTGTACGGGCAAAGTTGATTGGGGCAGTGAAACTAGATTCTGGTTGGTAATCGGTGGTGATGAAATCAGATGCCGAGCGGCGGAGATCCGACGACCATGGTGGCAGGTGGGTGCTAAAGGTGGATCCGACGAATAGGGATATTTGTGTCATTAGATTTTTAGTTTTAAAACTAGGGGTATTTTAGTTTTTTTGGTCAATATTGGAATAGTGTCAAAAGGTTATATCGGCACATCTGATGCAAATATTAGGGTTACAATAGCACTTTCAGATTTTACATGGTTGTATTGACACTTTTGTAAAATAATAGGGTTATTTTGTATTTTTCCCTTTCTACAATTATATCTTGTCACACCAGTTTGCATAAAAAAGAGCATAAAAATTCATTCCGTCATTTTTGTCGGGACAGAGGAAGTATAAAAGTATTATAATAATGGGCTTCTATCATAAAACCAATTGGTACTATGTAGGGGTGACTCATAATCTTATATATTGACTTGTAACTCTATCAACCACCAATGTGGGATACTATCACGCCCTCTCACGTGCAACAGTATTAATCATCATGCAAACGTGGATATAAAGAAGCCACAGGCCCGTGGACTCTAATACCATATTAGAATCACAGACTCCTATCATAAAATCAATTGTTACTATGTAGAGGTGACCTATTATCTTATATATTGACTCGTAATGTCAACCACCGATGTGGGATACCGCTTCGGGTTGGGTGCCCTCCTGTCAGCCATGACATCCCGATCTAACGCACGTCCCTCCAGCGAGAGGGTTCAACCAGCCGTGTATGCCAGCTCTGCCTTGATGCTACGGTTAGGGCCAAGCGCACGTAGCCGACACAGACGCTCCTCAGCCGACTGACCTTGGTCAGACGTTCCAAGCCTTGGCCATTCAGCCCAGCGCTCATCCGCAATGGTTCATGGATACTGGCGCGTCATCCCACCTTACCTCGGATGCAGGTACTATGATTTCTCCTTTACATACGAGCAATATTCGTTCTATTCTTGTTGGTAATGACAATAGTATTCCGATTTATGGTTCTGGCATGTCCAAATTAACCACCCCAAGTTGTACCTCACACCTTACCAACATCTTACATACCCCACACATTGTCAAAAACCTTATCTCTTCTCGTCAGTTTACAAAATATAATAACGTGACCATTGAGTTTGACCCATTTGGTTTCTCTGTGAAGGATTCTTAGAATATGGAGACTATTTTGAAGAGCAATAGTGCAGGCGAGCTTTATCCTATGTCTCCCTATCAGTATTCTATTTATGATTCCACGCATGCTCAGTCTTTTGTCACTTTTACCCCGGACAACCGGCACTCACACCTTGGCCATCTTGGTGTCCCTGTTCTTCATCATCTCCAGTATTGGTCATGCAATTCTTTCAATAAAGATCCTACCTCCATTTTATGTAATTCTTGTCAAATGAGTAAACACAAACAAATTCAGTTTTTTATTCCACTTCCACTACATTTGCTCCATTTGATATTATTCATAGTGATTTGTGGACATCACCTGTTTTGAGTAAAACAAATTACAAATATTACTTTGTCTTCATTGATAATTTTACTTAATATGTGTGGGTTTATCCTCTAAAATTCAAGTCCGGGGTGTTTTCAAAATTTGTGCAATTTCATACTTATGTTCAAACCTAATTTCAACGCAAAATAAAATTATTTCAATGCGATCTTGATCGCGAATTTGATAAGTCCTCTTTCCACAACTTTACCTCGAAATACGGCCTAGTCCTTCGCTATTCAGCCCCACAAACTTCCTCTCAAAATGGTAAAGTCGAGCGCATGATTTGTGGTCTAAATAAAATCATCCTAGCCCTACTATATTATGTGTCACTTCCACCAACCTTCTGGGTGTGGAAGCTCTACACACTGCTGCTCACCACCCCAACATCCTACGTACCCACCAAAGTCCTTGTTCTCCGCTCTCCCGCTTCCGCGCTATTTCTTAAAGAACCTACATACAACCATGTTCGTGTTTTCGGTTGTGGCTGTAACCCCAACTTTTCTGCCAAAATATACCACATCGGTGGTTGACAGAGTTACGCCTCAATATATAAGATCACGAGTCACCCCTACATATTACCAATTGATTATATGATAGGAGCTCATGAATCTAATATATTGAGTCGTAAATCTGTCATCCATCGATGTGGGATACTAACAAAAAGATCTCAATTGCACTTAAATTAAAAATAAGGAATTTTCAATAAAAATTAGACATTATTTTAGATTAAAATAGTACTACTTTTAATTGAAAAATATATTTTCAAAATATAAATAAAGTGGATACAATGTTGAAGCTCGTTATTGAAATGGACATGCAAAACATCTAAGAAAGACTATCTTATGGACCAATATATATTATTTTTTGACCTTTTCCCAGTTTGGCACTTAATTTTGATACTTATCCGCTGTTGGTCAGCAAATAGCCAAATATGGATATACTATCCGGGTCGATTTTCCCGAGGCCGTTCATACTTGACCTTTTGCAATTGAATTCATTGTTAATTAATAATAATAATAATAACAATAACTTGATATAATAGTGCATAACCTCTCCTCTTCTTCTTGAGCCTTAGTTTGACTGATTGATTTGTTGGTTTTTCTGGGCTCTTATCGAATTGGAGGAAGAAGAAGCAAAAGATGGCGGTTCGGACATCTGATATGGTTGGTGGAGTCCATGAATCCCAGCAGTTTGATGATGGAGCTCTTTTGAGATATGCCTCTGCTAATGTTGAAGGTTTCCCTCCATCCCTCTCTGAGTTTAAGGTTTCTCAGGTATGGATTATTCATCATTTGATGGGATTAAGTTTGGTTTTTTTTATTGTTGATTGGAGCTGTACTGAGATGGGTTTTTATGATCATCTTAAGTTTGATCATATGTGAAGTGAAACAAGTACTTTAGATTAATATTATTGATTTGCTGGATTGGAGTTTTCAGTTGCCAATGTTGCCATTTAGGGTGCTGATTGAGCTGACCTGAGTTGGTTCTGCTGATTATTTTAAGTTTGATAATATCTGAAGTGAAGGAGGTGCTTTAGAACGCTGTTATTCGTGTGTTGGATTGGAGTCTTAAGTCGCGAATCTCCTAAAATATTTGACTGTCAGTAATCAATGTAAGTTGATATGCTAAAGATTGTTTTTTTATTGTCAGTTACAGCTGTCCTTGGACGGGGTTAATGATTAAGCTAGGCTTGATTATTCATGTGTTGGATTGGAATTTTCAGTTGCTAATGTTATTAGAGTATATGGGGTTTTTTGATGATCTTCAAAGTCAGGGTTCTGGTAGCTTGGGAATTTAAAATGGAATGACAAAGATGGGAATTTTAGTGTTGTGGTGCTTTATGGTTTCCCTTCCCCATTTCCTCGGGGTTTGGATGAACTGTGGGCCAATTGAAAAGTTGTTAACTTTGCCGTTATTAGGGTTTTTTAGTGTTTGAGATTACTTATTCGGACTTTCGGAAGATTTTGCATTCTAGAACTTAATTCTGTACTTCAGTTGAGATCTTGTTTGATTAGTGAGAGACGATGATATTAAGCTAGAAGCATGAAAAGATTTCGAACAAAGGCAGGATTGCAGAGGTACTTAGTTAGAGACTTTGCAGGCCCTTAGTAACAGGGCAAAACCCCACCCTGTAATCTATTAATCAGATGAAGAATGATTCTTGATTAGATTCTCATGCAGCTGTGATCTGGTATCTTATATTTTAACGACAAATTGCAAAAAATAAAAATACGATTTATATATGTGTTGTGGAACAGTTTGGCCATGGTCAATCGAATCCTACATTTCTCCTTGAAGTCCATTCAGGGTCCTCTATCAAGCGGTATGTTTTGAGAAAGAAGCCTCCTGGAAAATTACTTCAATCTGCTCATGCCGTTGAAAGAGAATATCAGGTTCAAGCCTTGTTTCTCTTTAATTGCGCAAACCATAAAAATAAGGGGGTTTAGTGCCTTACGCTTGATATTGTAATTGAAAATATGGCAGGTTCTAAATGCTCTAGGAACCCAAACATTGGTTCCAGTCCCCAAAGTATTCTGTTTGTGTACTGATTCAAGTGTAATTGGAACACCATTTTACATCATGGAGTATTTAGAAGGACGCATTTTCATGGACCCCAAGTTACCGGTAAGAACTTCTATGGTTCAAACCATGCCATAGTTCGAGTAGACTATTACACTTTTAACAGAATTCGCTTAATCCTCTTACTGAACCTCCAGGTCCTGATATACCTATACCACCTATTTGATGTATTACTTATAAGATTTTCTCTGTAACCAGGGACTTGCACCAAAGGAAAGAATGGAGATTTATCTTGCCACATCTGAAGCTTTAGCTTCAATCCATTCTGTTGATGTTGATTCCATTGGTCTAGTAAACTTCGGTAAAAGGAGTGACTACTGTAAACGGCAGGTGCAGGATATTCTCCTCTCCCTGTTCTCTATATCTTCCTTGCTTTCTAATTTTAATAAGTAGAACTTGATGCCAATTTCACCTGTGAATAAAGATGTGTTGATTTTAATTTTTCATTTATTTTTAAAGAAAGAAGAGATTTTAAGTTAATGCTGTACTTTTTGCAATTTAGGTAGAGAGGTGGGCAAAACAATATATCGTATCTACTGGCGAGGGTAAGTCAGAGAGAAATTCAAAAATGTTAGAGCTAGCTGATTGGTTGCGGCAGAACATTCCAGCTGAAGATTCCTCTGGAGCTACTGGTTTAGTCCATGGTGACTTCCGGATTGATAATCTTGTATTTCATCCAATTGAGGTGCTGAAGTTGATCAATGTTTTACCTTTTCCCTTTGTGGCTTATTGTAACACCACATGTATACAGAGGAACAACAGTTAACTTCTTCAATTCTTACATTGCAGAATAGAGTGATTGGCATTCTTGACTGGGAATTGTCGACCCTTGGCAATCAGATGTGCGATGTTGCTTATAGCTGTTTGGTAATATTCATTGTCTTCCATGTTTTTCTTGCTTTTGGTTCTCGCTGTTGTAAAGGATACATCATTCAAGTCAGAGAAAGAAATAGTTTCCTGTTATAAGTATATTTTGCAGTGTTTTGTACTATATTTAAGTGAATCATCCTTGTTGTCACTGAACAGCATTACATTGTTGATGTTGCATCGGCGGACAAATTAGAGGAGAATGGAGGTTTCGAACTTACTAATTTTCCAGAAGGAGTTCCTACACTACCAGAGTATTTGTCCTACTACTGTTCTGCAGCTGTAAGTGCAATTCCTTATTATCTTGAGCTGAAAATTTTACATAAGTCTGTTGTTCTCTTTATTGCTTTAGTGAAAATAAATTCCTTCTATCTGAATTAATGTTGTTTTGTCATAATCTTAGCTCAATGGATCAATCAGCTCATTTTGGCCTATTTAATTGCTGTGTACAGGGAAGACAATGGCCTGCTGCTGAATGGAAATTTTATGTTGCATTTTCAATTTTTCGCGGGGCATCAATTTATGCTGGAGTACATTCCAGATGGCTTATGGTAATTGAGTTCTGCTGCACGTCCTTGAAAATTAATCTAAAACGGAAAAAATGAATTGATTTTTGTATCACTCGCTTACACAAACTTGTCAGGGCAATGCTTCCGGAGGTGAACGTGCTCGACTGACCGGACAAAAGGCTAGTTCTCTAATTGACGTTGCATGGTCATTTATCCGACGGGATTCGGTCCTACCTCACCATCCTCCATCTGGTATAATTGTTTCCTCGTGATGATCATTCTCTCATTAGTCCAGTAGGAAGCTAGTATCTTAAATATCATCACCGTTTCCCTAGGAGCTAGTATAATTGTTTGGCTTTCTCATGAACAGATGTACAAGAATATAGAAATCCGAAATTGGATGAAGAAATCAAGGGTCAAAATATGTCCAGTGGTGGAAGGTTTGTTCCAAGTCGAAAGGTTCAAGTTTTGAGAGACCGTTTGCTGAAGTTCTTGGAGAATCACATATACCCATTGGAAGGTGAATTTTACAAACTAGCACACTCTTCTGATCGTTGGACAATTCATCCAGAGGAAGAGAGGTTAAAGGAACTTGCTAAATCAGAAGGATTGTGGAACTTGTTTATACCGGTAAGTTTATTACTATCTAATCTCGGTAGAATTTGAACAACCATGGTGAAAAAATGATTGCTTTCAGCCAACCTTACCGAAATCTTCTTTTGTATATATTAAGATTGACAGTGCCGAGCGAGCAAGCAAACTATTATTTAGTGGTCAGAGAGGTGCTTCAAATCAGTTGTTGGGTGAAAGCCTGACAAATCTTGAATACGGTTACCTTTGTGAGATCATGGGTCGGTCTATCTGTGCTCCACAGATTTTCAATTGCGGAGCACCTGATACTGGAAACATGGAGGTAAAGAGTAGTCCTCATTTACAATAGTTCTGGAATGTGTTCTTAAGGTATTTACACGAATCTTCTTATCTGACTGTTGTATCATGATTTTCTTGAAATCGTCCAGGTGTTGCTGCGTTATGGAAATAGAGAACAATTAGAGGAGTGGCTTCTTCCGTTACTTGATGGAAGAATTCGATCTGGATTTGCAATGACAGAGCCCCAGGTTGCATCTTCTGATGCCACCAACATTGAATGTTCTATTAAGAGGTTGGTTTCAGCTGCTCAGAAAGGGCGGGAAATTTCTTTCTCAAGTCATTCAGCTTTATGAGTTTTTTCTTCCTGTAGAAATGGTGATTCATACATCATCAATGGAACAAAATGGTGGACCAGCGGAGCTATGGATCCGAGATGCAAGCTTCTGATTGTGATGGTTAGTTCTCATAGTCTACGCAAGGTTCAACAACATTACTCAGATTTTGAATCTTCGATTCAGAGGCAAATGACTTGCATTTTGTGCAGGGGAAGACTGATTTTATCGCTTCAAAGCATAAACAGCAGTCGATGATCCTCGTGGACATCAACACACCTGGCATAAGTATCAAAAGACCACTCACAGTATTTGGCTACGATGATGCTCCTCACGGCCATGCAGAAATATCATTTGAGAATGTCTGTGTTCCGGCCAAGAATATTTTATTGGGAGAGGGGCGTGGTTTTGAGATTGCTCAGGTAAAAAAAATAAAATCTTGCTTTTGAAAGTCGGTTTTCCTTCTTGCCATATATTCCCTTGCATCTATTCATGTCAAAAACTTACTTGGGCATGTTTGGATTGAATGTGTCGTTAATTTTGGTTGGTGCTGTTTTTCTATCGTATAGGGTAGGCTTGGTCCCGGAAGGTTGCATCATTGCATGAGATGCATCGGTGCTGCAGAACGCGGGATGCAGCTGACTGTTGAAAGGGCTCTGAAAAGAAAAACTTTCGGAAAGCTGATTGCTCAACACGGCTCATTTCTTTCAGATATCGCAAAGGTGTGTTGGCCTAAGTCCTCTTGTTCAAACATGCATTTAGGAAATGCAAGGCATAAAACTGATTTCATCAACTGCAGAATCGAGTAGAGTTGGAGAAAACTAGGTTGTTGGTTTTGGAAGCGGCAGACCAGCTTGATAGTCTTGGAAATAAAGAAGCTCGTGGAATCATCGCTATGGCAAAGGTATATAGCTTCATCCTTTTACTCCCGTGTCGTGTTTCATAGTTCGAGCCAAGTGTCTGATTTTTGTCATTTTCTCGTGTCCTCGCGGCTTTTAACGTGCAGGTAGCAGCTCCGAACATGGCACTGAAGGTCCTCGATTTTGCGATGCAAGTTCATGGTGCAGCCGGGTTGTCGGGTGACACGGTGCTTGCCCATCTCTGGGCTACTTCACGGACATTGCGACTTGCAGATGGCCCCGACGAAGTCCACCTGGGCGCCATCGCAAAACTCGAGCTGCGAAGGGCAAAGCTCTGATCTTTCCGTAGATGGAACAGAAACCCTAAACAAATAAAGAAAACTAGAGCTCAAAGAACAGAGCTTATTATTTTATTAGAATAAAAAGTGGATCTTTTCATTTTCATACTTGTTGAAAATTAACACAGATGTATAATTTTACATGTACCATTGAATTTCTGAAATGATACAAAGGTTTTGTTCTGTTGTTTGTTATTTGTTTTTTCATGCCTAATGTTTTACACTTAATACAAAACCTGTTGCATAACTAATTAAGGTTGCCAACCTGGCATTTCTGTCTGAATTTTGTATGTCTATATACAGGCAATTCATTTCATGCATTTCCAGCAGATTTTTCTTTCTATTTATCCTATATTTCTTGTATATTCAATTGGGGGGAAAATCAAGAAAAGTATGGAATCAAAAAGGACGGCCCTTTTAGGGTTTTGCCTCATATTTCTTGTGGTTGGAGCTTTTGGTGCATTCTTATTTGTTGCTCATAAATATACAGGAACGCATTCAACAACTCACAACAACGTTGATCCAATCCACTCTCTGAAAGCAGTACAAGATTTCTGTCAGAACACAAGGTACAAGGACACCTGTGTGAAGAGCATTTCCTCAGCCACGAACGCGACAAATTTCAAAAAGCTGATTAGGGTTGGTTTCAAGGTGACAATCAAGGAGATCAAGAAGGCCATGGAAAACTCTGCTGTTCTTCACAGAGCCGCGCGGGATCGCCCTACTGCAGAGGCGTTTAGGGCTTGCACGACGCTTGGATGACTCGGTTGGTGATTTTTGGCGGACTTTGGATCGGCTGAATTCACTCGACATGAGTGACCTGAAAAGGATGGTTGATGATATCAAAACCTGGCTTACTGGTGCTGCAACTTACCAGCAGACCTGCCTCGATGGATTCGAGAACACGAAAAGCAAGTCGGGTGATCGGATGAAGAAGCTGTTGAAGGTTGGGGGTGAGCTCACAACTGATGCTCTTGGAATGGTTAAGCAGATCTCCAAGTTTCTGCAAACCAACAAATTTCCAGGCCTTTACAGGAGGCTTCTTGGGGAAACCGAAATCCACGAGGGTTTTTCGCGAAGAATCCTTCATATCGCGAATGCCGAGCCTAATGTGACAGTGGCTCAGGATGGATCAGGTTTTGAACCCTATGTCTTAAATTTCTACAGTTGCTTTGATTAACTCCCGTTTTATAATTCTGAATCCGCTACTAACGGCAGGTAAGTACACCTCCATCAACGAAGCGTTGAAGGAAGTGCGCCCTAAAAACAAATACCCCTTCATCATTTATGTGAAGGAAGGTGTTTATAAGGAGTATGTTAAAATCACCAAGAAAATGTGGAATGTTACGCTCATCGGAGATGGCCAGAACAAAACCAAGATCACCGGAAACAAAAGCTTCAAGGGTGGATTGGGTACATTTCTGACAGCAACAGTTGGTAAGTAAAAGGATGATTGTCCTCATTATGATACATTTGGTAAGTAGAAGGATGACTGTTCTTTCTGATACAGTTGTAGAGGGAGACCATTTCACAGCTAAAGACATAGGACTCGAGAACTCTGCGGGGCCTAAGATGCGTCAGGCCATGGCATTGCGCGTGACAGCCGATGAATCCATCTTCCACAACTGTCGAATGGATGGTTACCAGAACACGCTTTAAGCGCACAACCACAGGCAATTTTATCGCGATTGTACCATCACAGGCACGATCGATTTCATCTTTGGCAATGCAAGAGCTGTCTTTCAAAACTGCACTTCAGTAGTGAGGAAACCATTACAAGAGCAGAAAATGTGCATGATCACAGCTCAGGGAAGGTTCGAAGAAGATCAGGTTTCCGCGATCGTGCTGCAGAACTGTAAGGTGGTTCCTGAACCGGGCTACCCGGCGCACGATGGCTCATACTGGGCTTATCTTGGCCAGCCATGGAAGAGTTTCTCGAGAACTGTTGTTCTGGATTCCGACATTGATGCCATTATCCACGCTGATGGATGGGCGCGATGGACGGAGGGCCAAAACATCGATACTTTCTGGTTTGGCGAGAGGGGAAATCGAGGCCCAGGTGCAGATCAGGTTTCTAGGGTAAAGTGGCCTGGTGTCGAGTATTAGTGAGAAGGATGCTGAAAATTTTACTCCTGGAAAGTTCTTTCGAGGGGATGAATGGATTAAAGGAAGAGGGTTACCCTATGAATCTGGGAGAGTGAACTCCTTGGTGGAAATCTTGGAAAAGTTCTCTTGCAAAAACCCTTTTTTATTCACACTACAAAAAAAACTTCCAGTTGTGACGCTTTTTTGAAGCATCTGTGATACTTAAAAGCGTCGCTAAAATTATTAGTGACGCCTTGTGAAGTGCATCTATTTAGCGTGTCACTAAAATTTT
>JAULKM010000001.1:1118357-1130447 GCA_032355605.1 Rubia tinctorum
AAGGTGGAGCAAATATTGTGACATTTCCTTACTTGTCACAAAATATGCGTCACTGCTGGACTTTTTTTTTGTAGTGTCAGGTCTTAAATTATGACAATCAACTTGGTAGATTCCAAATACTAGAGAAGGGTTCTTGAAGTAACTGAATCGCGCAATTTCCCTTGAATGCAATTAACTTGAATCGCGTGATTTTTCGCAGACACATCCACTATAGTTAAAAATTAAAATGAATGATAGACACTGTTAAATGAAGGTAAAGCATCATTTGAGAGCATTTGACTTTATAAATTGTAACACTTATTCGTGACACTCATGTAACTATACGTAACACTTTTACTATTTGTAGCAACACATTTCCAAAGTGTTGCCTTTTTGAAAGGATGCATCAATCAAATTGAACCTAAAGTTAGAGAATTCATTCTTATCATTGCCAACCCTAAATCAAATAGCCAGATCCCAATAAATCGGATTATATATAAGGGAAATCCACGAGTCAAAATCTGACAATGCATGATGAAACCCTTGACTTCTAATAATTATATGTATGTTCGTGGATTAGATTTATTCATCCATTAAAAATTTGTGTATCAATTGTAACATACACGAAAAAATCTCTTTTATTAATTCAAGAACCAAAAAATTACAGGGCCACATTTACAAAATAACCCCCAGTCTCAACCTCTAAAAATTCCCCAACAAATTACTCAACAATTGACTATTTACGCAGCTAACATGCCACTCGTATATGGAACTCCTCTTTGTGGCACCCATGTATCACCCTGAATGAATGATCCGGCCGTGAAGGTCTGAGCAATCTCCGGGGTGATATTCTGGATGCCTTTCCAGGTGACTCGCCCGGCCAGGTTAGACCCGGGTCCTGTATTCGCATGCTCGCCATAGTAACAAGTGTCCATTCCTATTGTACTATTCATCCAGTTCGACCACCCTTCGTGGTCTATGAATGCATCAATGGCGGTTTGCATGACGATTGTCCGGGCGTAGGGCTTCCAAGGCCGGCCAAGGTATGCGGGGTTTGCACCGGTCCACTTGGGATCGGCCGTGATGTGCCCGCCTTGGATGACAATGCCGCCAACCCCGTGAGGCTCGTCCCTTCCCTGAGCTGTGACCATGCATCCTTGGCTCGGCCCGGGCACCCTGACGATGTACACGCAGTTTTGCAGGATTACCTGACCGTCGCCAAAGATGAAATCAATGGTCCCGCTAATGGTGGTGTCGCGGTAGAATTGGCGGTAGGAGTGGGTGTATAACGTGTCCTGATACCCGTCGATGATACAGTTGTCAATTACTGCCTTGTCACCTAAAATTAGGGTTATTATTCAGGTTGGTGTGTCAAAATCGATATATAATACAAACATAAACGTCAAATAATGATAATTCTATGTCGTGTCAATCAGGTTGTCTCTCTGATCTCACCTGACACGCGAAGTGCCACGGCCTGACCCTTTGTGGGTCCAGCCGTGTTCTCAACTGCTATGTCCTTCAACATAAAGCCATCGGCATTCACAGCTGCAAACACACCATTTCAAAGGTTAAATATTTTTTAAAAATTCCAGTTCTTGATAATGTTGTCCTAAGGAATGAGCACTCACTGAGGGTTGAGCTAAGGAAAGTCCCGACTCCATCAACGTTGTTCTTGCTTCCAGTGATCCTGGTTTTCGCGGAGCCTTCTCCAACAATGACAATGTTGGTGAATCCCTTCGGAATCTCAACGTACTCCTTATAAACACCGGCCTTAATGAGGATGACAAACGGGGCGTTCAAGTTTGGCCCGGCGGAGGTAACCGCCGCCTGAATGCTCTTAAACTGTCCGGAGCCGTCTAGGGCAACCACGGCGTTTGGCTTCAGAGCCCCGGGGCCTGATGCCTGCATCAGACTCCGGGATGAAGCCGAGACAAACTCGGGGTAGGTTTCGTCCGACATGAGCCTCCTCGTAAACCCTGGAATGTTCAGGGAAGCAAAGATCATCGCGAGATCGGAAACCATGACAAGTGCATTGCTGGAGAGCTCTTTCGAGGTCTTAAGAAGGCTCTTCATCTTCTCCCCCGTGTCCCCTGTCGTGTTCTCGAATGCATCCAGACAGGTCGTTTGTACTGTCGAGGTAGCGCTGAGCCAGGTTTTTAAATCCGCGATAAATTCATCCATGTTTTTGGATTCCAGGGCTTCGAGTTTATCGCTCGAGCGCTGGAAATCGGAAATGGCGTTGTTGAGCACTTCTTTGCAGATATCCAGGGCCTGATGAGACCTAGGATCCTCCTCGGCATCTCTGATGGCCTTGGAGCTGGAAATAACGTCTCCAATCTTCGCGATCGACACGTTGAAAGCGTGCTTCATGAGTTCTTTGGGGTCATTGCTTTCGGAGCCTGAAAGACTCTTCTTACAGGTATCCTTGTAATCGACGCTCTGACATAGCGAATCCGCGGCCTTGGACGAGGTGGAAACCTCGTTAACGTTGGTTTTCTCGACGCGGTTTCTCAATCCGATCGCCACGGCTCCGATCACTGCAGCGACGAGGAAGATTGATGTAACTGAATAAATGGCGGCCTTCTTATTTCCTGCCATATTTTTTTAAAATTATTTTTTGGTTCTTTTTTGTTTTGAATTTGTGTAATAATTCTTTCCCTGTAGGAAAAAAATAAAATAGAGGGAAAGAAGTCGTCCTAAACAGGCGTCGTTTATTGGTGAGGGATCACTAGACTCCCTCTAGGGTTCGATGAGATTTGAATGGTGTGAATAAGGTTGTATTTATAGTGTGCTTAGGTACGAGGTAAGTGAAAAATGAACCGTGGAAAGTGATTATTCAGTTAGGAAATTTTGTGGTATGGATATGAATTCGCTAATCTCGGTATGGACTCAAATTATGATAAGAAATAGAAGGGAAATGTTTTTGTTTTCTAGGTTCAAATTTGTGGTATGTATTGATTGGGAGCTTAGAATGTAATTTATATGGGCTAGAGTTTTTTATATTAAGGATTAGATTACTTTTTTATTATAATTATATAGATTAAGGATTAGATTACATTTGAGTGATATTGAGAACATGGGTTGATCCAATTACACAAAAACACAAAATGAATATTTTAAAACAATAAATTAAGCAATACATAAAATATAAATGGTCGTCTACTAGTGAAAGTGTTGAGCAAACTCAGCCAGCTTTCACCAAACTCACTCCAACGACAAGAGACAGTCACCCGCCTCTAGGCAGTCACGGTAAAAAGTATCCAATCAACCACACTCGAGATCACACCAACACAATCCAATAATGAGGAAAATATATAAAGCTCTACCACTAGAAATTCGAGTTCCCCATCGATTCCATTCCCGCTCGTAGGGGATTGTATACGGTTGCTCCATATTTCCAAAGCTGCTTCTCTCACGATAAGATATTGTTTGTGTGTAGAATTGTGTCTTACCCGATCCCAAACGATAATTGTATAACGGTATAAAACCACTATCACTCACCAATCTGAACCATCCTAACCGGGTGAAATCTAGATCGATTGGATTAGTTACATCATCTATCATAATTAGTGACTGGATATTTTAGTAACATGATTGGTCATAAACTAATATATGTTAATTTTTGGTCACCAACTATCATATACATTCAACTATCATATTTTAATGTTAGCTTTAAAATGATTTTACGCATACAATATTTCCAAAAGGGTAATTGCAAAAGTAAAATTTTAATCAAACTAAATCAAAACTTGTCAAATTAAACACAAGATCCTTTTGAAACATGATTCCTTCAGCTAAGTCTTAGTTGCTTCTAAAAATAAAACTAAAACATCGAAATGGGAATTATTTCGCTGTTTTCTCGCATCACCTCTACATTTCTTCTTCCCATGAATGTTGCTACACCATCATTTAGTGAGATTTAACTCCGATAGAAATTCCTAAACGTCAAAATCTGTTTGTGGTAAAATATAATCAGCGGTATTAAATCCGCTATCTTTGCCCTTATATATATGACATTCATTCACACACTTCCAAACCAGCCAGAAGTGGGTAATCAAGAACCCAGTTCATATTATTGTTTTTCACCTTTTAGGGTTAGTGAAAATTAGAAGGAAAAAAACTAAAAACATATATATACACAAAAACAAAAATGGCCAACTCAAAGGCCACTGTTCTCGGCGTATCCTCCATCCTCCTCGTGGCCGCGGTCGTCGGTGCCGTGACATATGGAATGAGGAGCAATTCCGGAGGTTCCGGCTCCCCGGCTTCCGGAGCCCCGACGACTCACACGTCTTCCAAGGCGGTTCAATCGATATGTAAGAATGTCGATTACAAGGAAACATGTGAAGACAGCCTTAAAAGTGCGAAGAACACAAGTGACCCTAAAGAGCTTATTAAGGTAGCATTCAAGTTCACAACTGACAACATAGGACAGGCCATCCAGAACTCAACTCTTCTGCAAGAAGCCGCGAAGGATCCCCGGACCAAAGACGCGCTCGATGTTTGTAAGGTTCTTCTCCACGACTCCATTGATGATTTCGAGAGGTCATTTGCAGAGGTCGAGACTTTCGAGATGAGCAAGCTCAACGAATACATGGCTGACCTAAAAACATGGCTTAGCGGCGCCATCACCTATCAGGAGACCTGTATAGACGCCTTCGAAAACACCACAGGTAAAAACTGTTGAGCATACATTGATAATATCGTGGGAAAACGTATTAATCATTCATGCATACAGTCAAAAAGTTAAAATTATGAATAATAAAGGCATACATGTGCAAATGTATTGAATAGGGTTGAATATATTGAATATGGATCATGATATTACAATCCACTCATCAGGAATTTAAAAATAAAAAACATTAGTCTGAGAATTTTGTGATTCAATATTACTTGAACTATGAAATCTATTGATAAAAGTTACCCGATATTATAATTCTGTCTGCAGGTGACACTGGAGAGAAAATGAAGAAGTTGTTGATGACATCTTCTCAGCTATCCAGCAACGGATTGGCGATGATCGACCAGTTCGCAGAAATCGCTAGCTCCTTGGGAATTCCTGGGATTGGTGGTGGCGGCCAAAGAAGACTCATGGGTAGTGATGAAACCTCGGAGGATGATTTGATCCCAGATTTCGTTAACACCCACCAACGTCGGCTTCTCCAAACTGCTGGTCCCATCGACCTCGCTTCTCTCAAGCCTAACGCAACCATCGCGAAAGATGGCAGCGGCACGCATAAAACCATCAATGAAGCCATTGCCGTGGTACAGAAGAACAACACTGTGCCCTATGTTATTCTTGTTAAGGCAGGAGTTTATCAGGAGTATGTCGAAGTCCCGAGGAAAATAAATAACATTTACATCTTTGGAGAAGGCCCCGAAAAGACCAAGATCACGGGAAACAAGAACTACCTTGACGGAATTACCACCTACCGCACCGCCACTGTTGGTAAGATTATCTTAAAAAACTGTTGCACTATAAATGAAGCGACGATTTTATGCGTTGCCTAAAGTCGTGTCAAAGTTAAATTAAAAGTGTCACGTATGTTGGATATATGTCACTAAATGTAAGTGTATGCATCATTAAATCAGATGTGTCAAACATAAGCCAACACTTTTAATAAAGCGTCACTTATATTAGATATATGTCACTAAAATTAATATATGCATCACTTAAATGAGATACGTCGTACATGAGGCAACACTTTTATGCGTTAGATTTATAGTGACACTTTCAATAGTTTGCGACACTTTCAATTTTTGTGTAGCGAGATTCTTCGTAACTCCTCTCATAATCAAGTGGTTTTGAGCCTGCAGCTTTGAACGGCGACGGGGCTGTCCTTAAGGACTTGACAATCGAGAACACAGCCGGACCCGAGAAGCACCAGGCCGTGGCACTCCGTGTCTCCGGCGATAAGTCCGTGATCTTCAACTGCGAGCTCACCGGTTACCAAGACACCCTCTACAGCCACTCGTACCGCCAGTTCTACCGCGACACCCTCATCAGCGGAACCATCGACTTCATCTTCGGGGACGCCTCGGCAGTCTTCCAGAACTGCAAGACCGTGGTTCGAATGCCGATGGAAAACCAGGGGTGCATGGTGACGGCTCAAGGCCGGAACAACAGTCGATCCATCGGAGCCATCGTGCTCCAGAACTGCAGCATAACCGCCGAGCCTGAGTTCCTCGCGGCCAACCCGATGCCCAAGGCCTACCTCGGAAGGCCATGGAAGGAGTATTCCAGGACCATTATCATGCAATCAGACATCGGAGGATTCATCGCTCCCGAGGGATGGTCGCCATGGATGGGAACCTTCGCTCTGGATACGTTGTTCTACGGGGAGTTTGAAAACCGGGGCCCAGGATCGAAGATGGATCAGAGAGTTACCTGGAAAGGTATTCAAAAGATGACGCCGGAGATCGCCGCGCGTTTCACCGGCGGATCTCTGTTCATGGGCGATGACTGGATCAAGTCTATTGGTATCCCTTATGAGCCTGGAATGCTCAAAGTATGAGGACTAGAGTTGATGTGAATTTATTGCAGCCGAGCTAAGAATGTAAAGAATAAAACTTGGGGTTCACATTTTTGTACTATTGTTGTTATTATATCTACCAAAATGTTGTCATCTAGTATATGACCGCAGGCTTCTTTCATGATGTAACACTTGTGGCATCCACATTTGCTATGGTTGCTTATTAAGTACGTTTTTTTTAAATTTTAAACACATTTCTTCTAAGGGTCTAAGTTTCCGTATCCTTAATAAGGAGTAGTTTCTTAAGTAAGGTGTTGTATATTTTATTCAAATTTGTTGATATTATATTGAATATCATTGTGTTATTTATTGTGTTTCCTAACGGGATTTTGGTTTTATAAATAAGTTTATTTCTAGTTTGTTCATTATTAATATGTAGTTAATTCTTAATTATATAATACTCTGTAATTTTTAGGTAATAGTAATGTTATTTCAATTCAGTTTTAAAAAATTATCAAGTTAACCTTTTTTTTAAGTTAAACAAAAAAAAAATGCTCTCGTTGAGAGTCGAACTCAAGCATTAACCAAGTGAGCCACGAGAGCTGGCTAGCATAATTTTAATCTAATATTTATAATTTTTACTGTACTTAATTTTAGTTCACCAAAAACATCACTGTAATAAGTTATGTTTTAGGATGTTTCCCCATTATCCTAATTTAGTGCCCCATTAATCCTGCTTGAAACTAAATATCTCAAGTTTTTCCAACAAGCATCACATTTACATGCGTATTAGAATTTCGGAATCATTAAAATTAGGCAAAGTTTTGGAAAATACCGTTTTTCCATGGGCATATGAAAAGAGAATACTGAATTAAAATTATATAAAGGTACTGCCCATATCGAATAAAGCTTAAAAGACCTTATTTTAGGGTAGGTAACTCGTAACTCAAACAAGTAACTCAAGGAAGTAACTCAAACTCATAACTATAACTCTAAATCTAACTCTAACTCTAACTCTAACTCATAACTCAAACAAGAGGATAAGTTACTCCATACCGGAAAAAAACTTGAACTACAGTTTAATTCATCAAAATCTGATGAAAAATACTGTCTTTCAAAGCTCCGGGTTGTAATTTGCGCACAAGAAGAGGTATAGATAACGGGAGAGCCTAGTAAACCCACTGCAATGACACAGAAATGGGTCTGAAGGACGAGAATCCTACACCAACTGAGATCCTTTTGTGCACTGGGATTCAATCAAGAATAAGACCCAGCTCTTATCTGGTAAACTATCGGGGGCCCGGAGAGCTTTGATCAGAGACATGAATGAACCTGGATCAAACCCAAATGAATTATTTTCGAGATGCAAATCTTAAAATGTATACGACCTCATTTTAGCATTCTCGATTTAGTCCAGGGAAAGAGTACTCAGCATGTTTTAGACACCAAAAATAACACAATTTTCTATGTAAAGGATCAAATTGTGCTAAAAATGGGAGAACTCGATCTAAACCCATTTTGGCAAGATGCATTATCCTTAACACTCAAGAGTCCTAAGGTAGTGTTTGAAACTACCCATGGTTCTTTCTCGGAATCGCCTATCTACCATGATTTCAGCCGCGAGCTTTCCTGGTCATGGAAGGCTAAGACGACACCTCACATATGGGTAGACAGAGGGCGCTTATGCCCCGATAGTGGGGCCTTATGGGAAAGGGCCCAGCCTAATAGGAACGGCACACCCCCACTTCAAGAGCATAGAAGCACTTTGAAAAATAGATTTTATCTTGATCGATCCAACTATACGATCGGAATTGAAACACATCAACCATGAGTCCTCTAAGCTACTCGAATATCCATTATCGGCCAACCCCCTAGCCAAAATCTGACAGGGGAATCAGCCTATGGGTCGTGACGGAGAAGCAAGTGGAAATGGATAAAAGAGGTAGCAGGGATTTATGAAAGAGGAACTAAAAGTACTAAAGTATGAAACCTAAAACCTAATATATGTTCGGAAAGAGAGCTCTTTTTTTACAGCATTCTCCCTGACTAAAATGAAATAAAAACAAATGACCATAAGAAACCAACGATTATCTCTTCTTAAACAACCCATATCCTCCACACTTAATCAACATTTAATAGATTATCCAAGCCCGAGCAATGTTAAATTATTGGTGGGGGTTCGGTTTATTAGCTCGTTTTTGTTTAGTCATTCAGATAGTGACGGGTGTTCAGACTCATTTTTATTGTTATGCGCTTGGGTGTCTCCATAAGGATTCTCTCCCCAGTCCCCACCCCTTGAACTCCGTAACTCGCTAAAATCATTCCTCTATTTAATTGGTTCTCGTTTTTCCTTATATTGACTTACAACATTTTGTATTGACTTGCAACATTCACTTTTCCTTTCTCTACTGAGCCTGCTAGCACTTGGTGAAGAGTTGATTGATTAAATTCAACTCCTTCCTAGTGTACTCGCAAAATTGAAAATTTGGGTCGTTTGGATCAATGAAGGAACGATCCTCTCGACCATAATAAAAATGTTTCAGTTGCAATATTATAATTTTATTATTCAACGTGTAGTAATTATAAGTTTATGACCCGATTAATGTAAACCAAAAATTTTATCTTGATTTCTTCTAATTTGCATTTTAAATTTTGGTATTTCCATAACTTATGAAAATACCATCTTTCAAGAGACACTTATAATTATAATTTAGATGTTTGATCTAATTAATGTTATATCTTTATTATAATATTTGAATATGATTAGTATGCTATTTAAATTTTATCTTAATAAAGCACTACTACAAACTAAAACTAATGCAACACTGTAAAAGTGTTGTTTTAGGTGTTTATAAAATGCTAAGTTGGACTTATAGCAACACTTTTATGAGTATTACCTTAAATGATGTTACAGTAAATCTAATGTAACACTTTTTAATATTTCAAAATTCAAAAGTTTAATTAACACTTTATTAGTTATCGTAATATTTTAATATGTGTTGTTAAAAAAATGTCACAATAACTCCAGTTTGTAGCAGTGATGTCATCTGATAATTGTACTTCCCTTGCTTACTTCATATAATTAACGCGTTGGTCTATTATGATATTCATACCAGGTTATTTTTTCATGAATAAAAATTTCAAAGAAAACTTAACAAGCATTGATCAAACGTTGAATTAAATACCCACATAACTCATTTGCTGAAATAGCCCATGCCGGTAAATATGATGCTTATATGTTGACACACTAGAATCGCACTTGTGAAACCTTCTATGCGTCATTTTATATATAAACTAAATAATACCCCTCGGAACGGATTATAAATTAATATTTAAAAATATAATATAATTTATAATTTGAATATGTAATAATTTATTGTCATTTGTATATGAGAATTACACATGCTACAATTTTTTTATAAATTAATATATTTATTAATATTATAATGCATTGAATAAATAAAATCGACTTGATCTTTGTTAACAAATATGTACTTGATATAAAAAATATTAATTTTTATATAAAAAATACTTCTACGTTAAAAAATAAAAGAGTCTGTCTCTTGAAAGACAGTCTTTCGATAAATTATGGAAATATCGAGGTTTAAACGCCAAATTAGAAGAAATGAATATAAAATTTTTGGATTGTATTAATCGGGTCATAAACATGTAGTTACTACACATTGCAACATAAATTTTAATATTGCAACTAAAACCTTTTAATATAAATATAAGAAATGTCAGGTTATAATGAATGAATAATTATTTAATTGAAGTCAATAAAGTTATGTCTATTTTAAAAGGAATTATAAAAAATATTTTCTCAAAGAAGATTATAACTCTATAAACTATTTAAATTGCACTATATATTCATATTATTCGAATAAATAATTATTTTCAACTAATTAATATTAGTCAATTCAAAAATATTTATTGTATTATTAATCAATAAAATAATTGTATACTAATTGACGAACATGGTTAAAAATTAAAAGGAACAAAGGGAGTATGTATAAATATATATTAGCATACATTGCAATTTCTTTGAGTGACACTTTACCAAACTGAAATGATTAATTATGGGGATGATATTTGGCCAGGAGTTGATCTTTTAGACATATTTATAGAAAATGTATAGATTATAAATACTTTAAAGATGATGATGTAGGAAGGAGAAATGATGATATTTATCAAATTAATATTCTTTAAAATTACATTAAAGATAATATAGTAAATTAACAATTAAAATTACCTACATTTAAAAATATTACTCGTAGTTAAATTTTGTGTTATAAATTAATATTTTCAAATGCAAACATGGTCAATTCCAAATGTTGTGTACAACGATAACGTAAAATAATTATTTATTCGAATAAGTGTTTGTCTCTTAAAGACGGTCTTTTTATAAATTATGGAAAAATCAAAGTTTAAACGGCTAATTCAAAAAAAATGAAGATAAAATTTTTGGGTTATAAACTTATAACTACTGCACGTTGCATGGTAAATTTTAATATTGCAACTAAAATCTTTTATTTTTCTATTATTCTAATAAACCTCATCTTTTTATAAGGTATATGGAAAGACGGTCTTTCCCAAAACTTTGCTTTCGAATGATATGTATATATAGTGTAATTTAAATATTTTTTATATTTATAATTTATTCTTCTTTGAAAACATTTCCTTACATACTTTTTAAATTCCTTTTAAAAGAATCATAATTTTATAACTTAAATCAAATTATTCATTCATTGTCAACTAACATTTCTTATTTTCTAACTATATATATTTTATAATATATAAGTATTTTAATACAATTTAATACTTTTTTATATAATATGTGCATGTCGATAAAGATCAAGTTGATTTTCTTTCATTCAATGAATTATAATATTAATAAATATATTGATTTATTATAAAAATTTCAGCATGTGTAATTCTCATATACACACGAAAATAACTAATTACTTATTTAAATTATAAATTATATTATATATTTGAAGTTTTGTTCATAATTCGTACATCGGTACGGGTATTATCTAGTATAAACTATTGTATAGAAATATTTTACGTTACAAAAAATATAGTGATAAAAATATAAAATATTTATTGATAATGAATCAATAATTATTTAATTAAATTTATAAAATTATTTATCTTTTAAAAGAAAGTAGAAAAATGTTTCTTAGTTATAAATAGAGATATAAGACAACATATGACATAAAAAATTTACAAAATCTAAATTAAATATGTTAATTAACTATAAGAAAAATGATTTTGAAACCAAGGTGAGATTTTGAAGCCAAGGTGAGGTTTTAACACCGTTGTAATATAAATTATCATATAAAAATACATATAGAAAAATAAATTTGCAACTCTATTAATTTCAACAGTCTTGATCAATTCATTTTCAATGGTCACGTGTTTGGAATAGTTATCATGCATTTTTTTTATTTTTCTATACTGAGGATAGATTTCCACAAATTTAGCCATGTCTTCTAAAAAATCCAAAAGCAAAACACTCTTTGAAGATGAAATGTTAAAGAGTTTGTCTACATTAAGCACATATGTAAACAAAGTCATACAATTAAATATTGACCATTTATTGGTAGGTTGGCTGTTGGAAAATGCATACATC
>JAULKM010000001.1:1177749-1189743 GCA_032355605.1 Rubia tinctorum
AAAACTTGTGAAAAGTTGATATTTTGAAAATATATGTTATAACGAATCTAACAAGGTATCACACAATAGTATTTATAATTGTATCCTAATTCAATTTTATGATCAAATTTAAAAAAATTGACTAAATGAATAGTTAAATTGCAGATTGAATTGGTACACTGGTTATTGATCAGCCATGTTGTTATTCTGAAAACAAAGAGAGTGAATATTGATAGAATAAGCAGATATTTTGATAGCACCCGTATTTCCATCTTTTTGGATCTCTTACTATTTGCAATACTATCGCTTTCCACTTTGCCATACTCTTCAAAGGTTTAATTAACACTTTATAAACTATTGTAACATTTTAATAAGTGTTGATAGAAAAATGTTACGATAACTCTAATTTGCAGCAATTAATGTTAATTCAGGAATCGTGGAATATATAAAAATCTATAAAGTACAAAGGAAGTATATGTTATCTGTCAGACTCTACTATCTTTCTTTGGCGTATGAATCTGAACCAGTGATTAACGGCGACAACATGTTCAACATTGATCGAGTAAAAAAATAAAGACTTAAATAAAAATATATATATTGCTAATTTCTTAAGGAATAAACCGAAGCACGTATATGAACTGTACCTTGTGGGGATTGCGTGAGTGAGATTAGTTACGTTTATGTGTCAATAACTTTTTATTTTGAAATTAATTACTCCAATAGAAAAAGTCTTAGGAAAGGTGATCTGCTCATAAACTTATAAACAGTTCATTGTATTTTTTACCTTAAATGTTATAGTTTTTTTTTATAAAATTTGAATATTGTATTTTAAAAGTTAAAACAAGAAATAAATTATATTCGAATTTGATAATATAAATATATAATATAAAAAATATTTTTAAACAGTTATTAATCCTCTATAAAAAAAAGTGTCAATCTCAATCATACGCACTGTGGCCAAAACAGATATGAATTCAGAAGTTTTGTTGTCAAATTTACATTTGGATTATTTCCTTGTTCCATTAATCACTTTCACTCTCTTATTCCTTTTTCAAAAATGGCTCCACAACAACCAGGCACCGTGAATAAACTGCAAAAGGAGGTAAGAAACTGCAGATCAAACGATGGCAATGGTGAAACAATGATTATCGCAGAAAGCGAGTTACAAAAACTACCATACCTAAAAGCGGTTATCAAAGAAACCCTTCCAATGCATCCTTCCATCGGGTTGATCCCGAGACAATCAAGAGAATCTGTCTGGATTCAGGCATACGACATTGCACCAAAAACTCCGGTGTTCATCAATGCATTGGCTATCAGAAGAGACCCGAGTTTGTGGGAAGAGCCCGACGAATTTCAACCCGAGAGGTTTTTGGACAACAACTATGTTGATAACAAGGGTCAGCATTTTCACTACATACCATTTGGTTCTGGGAGAAGAATGTGTCCTGGTTCTGGATTTGCCTTGGCAACTGCAGAACTTGCACTTGCCAATTTGGTTCTGAAGTTTGATTTTGTATAGGCTAATATTGGAATTAAACAGGAGGAATCGGATATGATTGACATGCATGGCATGGTTAATTCTAGGAAAACCCCACTTTTCTTGGTTGCATGTCTACCTAAGTAATTTTTGTACAATATTTTTTGGGGTATCTCTTCAGATCCAAAACCTTAATTAAGTAGAGTTAAAGAGTTTTGGATTCATGAATAGGCAGTTCAAAGATTGGTTCATGAATTGGGGATCACAAAAATTATATACATGAATTGGAAGACTATTATATTGCACTTGAACTCTTATAAATAGAAGTAGAGTTAGAATGTTAGGGTGTGGGTTTTGTAGACATCTATTCTTGTCTTAAAAATCATCCTTCTAAATCGGTAATCTAGATCAGGTAATCCTGCTTGGTGTAATTTCTAACATCTGTAATCTGTTTGACACATTTGAGTAATAAGATTAGTCTGATTTTATTCGTGGAGGTAATAAACATAATAGGTGTAACACGTTAAGATTCATGTATTTTTCTTAATTTTTTGTTATTGTCTTGATCCTGCGATTAATTATTTCCCTATAATATGACATTTTTCTTAATTTTTTGTTATTGTCTTGATTCTGCGATTAATTATTTCCCTATAATATGACACCTTGATTAAAGTACAAGAAACTCAAAATGTGCTGATTAATTAGTAAGTATTCTGAAATGATTGCTGAATTGCAGAATCTCTTGGTTGTCAATCATGCATTTCCTTGCTTTGTACTATAGGATTCACGTAATTACAAGACTAAGGAAAGGTTTGTAGCAATGCATGAAATAAAATTGAAATTGACATAAACCTAAACACAAGCTTCTTCCCCCTCCCCCCAATTATGACTACCGGCCATCATTAATATTGAGAAAGGGAGTGACGTAATTGCACTAATGTAAAATATTTATGAGGACATGCACCAACTTTAGTTCTCCTTTATTTTTCTTTACAATATTACACATTTTATTATGATGCGTTTTACTTATGAGAAACTTACAGGTCTCGACATTTCCATAAACTTATGGACAATCCGTAGTAGTTTTTATCTTAAATATTGTAACTTTTTATAAATTTTAATATTGTATTTTAAAAGTTAAAAATGATAATATGTATTTGAATATAAAAATATAAAAAATATATTTTTTAAATTTACTATGTAATTTAACAAATGCAGTGTATAAATAAAAAATAAGTGGCATGTCAGGCCGTGTGTCAGGAGATCCACTCTTTACTTATAATAGCACATTTCATTCATGATAATTATTCAACTATTTTTATTCACTCGTTTTATTTTGAGCAAATGATTTTGATGATCCCTTAACAATCACGGGTCCACCTTCGATCCTCTATTTTCTTTTGAATATAGTTGGCCCCTCAATGAGCAAATTATGAGCTGGTTTTTTAGATAGTTAAGGGGCCAAAAGTGTTCAAAACACTAGTGGAAAACTTTTGATTAAAAGCAGCAATCAAAGGCGCTTTTTGAGGAACCGTCTTTAATGAGGACTCGAGGGAGGTTTCGAAATCGGAACTCCCTCCCAAGTTACCCCGAAAATTTTAATGACACTGTTTCATTGATTAAAAGTGGTTCTTTAAGAACCGCCTTTAATTGGCATTAATCAAAGGCTGTTCTATTGGGTGTCTTTGTTCCCAAGTATAAAACAACTAGGGTCTCTTCCCCCCTTAGTTTATTTTCCTAAAACTAAGCCCTGCCTCAGCCGTCATTCATTTATTTTCCCCCTTAGTTTATTTTACCTAGACTTTCTCTCCTCATCCTCGTCGTTGGCCTCCCTCACGTCTCAACCCTAAATTCCTCCCTCTTCCACGACCATCTCCCCGCAGAGCCCAAATCCACCACCCTCCGCCTTGGGACACCGGCGTAACCCCCCTTGAGACGACATCCCCGCTGCCTTCGCTTTTGAAATGCCTCTGTCGCGCTTGGACTCTACCACCGCCGTGCCTGGACTCCTCCCTCCTTCACCACCATCTCCCTGCTACAAATACTCCACCACTAGGACTCCACCACCGTGGTCCTCCCTCCACCAAAACTCCTTGAGTCGGGCCTCCACCGCCGAAGCTTTCTCTGTCGCCTCCGCCAGGCCACCGCTCGCCTCTGCCGAATTAAACCCATATTTTTGTTAATGAATGAATATCTTCCCTATGTGTTGCCAATTTGTGTATTTATTTGAGTTGCCAATTTGTGTGTCAGATCTCCTATTCCCGTCACAGATCTGGGTTCTGAGTTTGTTTCCCTGCTGGAAACCTGAGGCTTCCAATAGCTTTTTTTGGGAACCCAGTAATAGGTTCCGAATTCGGAACCCATTTTTGACCCCAATAGAAGGCGTTTTTTAATTGTCTTTGATCGAATTGATCAAAGGCGGGACAAAATTCTCTGGTCCGATAAAACCGCCTTCAATTGGCTTTTTCTCCACTAGTGAAAATGATCATGACTCAACAGTTCTGCAAGTTGAAAGGCGAAATGTGTTGTAAAAAATTGAAGGACCAAAGGGAGATGATCGTGATAGTTAAGGGGCCAACGAAATCGTTTGCTCTTTTATTTTTCATTTCTCAAAATCAATTTCATTCATAAATTTTATCTTCAATATAATTTCATATCAAAACCAAGTGTGATAATGTTAGTGGAATTGACAAAATCAAGAAATTCTCTATCACCAACCCCATTCCTATTTCCTAGTAAATGGTGATTTGGACTGCTGTGGACTTGTGGTTAGTAGTTATCCAAGTACCAAAAGTTTGGTAGGCCGGAAGATCAGTTTTTGATCTTGTTGTTACACAAGTGCCAAAAGTTTGGCAGAAAGATCATTTTTTGCATGTGTATAATTAATGTTGCAAGTACTATATATGACTTATGTCATTGTTCTTCAATTTTATTGAAATGAACATGCCATTGGTTTTAAGAGAAACTCTTGAGATGCAACATTTAAAGGAAAATGCTACTCACTCGTCCCAGGTCAATGTGCACTTCTACGTTTTTGACAATATTTTCTTTCAAAATTTGATTGCATATTAAAAACTACTTGTTACGCGAATTCAACAATATCATATATCATAATATTCATATACATATATACTATAAATAGAATATATAAACACTGCAATACAATCGATTTGGTCAACGTCTAGAATAAACACTGCAAGTTTTCTTTGATTTTTTTTCTTTACCAGCCATATGACACTAAAAAAAATTCAGTAGTGACCCATATTTTGTGACAGATAAAGAAATGTCACAATGTTTGCTCTACCTTCATGTGTCACTAAAATATTTGTGACACGTGTACATGTTACTAAACTGAATTACTACATTAATCCATGTAATAAATTGAGTGACACTTCTAAATTAAACTGCAACTTAAAGCATTACAAAAAAAAATACAATGATACTTCAACGCATCATAAATTTTAGTGACACGTTGAATAGATGAACTTCATATGGCGTCATTAATAATTTTAGCGATGTTTTTATGTGTCACGGATGCTCAAAAAATGCGTCACAAAAAAAATTGTAGTGTGAACCTTTCTTCAATGACCGTTAAAATAGTATAGGCTTTTAAATATACTCCCTCCGTTCCACCATTAATTGTTTTATTTAATTTTTGAAAGTCAAACTAACCCAATTTTGAGTATTAAATTATATTATTATATAAATAAAATTACTATCACCTGTATTTTAGTGACTATTATCATAACATGTCGCTGGATTCATCATAACTTGTATTTTTATATTATATTTTTTTGAATTTTTTTACACACGTAAATAAAGATATTAATAGCTATAAATTAATGTTGTTGAATTTCAAAAGTTAAATTAAACAATTAATGGAGGAACGGAGTAGTTAGAAGATGCGTATTCTACACTTATACAATGCGTTGACATTAACTCGATCGTATTCGATGATAATATTTATTTCTCCTTAATTAATTTGAGTAAAAGCAACCATCTTCATCATATGCACTTTAAACAAATTGAAAATACTTTATTTTCCTCCTCGTGTGATATCCTTATATAATCTTGAAACAGATGAATGAACACATCTATAGAAAGTCGAGATGAAATTATCTGAAATCATCAACAACTCAAAACATGATTCATCTTCTTTCCACCTTATTTTCCTCATAATTTTCCCTCTCTTCCTTTTCAAAATACTCAAAATATGTCTGAATAATAACAATCAGAACCACCACATCCCACCTTCACCGGCAAAACTTCCGATCATCGGAAACCTCCTCCAACTAGGCTCCGTGCCTCGCCGGAGTCTCAAATTGCTAGCCGATAAATACGGCCCGGTGATGCTGCTTCAGCTAGGCAGCAAACCAACGTTTGTAGTTTCTTCAGCTGAGGCAGCCGAAGAAATCCTCAAGAAAAAAGACCTAATTTTCACAGATAGGCCGGGCCCGAGCTTTGCCGGAAGACTTCTCTATGGCTACAAGGATGTGGTTTTCACCCCATACGGCGAATACTGGCGCCAAACAAGAGGAATTTGTGTTTCTCAGCTTCTGAGTGCGAAGATGGTTCGATCATTCAGAAATGTTCGCGAAGATGAGATCGCGAGGATGATGGAAAGCTTAAGGGAATCAATCTCATCAACCGTATGCATAAGTGATAACTTATCAACACTTTCTAACAATATTGTTTCTAGGGTTTCCTTAGGGAAAAGGTACTCCGAAGAAAAAGAGGGGGTCGAATTTAAGGCTTTGTTTATGGCCACGAATATCATCAGCGGATATGCAAATATAGGTGATTTCATCCCTTGGCTCGGATGGATAAATTACATTAATGGCATGGAGGCAAAGGTGACTAGAGTTCAAAAAGAGGTTGATGTTTTTTTGGAGAGTAATATAGAGGAAGCTATCAAAAGACAAGCTGAAGAAGAATATGATGATGATCAGAAAGAGCAGAATTTTGTGGATGCATTGGTTCGATTCCAGTGCGAAGAACAAGATTCCGGTGGTATTGGTTCCAATCTTGATCGTGATTCAATGAAAGCTATAATCATGGTATGTACATTGAGGCCCTTTTCCCGAGTTGATTTCTTACTGAATTAAACTATAATCGGTTTTCTTTTCTTTGCATCGGTTATTCTTTGAACCGGTCAATCTTGTAGCACCGGTTTGTAATATGATCATAGCACCGGTGGCACCAGTCAAGTCGAAAAGAACGTGGTATAATTACATATTTGATTGCTTGCAGATAATGGTTCTTGGTGGCACAAATGCCATTGCCTCATTGTTAGAATGGACTCTTTCGGAATTATTGAGAAACCCTGATATTATGAGTAAGCTACAAACCGAGGTAAGGAAAGATGTCGGGACTATGATGATAAACGAGGAGAAGCTACACGACCTCCCTTATCTAAAAGCAGTAATTCGAGAATCTCTCCGGCTGTATCCACCGGCCGGATTGATCCCGCGAGAATCAAGAGATGATGCGCAAATTCTAGGGTTTGATGTTCCGGCGAAAACTCAAGTTCTCATTAATGTCTGGGCTATTGCAAGAGACCCCCAATTGTGGGAAGAGCCGGAGAAATTTCGACCCGAGAGGTTTTTGGCCAAAAACCCTAGTGATTATAAGGGTCAGCATTTTCAGTTCTTGCCATTTGGCTCGGGAAGAAGAATGTGCCCTGGCTTTGATTTTGCACTGGTTATTGTTGAACTTGCACTTGCCAATTTGATTCGTGAGTTCAATTTTGAATTACCTGATGGAGCTAGACCAGAGGACTTGGATATGAATGAAGCACATGGAATTGTGAATCCAAGGAAAATACCACTTCTCCTCGTTCCTACTCTACCTAATTAAAGGAAGCGCTGTCTACGGTTCATATTTTACTTCATGTTTAATTGTGCGGTTACTTTGTAGTTATTTCAGACTTGTGTGTCGATCTTGTGACATTTGTGTGTGACAGTTATGTGTCGATCTTGTGACACTTGTCTGGCCAGGTTGTGACGTTTTTTTGACACTTGTTTGTCAATACTATGACATTTTGTGACACTTATTTGCCAACCTTGTGACACTAGTTTGTGACACTATTTCTGACACTTTTTGTCGACCTTGTGACTCTAGTTTGTGACACTTGTGTGAAGATATTGTGACACTTATCTTGCCAGCTTGTGACGTTTTTGTGACACTTGTTTGTCAAAACTATGACATTTTGTGACAATTATTTGCCAACATTGTGACATTTTTTTGACACTTTTTTGTCGACCTTGTGACTCTAGTTTGTGACACTTCTTTGTCGATATTGTAACATTTGGGTATGACATTGTTGTCGATATTGTGTCATTTTTTGTGACACTTATATGTTGAGCTTGTGACACCTGTTTGTCGTGCTAGTGACACTTGTTAGTCGTGCTTGTGACACTTGTTAGTCGTGCTTGTGACACTTGTTAGTCGTGCTTGTGACACTTGTTAGTCGTGCTTGTGTACACTTGTTTTTCGGGATTGTGACACTTGTTTACGGGATTGTGACATTTGTATCCCCCTGTAAACAAGACCTCTAATCTGTTGCTTCAATGGACTACATTGGACCATGTCCGTTCATTCTTTGTCCTCCATTGGATAGTTGCCTAACATAACATATAAATTTTTAATGCTTTTTAATAATATGTAATCAACAATAATAAAAATCGACGTGTTTATTTAATGCAGTGAAAATACAAGTAAAAAACTTTGAACAAGATTAGGTATGTACATCTTGGATTGTACTCTTTTGTTGTACTTTCAAACCTGTCAACATGAATTCCATTGCCTTTGTTAAAGGGATCTTCAAAACGCATAAACTGCAAAAATCAAACTTCAATAAATTGTTGAGTGTAGGGGAAAAAAAAGCACCCACATTTTGTCCAGCAGAAGTTCCATCTTCTTGAGACATCTCAATGTCCTTATCATGCTCCTTCCTCCTCTTCTCGCGGATCAGCACGATGGAGCATTTGCACGTGAAAAACAGCAGCACGATGCCAAGGGAGAGCACCACGATGAACTCAACCACGATGGCTGATCCCAGGGCTGTATATATTCAAACCAAATTAGCAGTTCAAGATTTTACTAGGATAGCGAAATGAAAAACGCCACTTATAACTTACTATGCGCTATAAGAGAACTCATCGGGTGCCTTCTGACTAGGTTTATGGTAGCCTCAGCGAAGAGAGGCACTGAGATGTTTTCGTCGCAGTTAGGGTAACAGCCATAGCTCCCCAAGTCATTTACTTTCACAGTCAAGACATCGCTGTGTTTGTCACCCTGAAGAAGTTGCAGTTCTCATCAGATAATTAGGACAAGAAATGGGAGTTCTTAGTAAAAGATAGGCGAAAGCGAACTCACATTGTACATCAGCTGTTCCATTATGGTGTTGCATTCATCAATCGAGCCGCGAAATCTGATCCCTTTAGCCTTCACGAGAAAATGCTTTGAAATGGTGACAAATGTCAGAAGTGGCTGCCACTGATAACTTGACTCGAACTTCAGTTCAGTTGTGCTTATAAGATCAGCAGGAAGGCTCGTGGAAATGGATCCGGAACTGACTTCCAAAGACAACATAACCAAGAAACGCGATTTATTCCCCGGAAAAGTTGCAAGATCAGGATCGCGAATCAAGAACTCAAACTTGTCCCTCTTTCTGTCAAAAATCAGGACTTGATCATCGTCGTGTCCTGAATCCTCGAGGAAAATGAATGGTGGCGTGCTAACGAATGGTGGATCATTGATCGGATCCACGAACACGGGAACTGTGATATTGTTCATCCCATTTCTGTTCATGGAAGAGATCTCCAATGCATCCTCTCCATAGAAGTGCTCATCCCCGATGTATTGGATCGCGTGAAGCGCCCCATTGATGCTTTCCAAACAGCCGTGTAAAGTCAGCTCTCCAGACATCGCGATTTCTTGGTTTACAGCAAACTGACCCCATTGTGGCTGCCAAAATTGCATCAACATTGGAGACAAGAAAACTGTTCCATGTTTTGCGTTCAGAATAACAGTGATATTCTCATCCAAATCTGAGTAAACTAGCTCAAAACCTGAAAAGCCACTGAAAAGATCGCGCGGATCAGTAACTATAAGTAGACAATTCACAATCATACCAACTTTATATCATGTCGAATAAACCAAAGAAAAGAAAAACCATAAACAAACCTGAATCTCGGGCTAACCAAGCCTTCGGTTCCTTGTAAATGGCTCGGAAAGGAAACAAACTGAGGCGGGACACTGAGAACCGCGACATTAACAGAACCAGAAGCATTGTTGCCATTTACATCGCTTATGGTATACACGAAATAATCATTCCCGTAAAATCCTTTATATGGTGTGTATCTGAGTAAACCTCCATACTGCAGCAGTGAACCATGATCCGGCTGTAACAAACACGAAGAGTTAGGCCTATACTGATCTCAAGAAAGATGAACAGAGAAATTGTCAAATATGAGTACCTTTGAAGATTCTACAACGCTTGCATTTCCACCAGCAAAGAAGTCATTCTGTAGAGGATCAAATGCAGCTGACTCGTCCTCCCATACCGCGACAGTGTCATTGAAAACTCGAGGAAAATACTCTATCGCGTAAACATACAACCCGACTGGACATGGCCTGATTAGTTCTTCATCAAATGACGCGCAAATCTCAAAAGTCCCGACATCCTTTGCCAAGTAAGTACAAGAGTATAGTCCTGATCCATCACTTCTTTCGACAAACATTGTTGTCCAAAAGCCGGATCCATTTAGCGACGCCATCTCAAGCTTCAGCCTCGACTGTTGTAATGAGACTAGGTTGGAATGTGAGTCCACAAGGCGTACGAGGATTTCATTCTTTGTCATCTTCGCCACTTTCTCAGTAAAGTTCACTATCCCCGAAAGGGATAGATTAACCTTTCCTAAACAAAATTTAAGGTTCAGGCATTCATTTCAAGACAAGAAAAGGATTAACAATATAACACTATGAAAATGCTGAAAGTATACCTGCAATAACTTCTTTTCTGAATGGATGTCCATCATTCAAAGCAATATTTCCACAAAAGATGGAGATTTCGTATATCCCACTCTTTTCAGGAACATAAGTAACCTTAAAGGCACTAGTCCTAACCCTTGAATTCTCATCCGTCATGTTCATAATCGAATAAGTCCCTATTAAGTCACAAAACTCAGATCAACTTTCATAATTGAGACAAAAGTTAAGGGTAAATGTAATCAGAAACATTTGTTCATCCATTATCCATACCATTTACGGTGTTTTGAGGGCTTACGCTAGCCTGCAGTTCTTGCTGAGTAGATTCATGCAGAATTTTAACTTGCATCCTTTGCAATTCAACAGGAGAAGGATACTGATACGCATCCCTTAAAAACACAGAAAAACTCGAGTTTTCACCCGCGATAGAGTAGTTAAGACCAGAACCATTGACAACGCTGTTAACTCCATGGCAATAACCTATGTAGACTGTGAAGTTAAACGGGACATTGGAGATGGAAGTTTTCTGATCTTTGTCAAGAATCAAGAGAGTGAAGTTCCCCGGTTCCATTAGACTGAAAGAAAACAGCTGAATACCCGGTGAAACCTCCCTGAAAACAAGATCAGACACGGGCATAGACAAGTTTGTCCATTTCTCGACAACTTCCACATCGAATTCATAGAATCCTTGTACAAGGTTCCCAAACTGATCGTGCTGGTGTATGAAACCTTCCATCATCGAAAATAGCTGAAAGAAAGTTGTTTCAGACCGTCGGCTCAGTAAACAACTCGCGACATCCAAGGTACCTACACTAACTGAAGAAAGTCAGAAACTTTACTACAGAAAAGAACACGAATAAGGAATCACGCGATCATCAGGCCTTTTGTCACCTGGATTCACCTTGAACGGCATTGGGGAACCGATCAAAGACTGATTCTGCGTTTGCACGTGAAGCAAAAGGCCACCAGAAGTTGCCACGACGAATTCAATACTCAGGTAGCCTAAATGATCCCACCCTTTATCTTGAACATCGCGAATACTCGCGAGAGAACCATTCAAATTTGTGGATGAAATAGAAAAATATCCTCCATTGGAGAAAGATACATTATTCCCAAATGCATCTTTGGGAAGTATAAGAACCCTAGCTCTTGTTCCTGCCACAAATTCATCCACTCCTCCTGCCCACGACACGATTCCAGCAGATGGATACATTTTACCTTCACATGGTACATGTCTATATCATCATTCAACATTCATCAGTTTATCAGACATTTAAGGGAAATGGTTTAAGGATCAAAACCTGGGATGACGCGAAAGCGCAGAGAGGAATCGAGGACATGGAAATTCTCATCAGTGAGGAGAACGTCGAACGAGCCAACCAGAATAGGAATGAAGGAAATCCTCCAAGTGCTGAGATCACCACCAAAGAACGACGAAACCCCGGATATGTAAGAACTGTTGCCAATCCTACCATTGACTGTGATGTTGGGATCGAAAGCGTGCTTGTACTTTGCAACCTCGTAACTTCCTAGCACTTCAACCT
>JAULKM010000001.1:1207047-1219881 GCA_032355605.1 Rubia tinctorum
CTTGTACTTTAAACGATACACCCATTTAGAGCCAACAACATTGACACGAGGAGGTCGGGGAACCAGCTCCCATGTCTACTGAGCACGCAAAGCAGCCATCTCGGAATCCATTGTAGAAACCCAGTCCGGATCCTTGACCGCAGAACGACGACTACGAGGCTCAGTCTTTGCAAATAAAGTACTCAATAAACCAGAATGTCATAATCAAAAAAATTCTTGTACTGTAAAGACTCAGTGTGGGAGTGTGTAGCCATAGGAAGCCGGGAATTGGGTATCAAAATCGATGATGGCTCAGAACCTGTAGCCACCGATGTGAAACCCAAGACATCCGGCCTAAAACCCGAGACACTCTCAGTGACGGTTCGAGTGAAGACGGTTGCTGGACTGAGGCGACTGGGCTGGCAAGCAAAGAGCGGACACCGGACAAATGCATAGGCGGCACGTGAGGCTAACGTGGGGCCGATGACGTCGGATCATGGGGCTCACGCACGGGCTGGGCGGCTGGCGTGTGACTCTAATGTGGCTGTGGCGGCGAGTGCAAAGGTTGCAACCGCAGTCGATCAAGTTGCATGGCTCCTGGTGGCAAACAAACACAATTTTCTGAAGAACTCTGAGTTCCCGGTGAAATCTAAAATTTTAAATCTTCCACAATAATGAGTGAATGCGGAGTGGAAGATGGCTCAAACACCTCCGATGGAACTGATGAAGGCTCCAAAAAAGCAGAAACATTCAGTGATAATAAATCTATAACAGAACCAGTACAGGTAGCTGGAAAAAATAACTCATCAAATCGAGCATGGCGAGTAATGTACTTCTTCTTCGTGAGAGGATCGAGACACCAATAACCCTTGTACTGTGAACTGTAACCCAAAAATATACAAGACATACTCATATGTGCTAATTTATGCGTAGCATAGGGCCTCAAATATGGAAAAACTAGACAACCAAATGGATGAAATTTGGAGTAGTTAGGCGTAGTACCAAAAATGACAAAGAGTGAAGACTGACCAGATAAAATCGGAGTAGGCAGTCTGTTGATGATGTAGAGTGCTGTCAAAAATGCATCATACCAAAATGAATGATGAAGACCAGAATGAAATAGCATTGACAAACCTTTCTCAGTAATATGACGATGTTTCCTCTCTGCGCGACCATTCGGCTCAGGAGTGTAAGGACAAGAAAGTTGATGATGAATGCCCTTTGACGCAAAATGAGTGCGCATGCGATAATTCACAAGCTCGGTTCCACCATCACTCTGAAATACTTTAATGGTGGTAGAAAACTGATTCTCAACAAAAGTTTCAAATTGCATGTATGCCTCTACAAAATCAGACTTCTGTCGTAGATGATATAACCAAGTAAACTGAGAAAAATCATCAATAAAAATGACATGATAGGAGTAGCCAGCTCGAGAAACAACAGATGAGGGTCCCCATAGATCACAATGAATCAAATCAAGTATGGGTGGTGTGCGTTTTAAATTATCTTTAAAAGCAAGACGCTTTCCTTTAGCCATCTCACAAGAGGAACATAAATGAGGCTTAGGCAGTAAACTAGTAACTGACAAACATCCAGACTTGCTCAAAGAAGAAATGATGTTGTAAAGTACATGACCCAATCTACTGTGCCAAAGTTTGAAAGATGCTTTAGATGCACTCGATACAACAAAAAGCAGATAAAGCAGCACCACCATAATCTAAAACATATAAGTCACCATTATGATGGCCTTTTCCAATAACATCTCTGGTAAACTTGTTTGAAATAGTAAAAGAAGAATCATCAAAGCAAATAACAACATTCATATCCCGAGTTAATTTGCTAATAGACAGCAAATTTTTAGTAATATGTGTAACAACCAAAACATCAAACAGTGATAGGGAATCAAAACTCGAGAATGACCAACATGCGTAACGTGAAGAGCAAAACCATTACCAAAAACAACACGTTTGTTACCATAATAGGGAGTCACACGCTCAAGGGCGGACTGAGAAGAGGTCATGTGGTTAGTTGCGCCAGAATCAGCTATCCAGCGTACATGCGGTAAAGAGGCAGGAGAAAAAAAACCCGAGAGACCAAATGAGAACATGTCAAGGCAGAGTGACCAAATTTCTTACACCACTGACACTGCAAATGGTACCATTCATTGTGTAATTGAGGACAAGAAGAAGCAACATGACCCGAGACATGACATCATTGACACTCGAGTCGAAAAGAAGAATCTATGAACTTTTTTCATTTTTTTCGGAAAAACTGGGAAAAGCCAAAACTGGTATCTGGGAAAAACTGGTGGAGTTGACGCGTGAACCACACTCTGCAAGGGAATGGGCACAAGTCTGGTGACGCGTGTCTACACGCGCCGCTGGAGGTGGGTGAATCTGGAATAGGACTGAACACACTGTAAAACGGAGAAGACGACCGGAAACGGATCGGAAAACACTGGGGAGAAAAGCGGATGTCGAACGGTGAGAAAAGCGGAGCTGTCGGACGGCGGAGGAAAATGACCGAAGACTGAGCGGCTGCTTTGTCGGATGTAATCAAATGAGGCACCGGATATGGCGAAGCGGCTCTAGTGATCGATTTACCGGAGACGCAAAAGACGACCGAGGACCGGTGCCCTGAGAGTGGCGGTGGGCGGCGGCTGATCTAGAATAAATTGTTAGAAAATTTTGGGGGAAAAAAGAGATAAAAGCCAAGAATTTTAGAGAAACCTGACTGATACCATGATAGAATATAAAACCCACAAATAATTGAGGTTGTGTGTATTCATATATATAGTGAGTACAAATGGTATACAAGACAGAATCAGATATGGAAAAGAATATGTACAAAACCAAGTAGAAATGATATTTCTTTATTAACCTGATTTTAATTCATTTAATATTCTATTAATTATCTATATGATAATATATTTTTAAATGAACATGGTGTAATAATTATTTACTTTTTTTTTGTAATGAATATATGAATCATGTCGGAACCAAAGTGGCCACAAGAACAACATTAGAGGAACAACCTCACTTTGGTCCATGTGATCCTATCCTACCAACAAGAAACGTGTTCTCAAACAAACGAAAAATAAATAAATAATCTTAAAATGTAAGGGAAATATGCATTTTGATCCTCAGTTTCTTCAACAACTTGTACCTTGTTTAATTTGTTGATCTTGAGATGGCATTGGTTGGGAAGTTATAACATCCCATCTTGATTTTTTCGACAATAGAAGTGGTGTAAGAAATTCATTTGCCATGATCACAACAGTTTCTTTGTCGAAAATCGAGATTCATCGGGATTTCGGATCAAATCATAATTATATCTACACTAAAAATATTAGAAATATTTTTTGCACTTATAAAAGATCGGGAAATTATATATTAAGTAGTACTTTTTTTCGATTCAGAAACATATATAAAGGGTAGTCTCATCTTTACAAATGAAGTTAGTACGTATAAGAAAAAATTTCATCAATGTTTGTTATTAGTGGTGTGGTTAATTTCTAAAGTCAATACTGATCTTGAATATATTCATACTTTAAAAAAATGAAGTTCATATCAGCACTTACAATAAAAAATAGGAATTACTCAAACATTTTTTCCATTTTAAAAACTAAGTCATAATTAAAAAGGACAAATTTTCCAATTTTTCTGTTAAATATTCATGAATTCATTGATTGATTTCCTTACTCATTTGCTGCAACTAAAATGCACATGCATGGTCTCATTTGAGTGACAATTTGCTCATGATTTTTGGTTGCAACAACAGCCAATTCTTTTAAATCAAGAAAACATTTTCTACAAAATTAGGTAGTATTATAAGTAAAGTATTTGGCCACTTTCCGATAAGTTTTTTAGTAATTCAGTTCAATTCTTTTTCCCTCAAGTAAATTAGTTCAATAAATTTTATATTGATACTATTTAATTTAGTTATGATATATTATTACTAATTTCATCATATTTAATTTATTTTAGTTTAATTATATTTAAATTAACTTCAATTCAATTCAATTCAATTCAACAAAAATTAACTTCAGAAATTAGGGCCTTAATCAAGCCATTTATGGTACTTTGTGTGCATGGGAACTTTTATGTAACAAACTACTGCTCCCCCTCTATACCATTCGAATCTACACACTTACAATTTGACAGTTAAAATTATTTAATTTTGACCACCTATTTAAATAGATGCCTGAATAATAATATTATCGTATGAGATACTGTCAGATTCGTCGGTGGTTTCTAAAGTTGTTATTATACATACTCCCTATGTCCCAGCTCAAATTGCACAGAATCTTTTTCACGCTCATCAAGAAACTTGTCTAACCGTTAATATATATATACATATATATATATGTGTGTGTTTAACTACGTATGATAACGACAAACAAAAAGTTACTTTTGAGAAACTACTTGTTACGAAGAATCAAACAATATCACATATGATAATATTATGAGAAAAATGTATATATAACCCTACCTAATTCACATAAGTGCAAATATAACCTTTTGATAATTAAAAGTGCAAATATAACCCTAGATAGTAAGTATAAGTGCAAATATAACCTTTCCGATAGATTTAGACCGGAATTCAGTGAAAATAATATTTTACCCTTTTGAAAAAAAATTAATGCCTATAATGCCCCTCCCTAAACCATAATTTTCTTTTTTCCCTTCCTTTCTCCTTCTCTTTCACTTCTTCTCTGCTATTCCTTTATTTTTCTTTTCTCTTCTTCCGTTCTCCTTCTCCGCCAGATCTAGGTTGCAGAGCAAAGCGAAGCCTCAGGGCTGCGGGGGCGGGGAGAGGCTGAGGGGAGGCAGAGCTGATGGATGGGGGTCGGGGAGGGGCTGATGGGTGTCCGCTAGGGGGGATGTGGCAGGGCCGTACGGGGGCTCGTCCCAAGAGTCGAAGTCCACCACTACAGGGTTGAATTCAATGGGTGTTGCGGGAGCGGGGGAGGAGTCGAGGTCGCCGACGAATTCCACCACCACTGTATTGAATTAAGTCGATGTTGCGGAGTAGGGGAAGGAGTCGAGGTCGCCAACGAAGTCCACCACCAATGGGTTGAATTCATTCGGTGTTGCAGGAGCGGGGGAAGAGTCGAGGTTGTCGGAGAAGTCCACCACTACTGGGTTGAATCCAGTAGGTGTTGCGAAAGCGGGGGAGGAGTCGAGGTTGCTGGTGAAGTCCACCACCACTGGGTTGAATTCAGTCGGTGTTACGGGAGCGGGGGAGGAGTCGAGGTCGCCGACGAACTACACCAACAAATGGTTGAATTTAGTTGGTGTTGCGGGAGTGGGGGAGGAGTCGAGGTCGTCGGCGATCTCCACCACACATGGTTGAATTCAGTCGGTATTGCGGGAGCGGGGGAGGTGTCGAAGTCGCCGGCAAAATCCACCATCACATGGTTGAATTCAGTTTGTGTTGCGGGAGCAGGGGAGGAGTCGAAGTCGCCAGTGAAGTCCACCATCACAGGGTTGAATTTATGGTTGTTTCCGGTTTTCCATGGCTTCGAAGGTGGTGGTAGATGTGGAGGTGGACCGGTAGCAGCGGTGGCAGAGGTAGTGGAATGATGGTAGGACATGGGAAAATAGTTTTTGGAATTTTTGTATTTGGCTCAAAGGGCATTTTTGTCATTTTCGGTCGGTCAATGGCCGGAAATGATCGGTCAATGCCAGAATATACTCTAGAGGGATATATTTGCACTTTCATTAAATAGTTGGGGTTATTTTTGCACTAAAATTTATCTGAGAGTTATATTTGCACTTACTCAAAGTAGGTAGGGTTATATGTATATATATATATCCCTAATATTATTGTTTGTATATCTAATCAAATATGCGGTCAAAGTTTTATAGAAAATAGTGCTAAATAATAAGTTGGCAGTTTAAGCTGGGACAGTGGAAGTAGATGCACATGTATATTTACAATCAAACATGTTTCTTGGAGACCGTAAAAAAAGATTCGGTACATATTCATCGGGACAGATGGAGTACCGAATTTGTAAAATGAATTGGCAAGGTCTATCTACTACTTCCTCTGGTTTCCTAACATTGACTCTCTTTCCTTTTTTTTGTTTGATTTTTTTAACAATGACTTATTCCCCTTTTGGCAAAGTTTAGGTTATTTTCATCCAGTCAATTTACTTTTTACTCTCCCAATACAATTTCCACCAGTCATTTTAATTTTTTAAAATAATTTATCATTTTGTTGGGGCAATCTTAATAAACCAGATGGAGTACTTGACATTAAAAGAACTACAGCAACATCAAAGCACAAACTAAGGAGTCCATTACCTTTAAGCCTAAGATAGCTAGATAAAATGGAGACAAGAGTCATTGCTAGCTAGATGGTAGGTAAATGTTTAGTACTCCCTCTGTTATCTTAAAACCGTCACTTTATCTAACTATTCAGATCAATCTTTTTATATAATCATAAAGAGAAAATTAAATGGGTAGGTCTAAATATATTTTTTCTATCAAGAAAATTAGATAATTTTAAAATAAATAGGCTAAAATAAAAAATCTGACAGTTTCAGACCAAAGTATTGATATCTGGTGGTAGAAAACAAAAGGTTGGCAGCCCTAAGATTATGGGGATCAATCCCACTACTATAAGACTATTCACGTAAGCACAAGACTTAGCAAAGGTTTGTGGCAATGCTAAAACAAACAAGTTGAAATGGACATAGACCTAAACACAAGTTCCTTCTTCCACCAATTTTAGCTACTTCCCATCATTAATATTTAAAAAGGGAATGGCCTAATTGCAATAATACAAAATATTTATGAGAACCCAATGATCTTTACTCTTTAGTACTTTCCAGCGTTTAATTTCCTAATGTGGTCCTTGGCAAAATCAAGAAATTCCCTTATCACCAACCCTATTCCTAGTAATGATGATTTGGACCGCTAATGTGATGTTGTAGTTTCCCTAATCCTAGCTACACGTGTACAAAGGTAAAAAGTTTGGTAAAGTTTTTTTTTTTTTGCATGTGCATTGTTCTATTTCTGATTTTCTAACAATGACACTCTTTGAAATGACTGAAATAAGTAAAGGATATTGAGTCGGGATTGAAAAAGTAGAATAAGTGGGAGAAATCGAAAGAATTTTATCAAGAAATGAAAGTGTGTCACTTTTATAAAATTGTATGAATTAAAAAAAAAAGTGATAATGTTAGAAAACTGGAAGAGTGTTGCATACTACTCCCTCCGTCCCAGCAGAATTGGCATATGTTTGTTTTTCAAGGCCAAACTTTGACCATAAATATAAATTAATATACATATAATAAATATATCATGTGATATATCGTTGAATTCATCTTAATATATATTTTCTAAATATCAACTTTTTATACGGAATCGGTAAATGTAGCTAGAGTTATTGATGGTCAAACATGATCATTGAAAACCGTGTGCATAGTAAATATGTCAAATCTGCCGGGACGGAGGGAGTATGACTCATGCCATTGTTTGTTAATTATATTAAAATGAACATGCCAGTAGTTGTGAGAGGATATCTTGAGACATCATTTTAAGGAAAATGCTACTCAGTGTACTCACAGTTGGCATTTGCATCATTTGTGGACTTTACCTTATGATTACCTTCAAAATTTCAAGTTTCTGAATTTTGAGCTTCATGTAATATTGTGACACATGTAAAATTTTAATGCACAAGTAATAAGATATAATGCAGATGGTGGATTGGAATTTGATTCAGTGGTTAACCTACGTTCTCTATATCAGAGGTCAAGCCACACCTTTTTTTTACATGAAATTTTAGAGTAATTTCTTGACATGAATTATTCGGTATCGCATGATCGTGGTGAATTCACTGTGATTTCTCAATCTGTAGATAATCCATGAAAGTACGATCGTGGTGATTTCAGTTTTGATGGTGGTAGTGCAACAATTGAAAGTTCTCTGTAATACTTGAAACAGTTCTTATTTTAGGGCACTTTGATATAAATGGGCATGGAGGATATAGGGTTGGATGAAACACATTAGACAAAGTACCACTGATTGTACCATGATAGGGAGTGAACTACCGTATCATTTTCTCTGACAATAATAGGTAATTATCCTATAAGTGGTTTGCAAATGCGCTTCTACCTCCCCATTGGCTTAATTAAAGGCACAATTTTGCTTCTTTTTAGAAGTAATATTACCTACTTAGACTACCCAATTAGTTATTCAAATGGGAATTTCATTGCCAAAAGTAGCTAATGAATAAGTACTACTACTAGAAGAGGACAATTTAGAGCATGTACTGTGGGCTCAATTCATACTTAACTAAAAATTATGACGGAATCGGAACTGAAAACCTCCACAGTGGGAGGCTCGAAGCAGGCTGCTAGGCCGGCTGATTGACATGGCATGCGGCCCAATTAGTGGCGTGACAGACGCAACAGGCAAGGCCATGTGCGCGGGTTGCGCCTATTTTTGACCCATTATTGGGTCGTCCCCCTTTTTATTTTTTTAATACCAGATTAGGAAACATGGCCCAATCTGGTGGCGCCACGTGTCCCAACCAAAAAAAATTTAAAAATCAGTTTTTTTAATTTTTGAAAATTATTTTTTGGTATTTAAACATCCAAAAAAGAAGAAAAATTGCAAAAAAATCTGTTTTTTATTTTTTAAAATATAAATTCAATTTTGGATTTTTTAAAAATCAAAATTACATTCTTTAAAAATATGTATATGGTTCTTTTTTATTATGGTTCATAAAATTAATTTCAAAAATTAAATTTGAAAAAACAAAATCCAATTAAAAAATTATAGGTGTATTATTAAATTTCATATTTCAATTTATTTTGTAAGGTAATTTTATTTGGATTAAATATTAAAGGTAAAAATAATGAGTAGGATAGAGAGAATCAAGTGAGGTCCATGAAATTGTGTCAAAGTGGTCTCAACCACTGGGGGGAATGAAGTGATTTAATTGTGGGTTCAATTGTTAATGTGGAAGAGAGATATTGATTATTTAATGAATTGGGCGAATTTAGATCGGTCTCTGCACTACACGTGGTCTTAGAACTAGATTTTTTGGTTCATGTTGCATCACACAAGTACCTTTTTGTCATTACGCTTAATTTCACCCCATTTTACGATAGTATCATATGTTATCACCTATTTCATTGGCTGAAACGCTAACACTCCATCATTAATCGTCATGTTACTTTCACAGTAACGCAGACAAGTAATTTAATAAACATGTTATTTGTTACTCATGTGAGGATGGAGAGAAGTGGGATTTAGGTATTATAAGATTTATAAGAAGAATTCCTCCAAAGATAAAGTGGGATGTGTCCTCGTAAAACAGGGAAAATGACAAGCCACAACTATTGGGACATGTAGTATGTGGGAACCCTATTTTAATCATACTATGCAAATATAGCACAATTTTGTTCTCAAGATTGTGAAGTTTCACTAGCAACACAAAAAGTGAACATTTTCACTATATATAAACCCCTTCATTTATTACACTTTCTCATTTGATCATAGCCCCTCAGAAGTGCATGTTTATGTTGCATGGTGGAGACAAGAACACTTCCTCTAGCCCTTACCTGATTTTCATCTGCAAAATTCAGCGAAAAACACGATCAAACACGCGAACATGGACCCCGAGCAAACAAAAAAGAGCCATACAATGCCAGAGGTAAGAGCAAAAATGAATTCAGCTTAAGTTATCGTCGTTACATGGATCAGTAAACAAACATCTGTGTTATCTTTCAGGTAATCGGAGAATTCAAGAAGTTGATGGACACTGCACTACCTATAGTCGCGATAGGGTTAGTCGTGTACCTGAAAAACATGATTCTAGTGGTGTGCATGGGGAGGCTGGGAAGCTTGGAGCTCGCGGGTGGAGCACTAGCTATAGGGTTCACCAACATCACCGGTTACTCTGTGCTATCGGGTTTAGCCATGGGAATGGAGCCGATATGCAGCCAAGCATTCGGGTCCAGAAACTATGAAGTAGCGGTTCTCATTCTCCGAAAAACAATCCTAATGCTACTCTTTGCATCCCTTCCTATTGGCCTGCTGTGGATCAACCTTAAGCCTATGATGCTTTGTCTTCACCAGGATCCTCAAGTGGTAGAAATCACAAGCCTTTACTGCCAGTTCGCGATCCCAGATCTTATCGCGAATAGCTTTCTTCATCCAATACGCATTTATCTACGCAGCAAGGGGACTACATGGCCTCTCCTATGGTGCGCGACACTCGCGACACTTCTTCACATTCCCATCACTATCTTTCTAGCCTTCTATCACCATCTAGGTATTCGGGGGCTAGCGATTTCTAACTCTCTCTCAAACTTCAACACGCTGTTCTTCCTATCAACCTATATGCTATATAGTAACAATAAAGATAAAACACCAAGTGATCAGCCTTTGGTTGCACCCTTAAAACCAAAATCAAGAATCTCGAGTTCATCGGGAGAAGACTGGGGGATGATGCTGAGACTATCAATACCTAGTTGCTTGGCGGTTTGTCTAGAATGGTGGTGGTACGAGATAATGACAATTCTAGCCGGTTACCTACAAAATCCCCGTGTTGCTCTCGCAACATCAGCCATAGTCATACAAACCACATCCCTCATGTACACGCTGCCATCAGCGCTAAGCGCGTCAATCTCAACAAGAGTTGGGAATGAGCTAGGAGCAGGACGGCCACAAAAGGCGCGGTTAGCAACATTTGTGGCAGTAGGATTAGCCTTTTTTACCTCCATGTTTGGGTTCTTACTGACAACCGTTGGAAGAAATGCATGGGGCGGGGTTTTCACAAACGACGGGGAAGTCCTAGAGCTGACACTGGCTGCACTACCGGTTATTGGATTTTGCGAGATAGCGAACTGCCCTCAGACAACATGCTGTGGGGTGCTCAGGGGAACTGCTAGGCCTAGTGCTGCTGCAGGTATAAATTTCTACTCTTTTTACCTAATGGGAACGCCCGTAGCCATTGCACTGGCGTTTTTGGGGGGACGAGGTTTTTTGGGGCTTTGCTACGGGCTGTTGGCCGCACAGGTGGCATGCATGGTCTCTATCTTGACAGTAATAAGCAAGACAGATTGGGATAGGGAGTCTCTAAAGGCAAAAGACTTGGTCGGGGGAAGTTGCGATTACTTGTTCTCAGACGATGAAGCGGTCAAATGTGAAGAAGGACAAGTGAGTATAGATGGATCAAGAATTAAGTAGGAAGGGATCAAGAGATGGCAAATTACAGATTATCAGTGCTTTAATCTTGTAAAACATGCACTGCATTCTGAGGTAATGTATGCATATTAATGAATCATGTTTGTAAAAGTTAGCTGTAAATGTAGAAATCCCCCAAACATGCTATATAATGTTGCTTTTTCGCTTCTTATTCTCAGTTAAGGTATTTTTCCAATAGGACACCGCAATGTTCTGAAATTCATGAAACTAAGAACATGGGAAAGCAAAAAGGCAGTAGGCATTCACCTGAGATACTTAGAAGCTCCAACTCGTGCTAATGACCCGATCCGGTGGAAATAACTGAATCAATCAACCCGGTGCTACAATAGCTCCCACGTCGGGACCAAGGAAGGATGGGGCCCGCGTGGCACGACGTAGATAGTATTACCACAAGAGGTTGCTTCCACGCCTCGAACCTGTAAGTTAGTAGTTACTATTGCTTGCCATTCTTTTTACATAAATAGAACATTTCAACAAGGGATCTGGTAATATTGACAGAACTAAATGCAATTGTCTTATGCTTGTGTTAACATCTAATAGTTTCTGCTATACAAATTAGCAGAGAAAATTTTCATCTTAAAATACAGGAAACCAAAATAACTTCTTGTAAAACAAGAAACGTTCCACATACAGAGAGAAGGATGAAATGAAAGGGATTTTCTTCATATTGTAGAACAGGAAGTCTAGGATAGGCTTCATAGTATCCCTAGATCTTGAAACTCAAAACTATCCAAGGCAATTTGCACCGAAATGACTTTAATCAACACGCTCGGGATGATAAACCACCCTAATATAAGTTCAAGAAGTAGCAACCACGAATAACTATCACGCCTTTGGAAACATAGAACAAACAAAAACTATAAAGAAAGCAGCCACCAGATGGTAGAAAGTAAAAAAAAAAAACTAAAAACTTTTACCGCACATTTACTTCATAATCAACTACAAAACTACAATCATCCAAACCATTTAGCAGTTTAGCAAGGCGCCTCCCAACATTATCATCAATTTCTCAGTATTGCTTGTGCCAAAAAAAGAAACAAACAAGCTGCATTATTCCAAGCTGAATCGCTATCGCTCTATCGGGAAAACAGGCTTCGTATCTTTTCAAGGAAATAGGCTGCTTTGCTGAGAACAGCTTGATGTACCTTTCGAAAGGCCATTTCAATGCAAACATCTTGCTCCCAAGTAGACCAGTGAGGCATATCCTTTCTGCAGAAAGAGTAGAGTCATCATTCTTCCTCCCATCCAAATTGATCAAACATGTACACAAAGATTTAAGGAAATCTACCGAATAATCACCGAATCAAGCGAAAAAGATATGCAATCAATCCACACATTCTAACATGGATCTTCAAGTTGCTGTAGTTTATCCTCACATCTGAAAATGTTCTCCAAATTCATAACTTTACTACAAAATCTAGCCCTTTTTCTTCTTTGCATTAATGCATAAACCTCTCATAGAATCAATTTAGCAAACACCTAGCCTTCTTCCAATTTCCATTCTTTTTCTTTCCCACCATAAACGTTTAAGGAACCAAAGCTCACTTAAACAAACGTTTCTTGACCATAAATTCCTCCAAATACAACATATTTCACAATGTTCATTGTAAGATTAACATAATGCAGTGCA
>JAULKM010000001.1:1234777-1246288 GCA_032355605.1 Rubia tinctorum
CAACTTAACTACAATTAACTAACATAAGGGAAAACACCTTTGACACCAAGCTGATACAGAGAGGTGGGAAGGGAGGAAAGACACATTGCGGTGGACTTACACAAAGATCGACATGTCATCGTCTAGTGAAGAAACTAAACCAAAAATAAGGGATGAAGGGACACCGATGGAGGAGGTCGGAGTTCCTGAAGAGCTGATCGAAAGAAGCAGGAAGGTGATCAAGGGCTGTGAAATTGAAGAAACGACTTGCTGCCTACTACCGCCAACCGTTTGCGTACCTGAAATAGGCGGTAGCAGCTTCTGTCCAATTACAGCGAAAGCAACGAAATAATAAAGAAAACAAACACAATCCAAAATTTACTAAAAACATTACTAAATTATGCCTGGGAGTAGGAGGTTTGTCATTGGAGAGGTGAAGGGATGAAGCATGGTGGAGGAAGGAGATGATCAAAGCAAAAAAAAAAGGGCTACCAAATTCTGTAGGATATGCATATGCAGGGAAAATATGAAGAAGAAGCAAATAACTTCAAATTGATAAATCGTGAGTCTTCGTACCATATGAGCTCCATATTCATCCCCATAGCGACTGAAAAAATCACTATTGGTGCTGCTTAAATCCACCCTGTGCGATCCACCTACACTAAACAATATAAAATTAGAGGTACAACCTATATGGTGGTTGTACGTAGTAGTATTTGGCAACATATCTGAAGCTTGTCCTTATCCAGATCGACAAAAGCTCAGATATAGGGAAAGTTTGAAAACATGTTGGGGCATTGTAGTATAGAATCTTACATATAGACAAACTTCGATTGAGGTTCAATTCATAGAGAAAAAAACAAAGGGAAAAATCCATGCACAACTCGCAGAAGAGAAGACAACCACAACCTAGTTTAATTTTACAAAATTGTATGAACTTGCCTAAGCGAATAATTCATCCAGTAACTGATAAATGCATGTTGAAATCACCAACTCAAGGATAACTGCAATCCTACTTCAAAAATCACATTGACTTTCGTATCAAAAGTTGCATCACCCTAAAAATCGAAGATGCTATTTAAGCGCATGAAACTGAAAACTAATATTTTCAAAATACTGAGAATGCAATGGCATTAATAGAGCATCTAGTCTAGACTAAAGATAAATCAGACTTATGGAAGATAATTCAACGGTTGTAGGTATGTAATTGTTAATTAAAGGACTAATTGCGTGAAACTAAGCTCAAGTTACAAATATATACTCAAAATGAACACAAACACCAACAATTAGCTCAAGTTACAAATATATACTCAAAATGAACACAAACACCAACAATTAGCTCAAGTCCCCAAATCATACTCAACAAAAACATCATAATTCAACGCATAAAAGGAATAATCCACTCCCTATAGGTTGTACCTCTAATTTTATATTCTTGGTGTAGGTGGATTGCACAGGGTGGATTTAAGAAACATATATGAAGTCGAAGACACAAACAAATAAGCACAGAGCAGATGAAGATGTACAGAATTACAGACAAAACACACAACAATACACAGAGAAAACCCCCTAACTTCACGTCAAGAAACCGGAACCCCTAAATTTTCTCATTCAAGCAAAAAAATTGAGGAGCCCTTCTACAAGCTGAAAAACATCAGATAAAAGCTGAAAGAGTTGTTAACGTTATGGAGGTAAAACCCCTAAATTCACATACGGAAGAACCAAAAAATAGGTAACAAAGATTGGAAGAGGAGAAACTAAAAAGCAAAGCGGTAGAATGTAACAATAAAGAGGGAGCCACCTTAAATAAAGAGGTGTGTAGGGTGAGGAGAAGCGGGGGGAGACGCATAACAGAAGGAAAGTACCCAGAGAAGTTCTAGTTCATGCTTTCATACCTGGGATCCAACCACTGACAAAAAACAATCAACATTTTAAGTGCTAAACATCAACTGCAACACTATCCAACTGGGAATGAAAGACTGCACAGTATTCGATTGAAAGACTGGAAAATACAGTATTCGAACACCACCAGAAAGCATGACAGAAACAAGTCCACAGGCAAGAGGGATATTACCTGAATTCAAATATAAGCAGAGGTCGATGATTGGAGCGTCACTGTCCAGTTCCGTCAGATGTGCCAGAATTCTGGCAGATTTCCCAAAATCAGGAAATCAACATTAAAGAATCCAAGAAGAAGAATCCAAGAGACACTAGAGAGAAGAGAATCTAGCGGCTTCTCAATGTGAACTTTGCCACCATCTAATTTAAGACAGCGAGCAATGTCCAGTTGAATTTCTGCATCCTGGAAAGCATAAATAATACACTTCACTTGTATGACAGAATAAGAAAAATACAGGTTCACAATCTCGTTCTTCTTTGAATTTCCAAAAAAAATAATACTAATGCCTCATATGGACAAGTACCTCTCTATAATATCTTAGGAACTGAGGTAACAGAAAATCAAAAGCAGAACCAGCAGCTAAAGGATCCACTAAAACAAGCATTACAAGTCCCCAGTACAGCGCCTCTCTCACCTTTGCCCTTAGCAAGAAACAACGTAGAGAAAGACCAGTGAATTTCACCCTCTGAACAAGAGTCAGTGAACATTGGCATACAATTTAATGGTGATAAAGAAACAGAATATACCTGCTGGTATAGGCATCTCTGTAATAAACCACTGAGTTCTTGGAAAAGACCAGCTCCAGTAATGCAGGGGAGCTCAGTCTGTTAGCTGCAAATGGCTTGACTGCTTGACTCTTGAAAGGATATTGGTCCATATTTTTTTACATTCCTTCTATGCCAATATCAGATTAATGAATGGAATTGGTTGCTGCAAGACGAACTGAATCCTATCTTCTGAACATCTAAAACCATATAATCCTGAGTAATTCAAAGAGAAAAATGAAACTGTTAAAAATAAAAAAGGTTGCCTTTGACGCTCTAGCTCAACAGAAAATGACTTCATTAAGCCATTGCAAAAAAAAAGTGCATGAAGGTCGGACCTAAATTTTGTAAGAGGCAACATTATAGTCACTAGCTGCGAGGAAACTTTGACATCAGTCAATGTGAAATAATCCAGCAATTCCTTCAAGTGAGCAACATGATCCAACATTTGGCTTGGATGATCTTTAATCAGATGTCCAAGCAATCTACAAGAGGAAGTGAAAATACCAAGAAATTATAAAGCTCCTTCGGGTCAAGCAGCAATGCGATGCCAGAGAAGCCTTTTTACCTTAAAATTAGCACAGCTTGCTCTGGCTTTAAAGAGAGGATGCGCAATTTGCATTGCTCAATTATCTACACACACATAAGTTTGTTTGATGGAATTAAAGACCTGACTAACATGCAGTAAATACATAACACAACAGCTTTCAGTAAAAACTAAATTGACACACGGAGAGAAGATATAGGTAAAGATATACTTGATAAATAAGATAACCTAGTTGAAGCAGTGCCCTACAACTACAAGTACACCTATAACATCATGAATGCACAGGATTAAGCATGAAGTTCACAGAATTCATATAAACAGTTTAAGGTTTTGCAATCTACATTTTACGCCAACCAACTCCCGAGCTTCGGGACTCATTATAAACCTACCATCTTCTACATCCAATTTCACAAATTAATATAGTCTTCTATCTCCTTACTTTATGCATAAATGGAAAATGAGAAAATTCAACTTCCAATTTGCTGCTATATTTTGCTCAAATTCTATCTAAATGCTGACTAATCACACAATTCATAAATATAAACTAGAAAGTTCCAGTGCTGACCTCCTTTCTTGCCATTTCATGAACCTCAAAAGAAATTTTCAACATTTGACTACCTAGCTCCTTTGCACCCAACAGACCATCAATCTTTTGAAGTGTTTTGTTGCTTCCCTCTTCTAATCCTTCAAGCAATCCAAAGCCAAGTTGTACAATGCTTGGAACTACATTCTCTCTTCCAAAGTTGCTTTCATTAATCTATGAGCACATATATTACAAACACAAAAAAAAAAAGATTAACCCAATGAGAAACAATCAAAAGTAAAAGGTAAAGATGTCAACATCACATGTTGTCGGGAGAGGCTGTAATTGAATAAATACTAAATGTTTCTAGCTTCTTGCATTTATGTGCTGCTCAGAAACATATGGTAGGGTGAAAAAATAGCATGACCGAAAAGCAAGGGAAATTTACAGCTCTTATAATAGCTTTCTCCATCACTAGAACAATCTGCAGGTACTCTTCCTTCAAATCTTCATACAGCCACTTGCACAATCTGAAACAACAAATTGGAACGTCACACAATTGAATCAGCTAGAACAAATTAAAAGCTAAAAATTGTGAAAGCAGTGCCTAAACATCCCTAGAAGGGAAACATACATCAGCAAGGCGCTCACAAACTAGTCACATTGGCAGCATTAATTCAATTAAAGCTAACACTAATCTACTGAAGCAGGTGAAACAGTGGTATACAATTCCATATTTCACAATCGACCACTACGGTTCCATAATCAGAAGATCGAACATATTGACAAAAGTGCCAAAAACATACTCACTTTGAAAACTTGTAATCTCTATAAGCAGAAACCAAAGCATTCTTCAAGATCCTAATGGAACTCTCGCAGAATCTCCGAACCAGTGTTGTTGAATGTATGAAAAATCAAGAATCTCTCCAGACCATCCTTGGCCGATTCAGACAAACAAGAAGTGAGCTCATGAGTCAACCTAGAGATCCTATCCTCCAAAGTCCTACCCAAATCCAAATAAAGCGCATCTTTCACAGAAGAAACAAATGTAACAACATGAATCCCTTTCAAATTATACAGCTACACGTATCTCCTCAGGTGTTTGGCTTCTACCCCAGCCACCCCAATAAAACCACGGCAACAACAGGGCCCTTTTCGCCAAGAGACCTTTCCTTCCCTCATCGAATTGGACAAAACAATATTCGGAATCGACAGGAAAACATGAGAAACATGAGAAGAAGTAGTCAGTCAGGAAGAAGGTAACCTGAATTCAGATATATCAGAGGAACAGAGGGTCAACGATTGAAGGGTCACTTCGTGCAGATGATTTTTCTCAGATATGGCAGTCTGACGGATTCCATAATTTCAGGATTGATTGGATTCTGACACATATCCTGTCAGGCGGCAAAAGAAGAACGACCACAAAGAAAATGACAGAAGAAATAAAAAATCACTGAGCAGAAACTCCCAAATGTCCAGATTTTGCACAAGTACCCTTCGTCAACCACTATTTGCAAGTGTGTCCTTGGTGAACAAAGACAAACTAAAACTTGATAATATTTGCACAAAAGCCTTTGGTCAACCAAGAGGCAAATGTCCCTCTTTCTTGTGCCATTATAGATAAAAACAAGTATTAAATTTCATCAATTATAAAAATGAGCCCGTCTAATGGTTAGCCGGTCTAAATAAAACTTTGTGTTATTATTATTTTCATTCACTTTTCAAAATTTTCTCAAATTGATAAGAAACTCTTTGCAACAAAAAAGAGTGCGTCTCTTGAAAGACGGTATTTCCATAAGTCATGGAAAGACCAATGTTTAAAGTGTAAATTAGAAAAAATGAAGATAAAATTTTTGGGTTGCATGAACTGGGTTATAAAATTTATAACTACTACACGTTGTATAATAAAACTTTAATATTGCAACAAAAACCTTTTATCTTTTATTATTCTAATTAAACTCTGTCTTTCCATAAGCCTATGGAAATACCGTCTTTTCCAAGAATTTTTCTTCTTCTTTCAAGGAATTAATTATTTGATACACCAAAAGGATGCTGAAAAAGGGGTGGGTACGAAATTAAACAATAAGCAAGGTCTCCAACTGAGCAAATTTCATTTAATTATTTAGTTGGAGAGGAAAAGAAGACTAGGTCCTGTTCTTTTTTCTTCGTAACATCTATATAAATTGAATTAAAATAAAATTAGTTAAATAAAATAAGAGTGCATCTCTTAAAATATGGTATTTTCATAAGTCATGGAAAAATCAACGTTTAAAGTACAAATTAGAAGAACTGAAGATAAAATTTCCTGGTTGCTTGAATCGGGTTATAAACTTTATAACTACTACACGTTGCATAATAAATTTTTAATATTATAACTAAGACATTTTACTTTTATTATTCTAATTAAACCTCGTCTTTCCCAAGATTTTGCCATAAAATAATAGTAAAATAGAATTAAACTAAATTAACACTACTAGAAATTAGAGTTATCCTAACACTTTCTTAGAAACACCTATTTAAAATGTTACAATAGCTTATAAAGTGTTATTTAAACATTTGAAAAATGTTACATAAATATTGAAAAATGTCATCTAAAATTTAAAAAGTGTTAAGTTAGATCTAATGCAACATCACCTAAGGTAATACTTGTAAAAGTGTTACAATAGGTTCAAAGTGTTACAACAACACCTAAAGTAACACTTTTACAAGTATTACCTTAGTTGATGTTACATTAGATCTAATGTAACACTTTTTAAAATTTAGGTAACACTTTTCAATATTTGTGTAACACTTTTCAAATGTTTAAGTAACACTTTATAAATTATTGTAACATTTTTAATAAATGTTGCAAGAAAAGTGTTACGTTAGCCTTATTTCGTGTAAACTTTATCAAGTAAACTCAAATCAAATAAAGAACATGACCTGAAATATAACTAAACTAAATATAGAATGGTTAAATTGAAAAATGGCATTCATTATTTATTTTTTTTGCAAAATTTTAAAAGAGCAAGTGTTTTCTAAATTCATGAAACAACTTTATTTTTTCATTAGACATTGTACATTCGTTTTATATGTATAAACATGCATTAAAACTTGTTTAATATGATAGTACTAAAAAACCATAAAAAAATATAATATTTAGAGAAATTCTCATATTAGATCGACTAACAGTTAGATCGATCATAAAAAAAAACTCATTTCAAAAAGATTATTTTAAGGTCGAATTATAATTAATTATATGTTGAGATTCATTTAAAATATTTTCACTATTATAGATACCTCATTGCAATAAATAAATATAAATATCACATTATCATATTAGTCACACTAATTATAAAATGGCATCGTCTAATGATTAGTCAGTTTAAAATAAGAATTAGTATAATATTTAAGATTATAAAAACAATATGCAAATTAAAGTATAGTTTTTAACTTTAAAAAATACATTAGTTATCTATGCACAAATCTTGTTTTAGAACACCTAATTGTTAGAATCATTCATAATTAATATAACTGATAGAATATTTTAATGTTTGTTTTCGTTTATCGCAACGAGAATCTCATAATTATAAAAATATAAATTACTCCGTCCTAAAGTCAGTTAGCGTTGTTATGCTGAAGGAAATATGCAGCAATATTTTTACAGATTTTATGGTTGAAGCCAGAGACCTCTGGCAGGTGTCCGCAAACCCATTGTTGCAGATTTCATGCTTGCATATTTCATTCATTTTGAACTTTTACGTAAACCCATATGTGTTATACATCAACCCATATGGGTTCAAATCCGTTATTTACTCAACTTTAATCCATAAGTTGAGAGATTTTTGACCCGCGGATTAAACGGGTTTCAATTCAACCCGTTTTACCCGACTCATTTTTGACCTGTCATAAAATAAGTCAAAATGAGTCATACCCATATTTTAAATTCATCTATATTATTCGGCTCATATTTAATCTCTCTGCCCATTTGTCACCCCTATATATAGGTTATTTAATCATTTATATTTTTAGCCCCTCGTTCTCTAATGTATCACTGAGTTTGAAAATCACGTCCTCACAGTAGTGTTAACAATATTGTTCGGTAGCGTAATAGTTAATAATCCTATATTTTTTTGTGCAACATATATATTTTAAAAAAAGTTAATACTAGTACTTAAAAACAAAGTTTTGGGAAAAAATCATCTTTCTCTAAACTTGCAAAAAATGAGGTTTAATTAGAATTATATAAAGGTAAAATGTTTCAATTGCACTATTAAAAATTTATTTATGCAACATGCAGTACTTATAAATTTATGACCTGATTAATGTAACGCAAAAATTTATTTTAATTTTTTCCTAATCTGCAGTTTAAACATTAACGTTTGTTCAGTAACTTATTAAAAAATCGGCTTTCAAGTAACAAACTCACATTCAAAAATTAAAATGCAAAAAGAGTTGCGTTATGTTGAAGATATTTATACATGCATTGAATGTTTAGCTGTGACAAACAAACATTTTGATTATGTTAATTATTTCCTTATTTAATTATACTCCTTTTTTCATAGCATAAACTCCACACTTACTATTTGACAGTTAACATTGTCAAACTTTGACCAAATATATACATATATATATATACATACAATAATATTATTGTATGTGATATTGTTGGATTCGTCGTAATAAGTAGTTTCTAACTATCAATTTTTTATTTACCGTTGTAATATGTAGTTAAACATATTAACGGCCAAACATATTTTTTGGAGATCGGGAAAAAGATTTTGTGCAGGTTATGCTGGAACGGAGGGAGCACTCCCTCCGTTCCTCTATTAGTGACACACTTACCTTAATGTGATCTTTCTTTTTAAATGACAAACTTTCTATTTTTGGCAAGATTCATTTCCATTTCATCCACTCATTCTACATTTTACTTTCTACGTTCAATTTCATTATGTTCACTTAAATCCAAACATCTAAACTTATTATGCCAATATTAGTGAAAAGGAGGTTGTATTAGATTAGCACAAGCAAGAAATATTTGTCCTGAATATGAGCAAATATGATCATTTTGGGCAACTTTAACCCATGATTAATAATAGAAAGGGAACAAAGAAATCCAACCTAAATCGCAGTGGCTGGCATGCATCCAATTCCCTGTTTGGCAGTTGTTCATGTGGTGGTGAGGAATTTTCTTCAACAACAAATTTCCCCCTCAATTTTCTGATTTTGAGTTTTTAAAATTTTGATTTTTCAACTTTTAAAATATACCGCAATGTATAAATAATTATAATTTGACCCAAAAAGTCATTGAAATGATATATTCCATAATTGGTCTAACCGTTAATCGATCTAAACAAATTATATTTACCCAATTAGTTATTATATATTTATCTATTAAATTTAAAAAATAAAATATTTAAACTTAAACTACAATAATTATTGAAGGAAAATATCGCCTTTGGTAAGCATGTGGTGCATGTCTGGAGTGATCAAAAGTATATATTCTGCAAATATCAAATGTGTTTCAGTCACGGCCATGGTTTTCTAGCACCGTGGGATACCTTATAATCAGACAAACGAACCCATAAAATGAATTAATGATCATGACTGTGTGAATTTTCGTAAAGCCTCGTTTATAATATAGTATATTGTTTTTCTACGTTTCTTATATTCCATTCAATATTTTGATTTTACACGGGAGAATACGAACTGATGCTTCTGGGAATCTATAACTCTCCATTAAAGTTTTAAGAAGAAAAGACGTATGTGGAAAATATTGGTAAAATACCATTTTAGTTTTAGTCTGGAAAATATGGTATTTTTATAAATTATAAAATTATTATTATTTTTTTTTACAAGTGTAACCTAAACAAACGAAAATACTTGCAAATTCAAAAATGACTTGAACCGTTGAAATATTAAATTCATGCGAGTATGACTCATATTTCACATAATCAATCCCGAGGTGGTAAAATATTTCATAAAACTAATATTATTAAACAGTTTACTTTGCAAATCATGTCAATAACTCGGCATTACATAATCAATCCCACGGCTTGACCCGAATGAAGTCAATGACGAGCTGACATTATCGACCCATTATATTTTTTTTATTGATCTAAACTTGTTACATTCGGTTTTCTTTCGAAATTGCAAATCGAAGCATCTATTCATGTTTACATTATCACAATTTAATATCGTGATGCGTAACTGTAAAGTCCGGATTTATCTGGTTAACAATTTGTGGAAACTTTACAAATATGGAATTATTGTGTTGAAATATCAAAGAATGAATGTTTGGAGTTTTATGGAATGACATGAAGAAATCCGATGAAATATTTCGTCCATAATGTTTTTTATTGAAGAATATATCAATTCTTATATTTATGAAATTTGAATAAAATAAGAATTTTAAATGGAGAAGGAATTATTTACGCATAAGGCTTCATGTGTCTATGTTGTAACATACGGAAAGTTGAAGGCTAAATGAATTTAAATGATCGAAGAATATTGCGAGAATATTGGTTTGGCAAAATTTTGGGAAAAACCGTCTTTCCATAGATATATGGAAAGACGGGGTTGAATTGGAATTATAGAAAGATAAAATGTTTTAATTACAATATTAAAATTTTATTATGCAACATGTAAGGGTGATAGGTTTATGACCCGATTAATACAAGCCGAAAATTTTATTTTTATTTCTTCAAATTTACAGTTTAAACCTTGGTCTTTCCATAAATTTTGGAAATACCGTCTTTCAGGAGACGGACTCTGTTGGTTTATGGAAGATTGAAAATTTCTCAATATATTATTTTAGACTTGTATTTATAACATATTGGATTTATGGAAAAATCCCAATAGTTATGGAATTGGATTTATGAAATATTATGGGATAGGTTGAGATAAGGAAAATTCATTTATTTATGGGATTTGGATATGCTTCAGAACCAGATATGGAATTGGAATATAGTGAAAATAACTGTGGAGAGTTCCGATATGCTCATGGACTATAAATAGAGGATATCATCGGCTGCATTACTTGCGATTTTAATTGCCAAAATCTGCACTCAGATTTTCTATCTTTCCGAGGGTATTACGAGAGCCAGCAGACATATATTCCAACATACTGTGACCTATTGATTAGTTCAGAACATATACCTTAATTTCTCGATAGGAGGAGATCCAGCGTCGACGAGTTTCACGGTCAGAGGGAGTCTGATCAAGACGGATCGGTAGGAAGGGGAGTTTGCAAAATCCACACGTTGTAATTAGAAATGATAAGTATAGTTATATGGTGTACTTTGTACATGATCTTTCTGATTAGTGGATTTATTCATAACTGGTTCAGACTTCGCAGATATAGGTGGATTTAACCGAACTGCGTAACTAAGTCGTGTATTTTTTGTGTTATTTTTATTACATACTTGATTAGATAGGTTATGTTGGAACACAGGTGATAATTAAGCTAAAACGGTAAAAACAAAATTTCACTAACAAACTTTCTTACGCATGAAAAATGCTTCAAATTCGAAATCTCAATCAATATATATACACGCGTTGCAATTTGAACGAATAATGACCACAGGTCGAAAGACCTGCACTTTATCATTGTAACATGTCACAGACAGGAAATGAAGTCAGTGGAGATAAACGAAAAAACTGGCATGAAATGTTGTGGAGATACGAAACACAGTTTGCTTTGCAAGAACAAGCACAATCTGAACCCCTTCATGTGCACTCAGTGTTGAATGTATATTGATAAAACATTTGGAAATTATAAAATACAATTAATAATCACGTTTCAAGCAAACACATATTG
>JAULKM010000001.1:1259038-1269672 GCA_032355605.1 Rubia tinctorum
CAAACTCGTAAACTGGCTCCGAATCTCACTCACCCATTGATTTGTATCGATGTTATAGAAGAAGGTATCGTTTCAGGCCCTCGTGCTGGTCTGCAGAAGGTACATATCTGCCTTAGGTTTCCCTTTTTTCGTTTACTCTAATTAATCAAAACAACGGGAAAGTTTAACTCGTGAGTTGTGTTGGCAGGAAGCTGAAGCATTCCAAGTTGTTCTACATGCTGATACGTGCAAGAGTTTGGTTCATATTTTCTTTGCTCAACGTGGAACAACAAGGGTAAGCCTAATATCATAGGTTTTTTCTTTCAAGATGAATTTGGATGGCCAAAATTCCATATCAACCAATTGATACACCCAATATTCTCTCTTCACTTTGGTATATGTCCATGGTACTTGTAGAAATTGATTCCTCAAGCAATGAAAAGTTGATGGGATCTGTTATCTATTTTTCCATTGACCTTTATTACCACTTTATGCAGGTACCGGGAATCACTGATAGAGGGCTGAAGCCAAGAAAGATAAACAAAGTTGCAATTCTCGGTGGTGGATTAATGGGTTCTGGAATAGCAACCGCTCTCATTCTCAGTAACTACTCCGTGCTTCTGAAAGAAGTGAATGAGAAATTTCTACAGGGTGGCATTGATAGAGTGAGAGGTATGGTCGTTATCCCGTTCTGTTAATTTCTCTTCTTTCTGTTCATTTTATGCAATGCCTGAAGCACTTTGACATAATTTGACCATTTTCTTCTACGATCAGCTAATTTGCAGAGCCGAGTCAAGAAAGGAAAAATGACTGAGGAAAAGTTTGAGAAGACTTTCTCTTTGCTCAAAGGTGTACTTGATTATGAGAGCTTTAGAGATGTGGACATGGTCATTGAGGTAAAACTCAAATACGATTTCTTTCACCTCCCGTTGCACCTCATGTTACAATATCGTGTAATTTTTTTTCTTGTGCTTGTTGCTATGCAGGCTGTGATTGAGAATGTATCCTTAAAACAGCAAATATTTGCTGATTTGGAAAAGCATTGCCCTGCACATTGCATACTTGCAAGTAACACTTCCACAATTGACTTAAATCTTATTGGAGAGAAAACTAAATCTCACGAAAGGATTATTGGAGCTCATTTTTTCAGGTAATAATTGTGTGGATTGCATAATGAGCTCTCATTCTTTGATTTCGCTATCCTCGCGATGCCATTCTTCATTTCTTGGATAATACAGTCCAGCTCATGTGATGCCCCTTCTGGAAATTGTTCGTACGCAAAAGACCTCTCCTCAAGTAATCGTGGACTTATTAGATGTCGGAAAGAAGATCAAGAAAACCCCAGTTGTGGTAGGAAACTGCACCGGTTTTGCTGTCAATAGGATGTTTTTCCCTTACACACAAGCTGCCCTCTTGCTTGTTGAATGCGGCACAGATGTTTATAAGATTGATAGGGCAATCACCAAATTCGGAATGCCAATGGGACCCTTCAGGTAACCATTAATATATTATTAGATGCTTAACCTTATTATATGGTTCTTAACAGCACTCTCACGATGCAGGTTGTGTGATTTGGTTGGTTTTGGTGTTGCTATTGCAACCGGCTCTGAATTTGTCTTGAATTTTCCTGAGAGGACTTATAAGTCGATGCTTATCCCTCTGATGCAGGAGGATAAGAGATTAGGTACTTTTTTGAATCTCTATATACGCTCTCTCAAGTTTCAATCTTTTTACAAAATGTTTGATCGGCCGTGAATTTCAATCAGGTGAAACTACTCGGAAAGGGTTCTATGTGTATGATAACCGACGCAAAGCCAACCCTGATCCAGAAATAAAGAAATACATCGAGAAATCAAGGGAGATATCCGGTGTTAAGATTGATCCTATGGTGTGTATATCACGTGTTAATCTGTCAATCTCATTTTATTTACTATCTAGCTACTTCAATCGTGGCAATGTACGTGCATTTTCAGTTGGCTAAACTATCAGAAAAGGACATCATCGAGATGATATTCTTCCCAGTGGTCAATGAGGCATGCCGAGTCCTAGCTGAAGGCATTGCAGTCAAAGCGGCCGACCTTGACATTTCCGCTGTCATGGGAATGGGATTCCCACCATACAGGTTGGAAGCCTTTCCTCGACTGAACTTTTAATCCACTAATATGAGATCGGCTATATATGATATATCATTTCCATTCGACAGGGGAGGAATTTTGTTCTGGGCCGACACTCTTGGATCGAAATACATCAACTCGAGATTGGAGGAATGGTCCAAGCTATACGGTGGATTCTTCAAGCCGTGCTCATATTTAGCCGAGAGGGCTTCAAAGGGCGCTCCTCTGGTAAGTTATCGGTTTTCTGTCCCAACGTGTTAGCATTTTCAGACAGGAGTAGTAATCTATGTTCTGCAAGGATTTTTAGCATTCTGATGATGCTAAAACGATGATTTTGCAGAGCTCGGCCGATGATCAGGTGAAATCCAGGCTTTAAGATGGATCGGGTTCGATGAAGTGACAAGATTTCTGCAACTTTTATGGGGTTTTAGTCCTGATATTGTATGTTATGCTGGAGGAAAGAAGTGAGAAAAGCTTGATAATGATGTTGGTTAACAAAGAGAGCTTGAATATTTTCTGAATAATATTGACTTTGTAGGGAATGTCTGTTGATCTTAGGTTGGCGAATTTATATGATTCCTGTAATTTTTATAATTTGCTTACTTTTATTTAGTTTAGTTTAGTATAGTTTATAATCTTCCGAACATGCAGAAGGAGCCTATTTTATCCGGATTAGGATGGTTCATGAACCGTTTTGGACCGATAAAATAAAATGCATTGAAATATAAAGTTTGAAATAGAATGGTATATTTTTCATTTTGATTCTCAATCGGACACTTTTTAGAATTCAAATTTGGTTCGGTTTAAAACCAAAATTTTCCAATCCGAACTAAATAGATCGGTAAATTTCTCTTGTTTAAATTATTAAGAGGGTAGAATGTTTCTACTCCCTCCGTTTCATTATGTTTGGCACACTTTCTATTTTCGTATGTTTTTTTAAAAATTGACACATTTCTTTTATGGGAAAAAGTACATAATTTTCAACCACTCATTAAACTTTTTACTCTCCTCACTCAATTCTCTTCACGCATTTTCACATGGGAAAACACATAAAACTATGGTGCCAAATATCGTGAAACGGAGGGAGTATGTAATTTTTTAAAATAAAAAGCAGGGTGTTTTTTTCCGTCTAATTTGAACTAAATTGGATAAAAAATATATATAATTAAATGGTAAAAATCAAATAGAATTAAATAGTAAAATAGATTCAAAATAATTTAAATTAATTAAATAAAATTAATTGAACTCAACTAGATTAAATCGGTATTAAATAATTAGACTTACTTCCTGGTAAAAATGAAAATGGGAAAGAAATTGTGGTCCAAGTTGGTAGATTTGGATAGTTTAACACCGCAAAAATGGCAGATTATTAATGGCATTAATAATAATTATAATAGTCACCGCCCTGATTAGTTGGTTGAATAGGGCAATTAATGAGCATTAACACATGCAAAGCCACCCCATAATTGATAATAAAACCAAAGAAATGGTAAATGGTAGGTAAGTATAAAAACGAAATCAATCCAAAAGTACAGTGGTCAGGAGACTTATAAATTATTTCGACGGCAATCTATATTAGTAATGATTTATAAGTCCCATTAGTAAGAATAATGTCTTATAAGTCCCATCAAACGCATAATTCATTCACATCTACTCATTTATATTGGTAAAAATGCATGTAGTTTCTTTTGTTTCTTTCCTTTTATTTCTCCACATTCATTTTTTCTTTAATATACATGTCAACTATCAAACACAAATGTAAAAATAAGTATGAGTAAATAAAAAAATAATTATTAAATTTTAATCCAACATGATAGTATATGTTACCTGGTTCTAATTTTTTTCATCCATGCCAAAAAAGGAGAAAAGGAGCCCACTAAAGATCTCACCCAATTTTGGTACTCTTCCCTCATAGGTCTTTTTCATCACAATGTCCAAACAGTATGTGTAGGACACTACATGGCTCTTGTGTTATCTTAATCAAACCATCTCATGCTAAAAGAAAATGGCAAAAAATAGTTCAACTAATTATTCCTTCCAATCATGAATTTTCTTCCCACTTTTCAAATCGCGTTTAATCATAAATTACGCACAATATACAACTGATGATTAGATTATGCAATATATAATCAAAGCTAACGATGATCAAACATGTCATGAAAAAGTTGATTCAAAACGAATGGAGTATCATTTATGGGAATGTTGCTTTCATAGTTTTTTTTTTTGCAGGAAATTCGAATACCGTTTAACATGAAAATGTTAAAGTGATATCAAATGACCGATTCTTGACACCATAATTTATATCCTTATCGACCATAATTTTGGACCGGAGTAGTATGAATTCATATCTGCAATTGTGGCAATAATGGTTGATGAACTGGTAAAAAGTCATAGTCATAGGAAATTTAAAATGGATTCCACTCCACTCAAATGCAGGTTATAGAGTTGCAGAAATAAAGAAAGAAGAAGCAATGCGGACTCTAATGGACTAAGAGATGCCATTACTTTCCTTAGATGTCTTCATTGTTGCTATATCAAGATCTTTATTTTACTAGTTTATGCCCTAATACTTATATAAGCGTATAATGTTAATTTAAAAATAAAAATAAAAACAAACCCTCAATTTCCCTTGCACTGCTGGCGCTATAAACCCTAATTTTATAGCACCGCCGTTGGCGCCACCGTCGACGAAGAGAACCCTTCCCCACCTTCTTTCCTGCTAGTTCTAGCCAATGGTTCCCGTCGGCTAGCTCTCATCGACGGTGACGTCGATTGGAAACGATAAACGAGAACCAGAGACAAAGGAATTGTGGCGGAGGAAACGAGAGCCATAGATGAGAATCGAAGACGAGAGCGGGGCAACGAGATGAGAACCAGAGATGAGATGAGATGAGAACCGGAGCCAGAGATGAGAACCGGAGATGAAGAACCGGAGACGAGAACCGGAGACGAAGGAATTAGGGCGGGGGAAACGAGAGCCGGAGACAAGAACCGGGTCGGGCGGGAGAAACGAGAACTCGGTCGGGCGCGGGGAGACTAGACCGAGGCAGCGAGAGAGGGGTTGGGGTGGGTCAACGAGAATCGGCTCTGCAACGCGCAGGGATGGCTGGGGAAGACGCTCCAGACCACGCAGAAGAAGATGGGAGGACGATGGGAAGACGGGCTGGACGGGAGGACGCTCCAAACTGGCGAAACCCTACGACAGGGACTTGGAAACCAGAGGCTCTTCAACACCGGCGGACCCCTTACGGCGGAGAATGGCGAACGCCACCGCCACTGGGGTCCCATGGCGGAGACCGACGAACATCATTGCCGGCGAAACGCCGCCACTGCCGAAGAACAAATATGTCACCACCACCTAAAAATTGAATCAAGTTTTAAAATATTTTTTAATTATTATTAAATATTTAATTTAAAATCAATTCAAAATACATATTCACTTGTTTTCTCGTTAAAGTTTACTGGTTAAACACGAGAAAGAAAGAAAATTATTCTCCAGTGTCCCAATTCCCAAATGTATTTCCACTATTAATATTCTCAAACTACGTTTGACCATGAATTTCAGTTGGTATATAAAGACCAATATCATCATGTGAGATTGTTAGATTCTATGAATGATGTATTTTTCAAATATTAAATTTTTATATGCACTTAGTATACGTAACTAAGAATATCAATAGTCAAACATAGTTTTACAAAGTAGGCAAAAAATTGCAAATATAGTTGAGACCATAGGCGTAGTATTTTAAAATGAAATTTTATACTTTTAAATTTGAATACTGTATAATGTGACTCAAATACAATATTTTTTTATGATTTTTTTTTAAATATTTCTACATTTAAATATAATTGTCTTTCACACAATGGGTTCATGGTCGACTTGGTTCCAAGTAGCGACCGGATTGAAGATTGGGCTGAATCAGGTGAATTTAGTTCGCTGACTAGGGTTAACTCGTGGGCTGAGTCGGTGACTCGGCCAACTTGAAGACTCGCCGAGACTTGGGTGAACTCATTCACTGGAGACCTCCTCAGTGGTATCCAGGTTACTCTCTCACTCAAGGAGTGTTTCCTTTCGCTGCTTACATCAAACTCGCGATGACGAATGGAGATCACCCCGATTTTTATTAATGTGACTGCATCATTTCTATCGGTACACCTTTCGGTGACAGTGGAGAGCAGAGGGTATGATATGATTTACAGTAATTTTGGTTGCTTTTTTTGGCGACGTCATCCATTCTTGAATGGTTACTGGCGAGGCATGGTTGGGATGTAGAAATATTTTGTTTTAATTTCTTTTCTCTACATTTTTTATTTTCCTTTTTGGGGTGGGGGACTATTAATTCTGTTTTTTTCATTTCATTTGGTTCAGTTTTTTTACTTTTCAAGTTTTTATCTTTTTTTAGATTAAAAGTTTAAAAATTTTGAATTTAAAGTGTCAGGTAGGAATTTGTCTCTGTCAATGTATTTTTCTGGCAGCCCGTAGTCCGGTAAAATTTGGTAGACTTCAGATTTAATATCCAAAGAGTCTGTGAGGAGAAATCAAAGTCAAAGTTGTTTAAACAACAAATTTTTGGCGATACTGTTTTTATAAGGATTTAAATCAGATCTGTAGACTTTGTTCCATTAGAATATTCTGCCCATTTATATTTTTAATTCAATTTAATTGGTCTTTAGAGCTTTTGGGGACAAGTTAGAGATAATTCAACTCACTATAAAAGATTTCTATACACCGATGAAAAATATCTTTGTCATTTAAAATGACTGGTTTTAGTATCCTGGTTCAGGGAAATGGATATCACTGGTTAAATGGAGACGAGCCGGATCTTTAGTGGGGGGAGCTTCATATATTTTGTTTTAATTGACATAGATGTTTGATTGGAGGTGTGGATGAAATATTTTGTGTGTGTTTTATTTGATACTTTGTTGTGTTAGTTCTGATGGTAGTCTCGGGTCGAGATTATTGTGGCTACACTAAAACTACACGGAGACAACCACTTATCCTTGGTATGTCCTTCTCATTGCCACATATGCATTTGCTTAGTATTGTAACAATGATGAGTGTCTTTGTATATCTTTTTCTTTTAGCCGCAGAAATTTTAGTTTAGAATTGTAATATTTAGCTAGTGTTTCAGTGTAAATGGGTTTAACCCATATCACATGTTGTAATCGCACATTGTGCAAATTTGAGATTAATTAAAAAGGGATGAGAACCTTATAAACCATCGTGGGACGATTTCAAATATATAAAAAAGTCTTTCACACAATGAACTTCAAGTTTGTGTAACTCAAATGAAAAGTATACATTATAGTATAAATATTTAAAGATTCTAACTATATTTTGCTAGGTAATATACAAATATAATCGTATATATTTGAGAAAATGCAGATATAACCATGAAATAATTTTTAATGCAAATATAACTCTAACTAATTGACGAAAGTGCAAATTAACCTTCTGGTGAGAAATTCGACGTTGACCGTGTTTTTCCGGCGTTGACCCCAAAAATGACAAAATACCCTTGGACCAAAATTTGAATTTGGGTGGACAATTATACCATTACCCGCCGCCGGACCGGGTTATATCAACACATTATGAAAACTGATAGGGTTATATCAGCACATTCCTAAAACTTATAGGGATATATCAGCACATTCGTAAAAAGTGTAGGGTTATATCAGCACATATTATAAAAGAAAAACCCATAAACATTGAAAACCCTACGTCGAAAAACATAACAAAAATAACAACCACTCACAGAACATCAAATGTCAAACAATTATCAATCTAAACTAAATTCAGCAAAATATACAAAATATCATCAAAATCCTTATATTTTATGCCATATATACCAAAATTTTCTATTCGTGTGACGGGAAGAAAAAGAAAATCAAAGAATAAAATTCAACACAACATTAATCTAGTGAATTAAGTGAATTTTCGGATGAAAATACCATTTTTGAAAGGTTTCCACACCTCCACTTCATTGTCGGATGCTTCAACCTCACCAAAACTCTTTCTTTGACACTAGAATCACACTTTGGAACGCCAGCAATCAGTATAAGAGGTTGAAATGACGGTTACGTGTGGTTGGCTTTGATTTTTTTATATGACCTTTTATTTTTATAATATTTACTGATATAACCCTACATTTTTTACGAATGTGCTGATATAGCCCTATAAGTTTTAGGAATGTGTTGATATAACGCTATCAGTTTTAATAATGTGCTGATATAACCCTACTCGGTCTGGGGGTGGTCCGGTGGCGGACCGGCGGTGGTATTTGGGTATTAATGATGCTAAGGGCAATAAAGTCATTTCCTATCTTTTTATTTTTAAATTTTCTTCAGAAGGACAAAAATATCTTTTCACCAAATTTTAGCTAAAGTTATATTTTCACTTTCAATTATATCAGGGTTATATTTCCAGTTTCAATTATATCAGGGTTATATGTGCACTTTCGTCAATTATATAGGATTATATTTGCACTTTGCTCTGTTTTGTTTTATAGAATAGACTTCATTTTATGCATATGCTAAAACTATAGTGAGATGTAATTTTCAACTAAAACTATAGTGAGATGTAATTTTCACCCTTCTCAACATGTTAAATTAAAAAAATAAAGTGTACATAAATTAAGAAGTGCTAATCTAAGAAATAACGTCTTTTCTATTCCCTTCAGCCTCCATCCCATACTTCTATTTTTTCGGCCCAATTTTTAAATAAAAAATTGACCGTATATTTAAATAGATATATAAATAACAATATTGTCGTGTATGATAGTGTTTAATTTGTTATAACAAGTAAATTTTTAATATTAACTTTTTATTTGCTGCCATTATACATAGGTAAACATATTAACGATCAAATATATTTTTTGAATATTGTGATAATGAATTGCAGTGCAAATAGAATTTGATCGGAGGAGTAGTACTTAGCCACATAAAAATACACTAAAACCAAAGTTTGTTGTGTTTAGTTGTTTTGTTGGTCAGAGATTCTTGTGTTCCAGGCTTTCCTCCATTCCTCCTCTGGATGGCAACTTGCAATTTTCTATGGGCCGGTTCTTCTTTTTCTTCGACCAAGAAAAAAAGTGGTTTCCCTCACCATTTTATTTGTACTTCTTAATAAAATAGTGCTTGGAAACATCTTCATGCTCCTTAATACAATTATTAAAATATATTTTCAACATTAGTGAAATATATATATAAATTGCCCCCTTCAACTTAGATTTCTCAATAGACATTTTCAAGTTTCATCTTGAACTCTCTAATTCATACACTATTTACCTGGTTTGTGCATGGCAGGATTAAGTTGATTAACAGCATCAATGCCCTGCATCAGTACTGTTACTAGTACTCTAAATTTTCATTTCAAAATAGACATTAACACAGTTTAACATTAGTTAACTCTATATCGGATCAGTTCTCAAACTCTTTTTTAATTCGAGTAGTTTCTCAAGAGTATCACAATAACTTCTTCAATTTCATCGAATCATTTTGAATAGAAATGAATCATTCTAGATAGAAAAGGGTCACAGACCAACCATATGCTCATATTAGAATCATGAGTTCCTATTATAAAATCAATTGGTATTATGTTGGGGTGACCTATGATCTTATATATTGAGTAATAACTATTAGAATCATTGACTCCTATCATAAAACCAATTGGTACCGGCACTATATAGAGGTGACTCGTGATTTTATATATTGAGTTGTAACTCTGTCAACCACTGATGTGCGATGTGAGACACTAACACGCCTCCTCACGTGCACCAGTATTAATTATCATCGCGCAAATTTGGATATAAAGGGATCACATGCATGTGGCCTTTGATGCCATATTAGAATCATGAGCTGTTATCATAAAACTAATGTTTACTATGTAGGGGGTGCTCATGATCTTATATATTTTGTCTGTCAACCACCGACGTGAGACACTAATAATAACTCTGTCAACCACCACGGGAGGTAGACCTAATAAAAAAGATGAAGAGAAAAGTGATTTTATAACCCTACCTACTTGACATAAGTGTCAATATAACCTTCCAGTGTTTGAAAGTGCTAATATAATTCCATATAATCAGTGTAAGTGCCAATATAACCCTCTCCAGAAACTTTTAGCCAGAATTTAGTAAATATACATTTTTGCCCATCTGAAAAAAATAAAATACTAAAAAAGGAAATGACGTTATTACCCTTAGAGTCATTAAATACCCAAAAATTGTTGTCGAACCGCCGCCCAATCATCGTTGATCGCTGCTGCACCACCGCCGTAACAAATAGAGTTATATCAACACATTATAAAAACTGCTGGGGTTATATCAGCACATTCCTAAAACTTATAGGGTTATATTAGGACATTCGCAAAAGTGTAGGGTTATATCAGCACATACTATAGAATATATTGGTTTTGATGATATTTTGTTTATTTTGTTGTGTTTAGTCTGCATTGATGGTTGGATGACTTTTGGTGTTGTGTGTGGTTGTTATTTTGTTGTGTTTTTCGACCTAGGATTTTTAATGTTGATGAGTTTTGAA
>JAULKM010000001.1:1280080-1290737 GCA_032355605.1 Rubia tinctorum
ATTGCCAAGGTCTCCCTAACAAGATATGACTAGCTTCCATAGGTATAACATCACATAAGATAGAATCATGATATTTTCCGATCATAAATCTAACCATGCATTGTTTATTAACCCAAATCTCACCAGTACTATTTAACCAAATAAGTTTATAAGGTGATGGATGGGCAGTAACAGGTAAAGACAATGATTTAACTAGAAGATTGGAAACAATATTAGCTAAGATCCTCCATCAATAATCAGTAATTTTTTTTTATCTTTCACAAGGCATGGAGTATGACAAATATTAATCCTTTGTACCTGAGTTTCGAACACTTGAGAGTTTAGGGCTCTAAATGTCTCAAAATTACCTTGTGTTTCCGGACCTCATTCACCTTGATCATTCACGTAGTTCACTTCTTCTACCAGTTCTTCTCCAAAATCCTCAAGAGATGGCATATCAACGTATTCATCTACTTCATTTTCTTTCTCAATGGTGGCTAACACTCTAGCATAGGGACAGTTACTGTGAACATGTCCTCTTTCTTTACAATGAAAACAAGTAGGACTGTTAACTGAAACTGAATTTGATGAAGAGACAGGAGACTTACCTGAATTCCTTGACGACTGTTGGTTAGAAGCTTAAGATGCCATCCTCCTATCAGTGGATCTATAGTTCGGATTTGAGTAGGATTGAACATACCCTCAGCCGCCCATAAATGCGCCCCTTCCTCGGTCTGATCTAGGGTTTCCAAAGTCAAACCCTAAGCATTGACTTGGAAAACCAAATTGTTGCTTCCTTGGCTTCATAGTACTTTCTACCAACCTTGCTTTCATCAGTAAGTCATCCATGGATATGTGGTGTTGAATCTTGACTAGCGTTTGAAGGTTCTCCCGCAGTCCTTCAATGAACCATTTTTTATGAATGCGTCGTCTTCTTTCATCCCGACCCTTCTCATGGTCAACTCGAGATCTGGCCTGTAATAATCAACCATGTGATTCCATTGTTTCATATTGGCCAAATAAGAATGTTGTTCCATCATATAGGTAGGCGGAACATGATAATTGCGAAGCTCGGTCTTCAATCTCTCCCAGGTGGAGATAGGTCTCTTTCCGGCAAGTTGTCTCTTTATTTCACATTTTCCACCACTCGGCAACATAATTAGTGAAGGAACATTGTGCCACATTAACCTTCTCTTTATCTCGATAATTGTTAAGATCAAACAGATTCTCAATTTGTCTTTCCCAGTCAAGGTACTTCATTAGATTATGTTGACCATGAAATCGAGGGATATCATACTCCAGTCCCTTGATTTCACTTGCAAAATCTAAGCTAGACCCTGAAATCGAGCTAGCTTGAGTTCTCCTTCGAGAATCAGGATGTCTCCCGTGGAGATGCCTTCTTGAAGATCCTCGGTGTGATCGTCTTTCCGATTTATTCGATTCTTCATCGGAGCTACCATAACCTTGGAATTTTTGAACAAATCCCTGAGAATCACCTCTCATGGCCATGGACTATGGTGTAGGAGGTTCCATGGTGTCAATTTTTCTTGCCAATCTCTGCATCTCACTCATAAGTGCATTCATTGTGACAACAAACCGATCTGGTTCAAGAGGTTCATTCGGTTTGAATCAATGTCGCTCCCAACTATCTGGTGCCTAATATCTTGTTTTCCTAGCACATATACTATTGGACGTGTTTGTCAAAGGCATATTATTGGGATCACTCACAAAAGGTGGGACGAAAGGATTATTGTCCGCCATCTCCTCTAAAACTGCTAAGAAAATAAACGATTAGTAATAAAAATCTTTCCCTCTCCATTTGTTTAGTAAGTTCATTTACCAAGTGTATGACACTCACAACTCACAAGACAAAGGCTAATATGAGGGAAATCGATCAATTTACCGCAAATTCAAAGTAATATAGGAGTAAAGTACTGCAGAACTTATCTCAAAATTTAAAAATATATAAATTCAAAATTGGGCTTTATGATCTGGAATTAAAAATTCAACAAAGAATAAGGAACAAAACTCAATTTGAATGGAACGAATCGGAGCAGTAATGAAGAAGTTATGATCAAAACAAGAATGTTTTATATAGGCTTCAAACAAGTTCCGGGAATTAAAGAAAATTTTCCAAAACCAAATAGGATTAGGACTCTAACTCCAAATCCTTCCTTGAATTCGAAAACACCTAATTACTTGCTGCCCAATGTATTTTTCTGCTCCAATTCCACGCCCAAATACAAAGAAACTCCCATTTTCCAATTTCGACTAGAATTTTGTTTTCCTTTTCCTTTTTCAAGTCGGACTTTCTTTTTCTCTTCTTTCTTTTTCAGCTATAAATTCGAATATTTCCAAAAATAAATCACACAAAATCAGATTCTTATTCCCCAAGTTTTTTCCAACGTGTGCAATCCCCAAATATTTGAAAATTGAAAAACATCCCCTAAACTTTTGAAAATTGCAAAAGGCTCCAAATTTTCGATTTCCAAATCCCAAATTCCGATTTTGAAATCCCAAAGTCTGCTACCTTTTTTTTATTTCAAAAAGTTTTTGGAACAATTAAAGCCTATATAAAACTTGGAATAAGAAAGTTGTGACGACTTCCCGTCGATTCAAATGAACTTCGAAGTATTCAAGATCGTAAGGATCTAGAATATGACACTACATCTAGGAAAGAAACAAAAGAATATTTTATTTTTATATTTTGTATAATGTGTAATTAAGAATCAAAGAACAATTCAAAATTACGGAATCAAAGAATGATAAAGAAAACAGAGAGGATTATGAGCATGCAATAATTTTTCAGAAGAGTGGACGAAAAATACCGCAAGCACATAAACTATATAAGCTACCTAAAAACTACAAAACTGACCGGGAGGTGAAGGTGGATAATACTTGTTAACAATCAGGCCCTTCAACGTCCTCCTGACTCGATTGATGAAGGCGAAGGCGGATAGTAATACCGAAGTATTCTAACTCTCGGACCTTTCGACGTCCTTCGATTCTAGATTTAATCCTCCTGCTAAGAAAGATCAACTAAAATAGTTAAAATACGACACGAAAGAGTTTATAAATTATATGAAAAAAATTCAAAATTAAATTCAAGCAAAACTCGAAAGCCCCTGATGATGAACTCGTCCAAGGATCTTTTGCTTTTCTCTGATACCAACTGATATGAATCTCCTTGCGAAAACTCTGGATAGGGAATCCCAATGATAGGGATTTCGCAAACCCTACTTGTGCTGCACAAAATTCAAGCATTTAGCCCTTGAGGTACACTTAGTTTCAACTTGCTCACTAACTAGCCCGCATGATTAGATCATAAGGTTATTGGTACTTAATTTACCCTCAGGATTAAGCAACAATGAAGATGCTCGCAAGCAATGAGAATGACTCAAAATTTCTGAATATTTGATTGATAAAAGATGATGAAAATATTGAGTACAAGCCCTATTTATAAGGGTATTCTCGGTCACAAACCCTAAACCCAATTGGAAATTGAATTAACTTATGGTAGCTTTAAGAAGTTAAAACCATATCTAAACTAAAATTCCTTTTTAAACCCTATTTTTGGCCGCCCCCTTCAAGAAGTAATCTTGAAGAATATTACCTTATCTAATCTTACCAATTCTAATTCTAATCAGAATAAAATACCATATTTTTGAAAACCCTAATTGGACTGGGTCGAAAATATTAACTCTTCAGAAGCCCACATGACCGAGTTATTTGACTGAAATAAAATAATGTTACAATAGTCTACAATAATCACACTACCTCATTAAAAAACCCAGTGGGAAAAAGAGTATAGTATTCTTCACGATGTATTCAGTTAATCGACAAGCTTGAATAATTAATCCAAGACCTAGCCAACTTATTATTGAATATTTCATCATGAAGGCGATTCATCAAGGCATTCAGTGCCGCATCTAGGGATGATCATGGGTCGGGTCTAATAAGACTCAGACCCGACCCTAAGAAAATTTAGTTAGACCAATACCTGACCCGGACCCGTAGGGTCTGAAAATTTTAGACCCGTACCCAGACCCCATGGGTCTAAATGAGTCTTGGGTCTTGGGTCCAAAACGGGTCCTAAATGGGTATAATATTCTATTTTATTTTCTTCACTAAATAAAAAATATATATTATCTTAAATGCAAATAATTGAAGTTCAATATGTATTAAAATTATTTTTTCAAGATAACAAAATATACAATACATATTATTTGTTGAATTTGAAATAAAAACACAAAGAGAATATGAAAGTAATTTAGAAATTTGGATAAAATTATATATAGTTAGGCTTATATGGGTCTACGGATCTGGGTCTGGGTCTTAGTATTTTAGACCCTGACCCAGACCCGTATTTAAAAATCTAGACCCATACCCGGACCCGGACCCGATGAGTCTAATAATTTTAGACCCATACTCGACCCAATGGGTCTAGACCTTGTGGGTCTGGGTCGGGTCCTGGACCCATGATCATCCCTACTTGTACCCTTGGATCGATTTTATTTTTATACTTACTTACCATTTACCTAAAAAAGAACACATGACTAACTGATATACGAGGTTAATAATATTATATTAATAATTTTTATCCACATTCTAATTTTTGTTACTTGAAAGTAGGACCAAAATATAGTATTTCGTAGGTTGTAATTTAGAAAGCACACGTTCCTCCTAACTCATGGGAGATATTGAACATGTTACAAGTATAACATCAACTTAATCATCATGTATAACATATAATTTTCGCCCTTTATTCATCATACTAGATGTTGATCGGGAGAGATATCATGCATGTCCCATGGAAACGACGACGTCGCTGCCGCCACCGTAACCCGGTTGTGGACCTGTACCTGCGGCTGCTCCGAAGCCCATTCCGAAGCCCATTCCGAACCCCATTCCGAAGCTTCCTCCGGCCTCTGCTCCGCCTCCGCCAGTCGGCCCGCGTGAACCTGCTCCGAAATTCATTCCGAAGCTTCCTCTGGCCGCTGCTCCGCCCCGCTCTCCTGATCTCTCATACCCCTGTGCTTCTCCGGTTGGGATCGCCACCATCGCCGCTACCAAGGTTAACAGAAAGTACAACCTTAAAGCCATGTGTGGTTGTTCCCTTTTGTTAACTGAATGCCCCTATTTATATACACACATGGAGGTGTGCAGTTAGTTCCCTTCTATTGTCTTGCATTAATGCTCCATTAACTAACTATTTCAAGTGTCATAAGAATTTACTTCAAAGTGTAACCAAAATAATTGTGACACTTAAAAGTCTACCAATTTGTTGGACACTTAAAAATGAAGTGACATCTAAAATTTTAAAACATCAATTGATGCAGCAACTTGAAATAGTGACATTTATAGATTTTAGTGACATGTGAAACTGCAAAAACAGATATACTTCCTTACTTGTCTCAATAATCATGCCACTACTGAAATTTGTATTTCATATTTAATTAAGTTATTTAATTATGTTAGGCATATATGGATTTCAATTAGGTTTTTTATTAAATTATTTAATTAAGTCCTTAAGTTATTTAATTAAGTCATTAGGTATATATTGATTTCAGTGAAGTTATTCAACTTAACTTAATGTAGTTAGGTATAAATTAGTTTGTAAGTGTGATTTGTTCACTTTTTTGGAGGCTCTCTATATGTGTTTCTTCTTTTTATTAATTAACATGATATAACGTGTAACTACAATATTGTTTCATTTTATTCATTATAATTTGTAAGTTTATAAATTAAATTTATTTGAGAAAAGTACTAAATTTTTTATAATGGGTTGGCCGATTCAAAAAGGAGAAATGGTTCAAGGAAGCTATTTCAGGCTTGGAATCGAAAATGTTTAAAACTTACTGATCTGACGCTATATATATATATATATATTAAAGTGTTGATATAACACAAAAAAATAATAATTAACTGATGGTATAATCCTAGAAATAAAAATTAAATGTTGATACAACCCTATAATTCTGATGGTGATGAGGGTAAAATCGTCCAATTTTTTTAAAAAAATCAACAAGGGTATTTTGGTCATTTCCAAGATGGTCAACGCTGGATTTTCCAAGTCAACGCCGAAAATGAAAAAAAAAGAGAGGTTATAACTATACAATTCATCCAAAAGTTAGGGTTAGATTGACATTTTCTCATTTTGCAGGGTTATATTTGCACTTTTGACTAAAATTTAGGGTTAAAAGTGTATTTTACCCTAATTTCTCCATTGAAGTTAGATTTGAATATTAGTTGTTGAATTAAATGAATGAATTTGAATTTTTTTATTAATAAATTGTTGTCATCATTTTTTTAATGTTATACTAATGATTTAATTTGAAAATATTTTCATATTTGATATTAAATATGTTATGGATACATTCTTGATCATAGTAGTGTCATCAACTTTAATGAATCAAACGGAAAAGAACACAATGAAGAGAGTATTCGTCAAAAATATTTTCGCTTAGAATTCAATATGAATGAATGATCTCAAGCTAAGTAAATCAATTAAGGAGTTTGATGTTTCCATTAGAGTTGTACAAAAATAAGAGTGGTCTCCCGTCGAACGGATTATCCATAAGTTTATGAACCGTCCATGTATTTTTTATCTTATATACTGCATTTGTTAAATTACATACTTACTAAATTTAAAATTTTAATAATATTTTTTATATAATATTTTTTTATATGTTCACATTCAAATACACATCATTGCTTGTTTTAACTTTAAAAATACAATATTTAAATTTTATAAAAAATTATTACATTTAAGGTAAAAAGTACAGTGGACTGTCCATAAACTTATGGACATGCCGCATTTCCTGAGAATTTCTCGTACTTCAAAGTGTACAAAAATAATTGTGACACCCATATCATTACATCTAGAAGTATACCCTTTTCTTGGACACTTAAAATTGTAGACATGTAGATTTTTTGTGACATAATTGACGTGGCAATCTGAATTAGTGACGTGTAGATTTTGATGACATGTGAAACTGCGAAAAAAAGATATTCATCACTGTCACAATAATCATGTCCCTATTGAAATTTTTATTGGATGTATAAATAAGAACATAGGATTGAGAAACTTTCTGGAAAATAAAAGGGAAAATATTTATTCACTTACAATCACTAACGGATTTAAAGTGGGGTACTGGAGTCTTGGAGTATGTGCCCTCACTAATCCAAGTTTTAATGATTAATATATAGCTTTGATATTTTCCATAAAAAATATATAGTTTTGACTTCGTTTCAGTTTAGTGGAATGACGTCGTTTTGAGTTCTTAAATAAATAAAATCCCTAATCAGAAACTTGCAGCTCCTTGCGTTGCGTAGCCACTACTGTGCCTACCAAGCCCCAGCCAAGCTTCGCACTGCAACGCCGCTGACCGAGACATACACTATGTAATCACTTGTAAGTTCACAATGTACTTACAAGTGATTGTGCCCCTTGCTCTATCAAGTTCCAGGCTTCCTTCCGTCGTTTTGCATTTCATGTTTGGTCTCTACACCATAATCACGTTTCACCATGTGGCTATGCGTTGGAGAAGACGACTGTGTTTCACTCTCTGTGTCGTTCTCTCAATCTCAATTCTCCAAAACAGCTCAATCTTCATTCTCAATTAGGTATTCCCTTTGTTCCAACCAAACGTGTGGTTGAAAGAGTTGTGCTTATAAAAAAATAGTTTTTATTGGATTATTTTGAAAGTTGGGAGATATCATCTTTACTAAAAAATAACTTCTACTTTTTTTTTACAGTTTACCAAACACTAAAAATGTGTTTAGTTTATAAACCAAGCATTTAACCCTACCAAACACACCCTAAATTGGTTCAATTGTCCTTGATCCGCTAATTTTGATGGGTTGAAAAAAAAAGTTACTTTAGTCCGCTAATGTCATGCATATTGGTTTAAATTTTTTGATATTTTGGAAATTTATTTTTTAAACAGAATTTTTTATGGTAAAATAATACTACATCTTTCTAGTTACATATAATTAAAAATTATATTTTGAAAAAATGGTGTTAAAATATACTCACGTTATATTTTTAGTTTATATATATGTTAAAATTTACAAATTTTAACATGAAAAAAGCAATTGTATAACTTTTAATGGGACTGTGGGATGAATAGAGTACTTCCTCCTCCGTCCCAAAATAATTGACATATACATTTTTGCCTCGTTATCTTATATAAATTGATGTAAAAGGAAATAGTGAAAAAATTAGAATTATTTTTGAGAAAATGATGAGATCAGTTAAAAATCCGTTGAAGTTAAAAAAAAACATTGTAAGAATTTTACTAAATATTTTTTCCATTTTGAGTAAGAATTAAAATATGTCGAACAAAAATAGAAAGTAAGCCAATTATTCCAGAACAGAGGGAGTATATATTTTTTAGCAAGAACCAGAAAAGCATAAAATTCAAGTGCTCGAACACAGTTGTACCAAAAGCAATCCATTTTTACCTAGAGGTCAAAACTGCATTCAGATTACAACCAAAAAAAGTCATCAGCACCTTTCAGGAACTTCAACAAATGGCGAAAACAATACAAAGTAATACTCCTAATTAAACTTGTGCAAATTTGCAAAGCGTTTTCTCCTCCATCTCACAAAAATGGTTCCGAGTAGCTGTCTACCTTCCCACATTTCTCCTCAATCAATCCCTAGTTTGATGATGTTTTCTGTTCTTTCTTCTTACTGGTTGTCTACTCCGCTCAGATGGGGCATCGGTGGGACGTCCAATGTGATCCCGGCTTGAATCTGGCCCCACCCGATGAGCCGCCAGTGCTTCTCGATTCTGCGGCTCAGAGCAATCTTTTCGCCTTTGCTGGTGCAGACCGGAGATGTGAGCTGCAGCTTGGCAAAGACATTCTTCACAGCAACAACGCGTGCTCCGGTGGACATTGATCCGATGTTCAACATGAGGATCTCTCCCTTGGCAAGCTTGGAAACCTTTCCGGCCCTCTCACTGTCCCTGGTTCTCACACCAAGAAGACGTCTAAGCAGGAAGAAGTTAACCTGCACAAACCAGAGTGTAAACAAAGCATAATCGTCTACATGGCCACAAGATCAACAAAAGTAAGTACTAAAGCTTCTAGGGATCATCAGTTACCTCGAGTTCTACAAAAACTTCGGGCAACGATCCAACTTCCCCAAGAACCTGGCCAACCAACCGATCTGCACGAGTCAGTGTTGGGTCCATAGTGGTTCCAACTCCTATAAGACCTCCAGGAACTGCAAATTGGAGTTCATTCTGCTCTGCAAAGAGTGACACGATTCTGGAGTAGATTGGAGTGCACTTAATGTTACCATTCTCATCCTTCACAACAATACCAGGGCGAACCTCAATGAACTGGTTTACTTTCAATACACCCTGCACATAGAATTCATTAGCTTTAAAATTGAGGTGCCTAAATCAGAAGAATACTCATTCCTGTTGTCAGGTGCCAATAAAAGAGGTTATCAAGAAGCTTCAAGTACCTTCAGAATACTGCCACCAGCAACACCACCTTTTATGTCATCAACTTCAAATCCAGGCTTGTTGACATCAAAAGACCTGATAACAATCATATTTGGTGGTGAAATGAAATCCCTCACTGGAATAGGAATTTTCTTCACAATGTATTCAGCCACAACATCGATATTGTACTTCAGCTGTGCAGAAATGGGTACTACTGGTGCATTATCTGCAACAGTTCCCTGAGATGGAATTAAGAGAGTAATATATCAATATACTGTCCAATTTCAGTGTTACTATCGAACAGAATCAAAAACTCTAACCTCTATAAATTTCTGAATCGCTTCGTGCTGGTTTAAGGCAACATTTTCCTGAACTAGATCAACCTTGTTCTGAAGAATAATGATATGTTCAAGGCGCATAATTTCAACAGCAGCTAAGTGTTCAGATGTCTGAGGCTGTGGGCAACTTTCATTGGCTGCAATCAGAAGTAATGCCCCATCCATAATAGCTGCTCCGTTAAGCATGGTAGCCATGAGAATATCATGACCCTAAGAAGTTAAGACATATAACAGGATTTACCAGAAGTGATACGATACTGAGAAAATCAGCAGCAAAGAGAAAACGATAATTTACACACTAAAAGAAACATAGTTTGTCTCTAATAATACCAAATACTGTGACATTGAAGCGCTAATCAAATTCTCCAGGGTAATGACTACTTTAGATATATGAGTATGAAGATTTAAGAATGAACAGAGCAAAGATCTCCAGTACAGTACACAGAAATGGAAATGCTCTTGTTAGATAAATCAGTGGTTCAAACATACAATATTAGAACTTCCAAGCGTATAGCTACACAGATTGTAGGGCATGATGAACCCAAGAATACTGGTTGATTGAAAGCAAGATTTTAAAAACATGCAAAACAGGAAGAGGTGTGTGACAAGCCCGAACAGAAATAGAAAGGCGAGGAGAAGACTGCAGTAAAAAAGACAAAACAGTAGAGAAGTAATCTCTTAAGCCAAGATTTAAGTTATGATACCTACAATCAAAGCTATGAATGTAATCATAGTACACAGAAATGTCCATGCAAATATTGTAATAATCACCACAATTATACCATATTAATGAAAGAAGGACTGAAGTCACTTACAGGGCAATCAACGAAAGACACATGCCTCAACAATTTCATCCTGCTGTTCTCAAATCCAGGCACA
>JAULKM010000001.1:1294209-1304685 GCA_032355605.1 Rubia tinctorum
GTGAGGAACACAACGAGACTTCATAAACTGAGCAAGTGTATGAACTAAATAGCTAGTTCAAGATGAGTAATGATAAGTTTAATGAGATGACCAGCCAGACACCTGTACTGCTCAGGATCATCGTAGAGTGACCCTTCTACACACGCGAGATCATGTTGATGCTTTATAGGAAAATCAGTTGGTTTAGCAGCCGATAAGCCGGTATCAGATAAAATGTCAAGGGCACATTTCCATTGTGAAAGAAATATCCCATCTGGTTTTCTAGCAATCTTTATACCTAAGAATTACTTAAGCGCACCAAGATCTTTCATGTGGAAATAAGAGTTCAAGTATTTCTTGAATCAAGAGATGAGCGACGAAGAACTACCAACAATCACCAAGTCATCCACATAGACAAGCAGATGCATAGAAACTGAGCCATGGGAGAGCAAAAAAAGAGTCATTTTCCTTACTCTGAACAAATTCAAACGTGCGTAAAATCTAAGCTAATTTGGCAAGCCAATTGCGAGGAGCTTGCTGAAAACCATAAAGATATTTTTGAAGGTGACATACCTGTCATAGGGGCGCAGGATAGCCAGGAGTAGGGCGCATAAATATCTTCATGAAGATCACCATGTAGAAAAGAATTATGCACATCCATTTGATGAAGTTCCCAACCATGAATAACTGCAACAAATGAAAACAGAAGAACCGAACTCATCTTTGCAACAGGAGAAAAATGTCTCAGTATAGTCAATCTCCTTAATGTGACGATTTCCAAGAACCAACAAACGAGATTTTTGATGTTCAATGGTACCATTAGATTTGAACTTGGTACGATAAATCCACCTACAACCAATTGCAATCTTATCCAGAGAGAGATAAGCTAAAGTCCAAGTATTATTGCGCTCAAGAGTATTAATCTCAGTAGCTATAACATCACGTCAATGAGTATGCTTTGAGGCCTCAAATTAGATGGTGGGATCTGCACTAGAAGTTACTGCACCCAAAAATGTAGAATGCGTACTAGAAAATTTATCGTTATTTACAAAATCAGTTAAAGGATAGAGAACACCCGAGGATAGTGATGACGCAAGAGTGATCGTAGCCTGATGTAAAAGACTACAAAATATATTATCCTTCTAGTAGTTTTATGATAAAATTTTATAATTTATCTCTTAATTTGATCAAATATCAACAGTATATAAAAGACTACAAAATATATTATCCTTCTAGTATTTTTACATGCCTGCATATTTTCAACATCTTTTTTCAACATCGTATGATTCATATCCAAGTTAATTTAATTGTGGTTCGGTTGACAAACTAAATTGATGAATAACAGAAATTCAGTGAATTTCTTAATAATTTACCTCAACTCCATTGTTCAATAAGAAAAAACCTTCCCAAACTAGTAATGGATATGAATCACATGATTATGCAATCACTCTCATGTTTTCACATTTGCTCTTTTTTTATAACCGTTTTAAGTGTTCGTTCGATATTTTAAAATCGTCACATTTTATTTATTTATTTTGTCATACCAAGAACGCCATACTTGATGTTACAATATAAAATAGATCATTCTTATTCGCTTATTAATCCATTCACCTCTTCTTGTCAATTCTCTCCATACTGTTTTAACTTGCATAAAAAGGTCAATGCAAAAAAGCAATGTGTCGGTTTTAAAATAACGGAAAAGGTGACTACAGAAAAATAGAAATTTAGCAAGCATGATTCTTTCATACCCACTAGTATTCAAAGAATCTGATTCTTTCACTAACACATAAAAGTTTCTTTACACCCTCAAAACTGAAACAAGATTATTCATACAGGAAGCAACTGGCAGCATTTCACTTCCTTTATTCCATCTAGTTTTTGCTACATTTGTTCCTAAAGTTCTTCCTCCTACTCAACTAAGTTGATAGATTTCGTGACAAATCTACGCTGCGAAATTCGCTCCATTTTCAGTAACAGCAGCAGTCTTATCCTCTCCAAAAATGCGGAGCCTGAAATCCGACACCATGAGAGGAAGTCCCTCTTTGAGAGACACCTTTGGCTCCCATCCTAACAATTGTTTGGCCTTCGAGATGTCTGGCTTTCGCTTGTGAGGATCATCCTCAGTGTTTGGCTTGAACTCGATTTTCGCGTTAGGATCAATAGTCTCTTGCACAACCTGCAAGTATAACGTATTTACACCTATCAGATCTATACAACATCACCAGTGTTTGAAAAGTTTAATGAATATGAATGTATGTGTACCTTAGCAAGTTCAAGCATGGTGAATTCACCCGGGTTCCCAAGGTTGAACGGGCCGACATGATCTCCTTCCATCAATCTTATCAAACCTTCGACCTGTTCATCATGCACTTCAGACATCATGTATATGAATCATATCTCGTGATCGTGAATATATAGTTAGTTTACCAAGTCAGAAACATATTGGAAACTCCTGGTTTGCTTGCCATCTCCATAAACAGTCAATGGTTCCTTCCTTAAAGCCTGCAAAAACCAGATTGTAAACCATATGCTGACACAATAGTTGAACCAAACAAACAATCAGAACTATCGTACAAAACAAACCTGAGCAACAAAATTGCTAACAACACGCCCGTCATCAAGGCACATTCGCGGTCCATAGGTGTTAAAGATCCGAGCGATTCTCACCTATGGAAGATCAAACCATTGCATCAGATAATGCATTTGATCACAGAATAAATACAAATCGAAAACAAAACCAACCTCGAGGTTTAGTCCTCTGTGATAATCCATACTAAGAGTTTCCGCCACGCGTTTTCCTTCATCATAGCAACTCCTTACACCTGTTTGAAGATGTAATGATCATAACCCTTTTCAGAATACATGAAAATTTGGTAAAATGAGGCTATCATTGTGGAGAAATGTGTGGAAAAAAATTACCAATTGGATTGACATTTCCCCAATATGACTCAGATTGTGGATGTTGTAACGGATCACCATATACTTCACTAGTACTTGTGATCAAGAATCTTGCATTCACCCTCTTTGCCAAACCAAGCATGTTCAAAGTTCCCATTACATTTGTCTTGTGATCTCTACCAAATAAAGTTGAGGAAACTCCAAAAGGCAAGCATAATGAAAAATCTCAACATAAAACATTGAACACAAATACAATACACAATCCGCTAATTTCAAATGGAGTAATATAAACACGGTGAAAATTCATAGTGAAACGACTGATGTATCATTAATGAAAAAACAAACATATCCAGGGTTAGTTACAACTTTTAAAGTTGATGATTAGTAATTTAGTAACTTATTAGGTTTAACATCATTCACTGTTCTAGAATGCACATATTTTTGGAGACACCATGTTTATGTTTTCTCATAGATACCATATAATTTACCAATATTGGGTGTTCATTAGGACTTACATTAAAAAAAATACCGAATTCTATAAATGTAACGGGTCGAGTAACACGAGCAGAAGGATATGATTGTCTTAACCGGGTTGTATTTGTAATGGACCGGGGAGGCGGGGCAGGCCAAATGGTAGATTTGGTCCACTTCAAGCATGATGGGCTCAACGACGTCGTGTCGAATGAGTTCGAACCTCGGGTTCTTGAAATGATGGACCAAATTCTCCTTTCGGCCTGTGAAAAAATTATCAGCTACGATCACGCTATCTCCACGTGATATCAACCGGTCCACCAGGTGGCTCCCCACAAACCCGGCCCCACCGGTTACCAAAATTCTCAATCTCCTGCTCTTCAACCCCATTGGCAACTTTCCACCTATAATAGACAAAATTACTCATAACATTTTTGTAAATTTCACTAAAGTAACATATCCCTTCTGTCCCAAACTGTTTTGCAGAAAAAGAAAATCCAGGTAAAATTTTGAATAGTAAAAAAGCTGACAATAACCGATTGCTGAAAGATATAAAGCCGGGCACTGTCCGTCATGAACATTTTGAATAAAATTAAACACAGTTCTTAATTTCTTCAAATAAAAATACCAAAAAGTTCATTCACATCTTCAAACAAATCACAAAGAAGGAAAAACAAGCACAACACGCACTAATTGACTTCATAAACGAGAACCTGAATTAACCCGGTGATCACCTTCACCCCGGATCTCGTACGCGATCCGCCGCGGCACGTGGTGAGCGGCCCCGGACGTGACCTCGACCAGCGAGTCCCTGATCGAACTGCTGCCGAGATCATTTCCGGGGTCCACCTTCTTAGGCGACGACGATGGAACGAGGCCGAAGATCAAACACGCAATGCCGATCCCAACCAAAAGGCAAAGCAACCGTTGTTTATCGAGAACATACCTAATCGGATACGCTACGTAGGAAGAGTGATTCCTCACCATCATCACGAGAGATATTGTCAGAGTGATATTGTCAGAGGAATGAGAAATGAATATATTTTTTCCAGAAGAAAAAAAGGGGAGAATGTATGGATTTAGTGTGTGAGTGCGTGTTTCTTTTGTTGCGATTGATTTTTTTTTTAAAAGGAGGATGAGTCGGGAGATGGGGGGTGAAGAGTGTGGAGAAGATGGCTTTTCTTTGCATGATTTTTCGCCGCACGTGACCTTTGCTTTTTATCAACGTTTTTCTCGTTTACTTTTTATTTTTGGCACCGACTTTTCCTTATTAAGAGATTTTACCTCAAGTCCGGTGATACTATTTAGGCCCGGCCCAATTGAGGTCACTTGGTGTTGAATTTAGTTTATTGGTGTTGAATTTTATTTATTTAATTTTTTGGTAGTTTATTTTTTCAAAGAATGAAAAAATGACTCCCAAAATGATGTTGCATATTATATTTTTAGACTTACTACTCAATCATTAACTGTCAAGAACTAACCAGTAACTGTCGAGAACCCAAATATATATTTATTTATTTATTTTTTTCTTTCAATGCTGAGTTTATTGGTGCTGAATTTAGTTTGTTTGTGGTGAATTTAGACTATTAATGCTGAATTTAATTTATTAGTGTTGAATTTAGTTTATTGGTGATGAAATGTGTTGAAATTAAACCCAAATAGAAAGGCCTTAATCGTGTTATTCTTCGAATTTATCGGTTACTTTTGGCTGAATCATGAGTTTAATTGATAATTTATGCATATATAGAAAGGACGATTGTGTTCCATGTTATTTAATCACGTTGTTTTAACGGTTCACGTGATTAATGATTTGATTAAATGTTGAAAGTTAGAGAAAGGGAAATTGTAATCAAGAAGATAAATAAATAAAGAGAAAGTTTCACGGAAGGACCATTTCTATAAGTTTATATATAGACATCGACGTTTTCATAAGTTTATAGACAGTCTACTGTATTTTTTACATTAAATGTTGTAATTTTTCATAAAATTTAAATATTGTATAAAATTTAAAACAAGTAATAATGGGCATTTGAATGTTAAAATAATATAAAATATATAGTATAAAAAAGTATAATTTTAAATCTCTAAATTTAATACTCCTTGTGTAATTAACAAATGTAATGTAAAAGATAAAAAATACGTGGATTGTCCATAACCTTATGTACATGACGCGTGTTAGGATACTCACTCATAAATAAATACTACTAGTGTGATTGTAACACGTGTCCTGTCTTACTAACATATTATACTTCAATACTAAACTACAAAGTTACTTTTGTAAAGATGGAGTTTAATTATAAAAATAAAAGGTAAAAAGTCTTTTGTTACAATATAATTTTTTTATTATACAACGTGTAGTAGTTATAAATTTTATAACCCGGTTCATATAACCCAAAAATTTTATCTTAATTTCTTCTAATTTACACTTTGAACCTTGGTCTTTCCATGATTTATGGAAATATCGTCTTTCAAGAGACGGACTCAACTTAAAATATGTAATTTGAATAGGTATATAAGTAATAAGATTACTATATGTGATATTATTAGATTCGTCTAACCTATTTGAATATTTATTTATATGCGACTACCATACGTCGTCAAAAATATTTAAAACGAGTGCATTAAATAGCTTGAAAAGTCGATCCGATGGATCGTAACTTAATACACGAACAAGGAAAAGTAAGATGAGTGGAAAATGTAGCTTGAACATAATGCAACTGGGGAGAAGACCCGGCAAAATTGACTCCCAAGCAAAGGTAATTAGAACCATTTTTAACCTGTTTCTTGAAAGCCCTGATTCCGAGGTTTGCATTTCAAGAACATAAAGTAAACAGGATACAACCTATAAATCAAGATCGACTCAGTGAAACTATCTATCTATTTCTCACTTATTCATCAGATGGACCAAAGATTGTGACGTGAGTAGACAAAATTGAGCAAACTAGCAGAATGTCGGAAACATAAGCAACAAGGAACCGCGATGTGCACAAGGGAATCAGTCCTTCCGAGCATTGTTGTTGTAGTCAAGGAACTTGGCGACGCGTTGGGCCTTGTCGCCGGTTTTGTGGTCATAGTACTCGACAACTGCACACCCCGCTAATGCAGCAAGGGTGAGCGCTTGGGCGTGCAACCTGATTTTCGGGAGAGAACAAGGGTCGGGGGGGATCAGAGATGGAAGCACAAACTAACACCAAGGCAATAACGATGTAAAGTAACTGTCATTCAAAAACTGAATCCCGGCAAGTAAATTGTGTCTCGAGTCCAAACAAGAAGTTCAAATTCTAAAAGGAACCTGTGAGCCAGCGGCCATGCTACAACGAAAAACCTAACAAAATTCAACAACAACGTAAAGGAAAAAGGACCTAAGCCAACACCAAGAAAGGATTCTGTATGATCAACCGGATCGTGCAGCGAGAATATGGTAGTTTTAATCAAACAAGATAAATGCCGGCAAGAAACTAATTTCGGGAGATTTAATCATACTCAGAATCAAAGCTCTTTAAGAGGTCTGCGATTTGTTTCTGCTATAAGCTATATAAATGCCGACTAGACCTTAACCTGTTATTTGTTTCTGATCTGCGAATGAAGGATGACTAGCTCCAACATTGTCCACTCATAACGCCATTGCGTATAAGATTCGATGAACTAAGAGATCATTCACATACATAGATCATCTAGCACAACCTTCACATTGTTGACTGCTCGCTATCTCATCAACTGGGATGAAATTTAACCCGAATGCAGAATAGGAAACCAAAATCCTACGACTCGGAAACTATGAAACTACAGCAGTTTTACCTCACACAGAGGGATGACGGGATCAGAACTCAGAAGCTATACTAGAGGCAACAGTTGAGGATTGAATCTTCGAAACACAACAAATCTACAGCAGCTTATAGAAATTCCATTTCCCAGCTCAACCGCTAAAACCAATAACACTTGCAGCAAAACCGAAAACCACACCAAACTGAATTAAATATTGTATTTAAGTGGTACGAGCGCCATTACACTCCAATTTCCACCTAAACAAACTAGAAGTAACAAAGAAGAAAATCCTAAAAAAACTCGATGGTTTTAACAAGAATAAACCATCCAACGTTAACACCTAGTAACTACTTGGTTATGATGTTAATTACGATCAAAACTATCATTAACAAGACATCAATTAATTCAAAATTAGTTTCAAGAACCTATTTATGCCTACTTAAGACACAATTAGAGTTCCTGATCAAACTTGCTAATCATGTTCTTCGTGACACAAAGTTTAACCAACTCCTCCACAACTTCATCAATCTCTATATCTTCGTTAGCCTCAATTCGCTCACTCAATTCCTTCGCCTTCTTCCTCACTCCCGCCCCGTCTTCTTCCTTCACCACTTTGTTAATCGCTTTGGCAATTGCATCCCTACTAGGGATGCCCTCAGCATTCTTCAAAACCTCAACTCCAACTCCAACTTCCTCAATCAACCTAGCATTGATAGGCTGATCGAGGTGCATGGGAATGGCGATGATGGGAACACCAAACTTCATGCTTTCCAGCACTGAATTCCAACCACAATGACTAACAAGTCCACCAGTGTTGGGATGAACGAGGATCTTAGCCTGTGGAGCCCAATCACACAAAACTTTCCCCCTATCACCAACTCTCGGGAGAAACCCTGACGGTAGGGCTTCTTCAAGAGAGACACCATTTCCCCCCTTCGGAAACCTAATCGCCCATATGAAGTTAGCATCACAAAGCTCCAACCCATAGGCAATTTCCTCCATATCTTTCTTGGACAAATAATACTCACTCCCAAAGGATACAAAAATGGTTGAGCCCTTCTCCTTTTTGTTGAGCCATTTCATGATCTCACAATCTTCATCTCCTCCACCAAGAATAGGGTTTTGGACCAAATGTCCAACATGAACAATTTTCTTTCCCATCAAATTGGACAAATAATCCCCATACTTTCCCTCAATTTCTTTCACACTCTTTATCAAAAGAATATTTGAAGAGGTTTCCATGCATTGCATTACACTTCTGGTGTCTTTGCATAGCGTTGCAGCATTTTTGGCAAGAGTGGATTCATAATCACGGTAAAAAATGGTGGAATAATAAGGGAACTTCACACCTGTGGTAAAATGGAAAATTGAGATTTTCACAAGTAAGTAACAAGAATTTTACTTTAGGGACGAAAAAACTAGTTACGACTATAGACATTATATATTTCGTCCATACTATTCAAAATTTAATGAACTTTAGTATCCCACGTTGCAGTCTTAAAAGACCAAATAAGTAATTAAAGATTTTAATTCTCAGTACTTAGTGTCAATTGGTTTTAAAATGGATCCAAATATATTGTGAAAATTTAAAAACTTGCATGGTTATTAGTGAAATTTCATTTAAATTGATGAAACTGCATTAAACCGAAGTTAACTTGACTTTCATTGAATTGAACAAATTAAAAATAGTAACCATAGTTCTAAACTAAACTAAATTCCATCAAATTATTAAATTGGAGTCAAATTGATATGAATTGAACAAACCAAAAAATTAACCGAGCTGAATTAAATTGGAGTTAAATTAACACGAATTGAACTGAACAAACTTTAAAAACAACAAGAATATAACTAAATTAAACCGAATTTCATCAAATCAAAATTAAATAAAACACTAAATTCTAACACATTCCCAAAATCAAGACAATGTTGTTACACAAAAAATATAACTAATTAAAAATCATGCATGCATTCTTAACAACAAACACGTACAAAATGCACACTCCACACTAACCTGGTCGACTGAGATTATGGTAAGAGATCGCATTCATAGTAGCGCCACTAGTAATAAAATTCACGGCGGGGATATTCATCTCGATCGCCGCCTCCACCGCCCATGGCTGGAGGAGATCGTACACGAGCAAATCCGGCCGGAGCCTCTCGAGAATGCTGCGAAAACCGGGCGAAGCCGCGTCGAAAGCCTCCTTGAGAGTCGCCATGAGATGAGCCGGGAGGCCGTTGGTGGTGTGGTAATGCGGAGGAAGATCGGGCCGAGGAGGAAGATGAAGCTCGACCAGTTTGATGGAGTCAGAATGCTTTTCACTCAGTTTTGACCTAACTGAGGTTAAGTTTGCTTCAGTCGAGCATAGGAATATGGTGAAGTTTCTTGAAGTCAGCTTCTTGGCTAGTTCTAGGTATGGAGAGATATGTCCGTGCCCTAGCCATGGAAGCATGAGGATGGTGAAGTTTGATGCGTTCCTGGGTTTCTGGTCCATTGTTGTTGATGGTGGAGAAAAGGTTGAGAAATTGATGAACTAGGTTTGGATTAATGAATGAATGATCGATCGGATTGTATTTATGGAGTTTTGGTGAGGGAAATAAATGGAAGGTTGGAGTTATTATGGAATTGTGAAAGTTGATAAAAAGGGAAGAAATATTTGGTTTTGAGAAGAAAGTTTCCAATTTTAAGCAACCATATATAGGTTCAATGGAATTTCCATATCAATTTACGGAATACATAACTAAACGAATTAATCTCTGCCTTATTTAGGACATGTCAACGTAGTTTGAAATAAAAATAATAAATCGAAATCAAACTAAATACTCCCTCCGTCTCATATATCCAGGTTCCAGTGAGGGATTTCTTGGGGTCATACTAAGTACCCGACAACAAACAAGATAAATGAAATTAATTTCGGGAGATTTAATCATACTCAGAATCAAAGCCCTTTAAGAGGTCTGCGATTCGTTTCTGCTATAAGCTATATAAATGCCGACTAGACCTTAACCTGTTATCTGTTTCTGATCTGCGAATGAAGGATGACTAGCTCCAACACTGTCCACTCAAAACGTCATTGCGTATAAGATTCGATCAACTAAGAGATCATTCACACATATAGATCATCTAGCACAACCTTCACATTATTGACTGCTCGCTATCTCATCAACTGGGATGAAATTTAACCCGAATGCAGAATAGGAAACCAAAATCCCACGACTCGGAAACTATGAAACTACAGCAGTTTTACCTCACACAGAGGGATGACGGGATCAGAACTCAGAAGCTATGCTAGAGGCAACAGTTGAGGATTGAATCTTCGAAACACAACAAATCTACAGCAGCTTATAGAAATTCCATTTCCCAGC
>JAULKM010000001.1:1304785-1322044 GCA_032355605.1 Rubia tinctorum
CCCCCCCCCCCGCTAAAGAAAAACTGTTTTGTAATACTAGCTATTCATGACACGTGATCGAATTGACGAATTGATCGTGACCTTGTGTAGTTAAATTTATATTCCTAGCATCTCGGTGGATGACCCCCTGTCCTGCCACTATATACTCTCTATGTAGCTTAGTAGGAACATGAGCAACATTACAAATATTTTATCTTTGATCTCATAAGGCCTCTCCTCGGGTTATTAGCTACAATTAACGACCCCCAAAGGGAGGTGGGTCAGGGAGAGTAGGTCGAGGGAGAAGAACAACACTAACTACCTGTACTTGTACCCGTACATGTACCCTCTGGCGACAAAGTACTTCAACTGCGAGGAGTCTGATTTGGATAACCCTGAGGATCGGAGGCTGGGAATGAGAGAGCGCATGGTGTATGAGCTTATCATCAGGAACTTGATCTTGGTTGGTCATCCTAACGAGTGCACCATAAATGGCCTCATGTTATTCTTTGACATGGCTGAGAACCAGTGGATCGATCCGTGTTACACCATTATCAATGAGATGGAAATGGTGGCGGCGAGAAAGAAGGAAAGGAAGCTCCCATGCGGAAACTGGATCACAAAGCTGGTGCAAGGGGAGAATGATTCACTTCAGTCTACCGGCCTAGGGAATTCCTCGTACTACAACAAAATGTACTTCACCGACAAGTTCTCGGGGTGGTAAGGTGGATAATGGGCCTTGTTCAAGAATTTTCCAGCTAAGGACGCACAGCCAACACGATAACCAGATTGCTAACCCATGCCAGACACCAGATGTACGTAAAATATTTAATTGCTTTAATTAGTATTTCATTTTCGTATTACATTAATTTTTAAATAATATAATAAAATCCAATACTCACTCATGTTGCTTCAATTATTAGCTATGTCATCGAGGATGATATGGGGCACGATACTGGATGAGGTGCGAGGTCATGAAAGACATCTATTATGACTTGCTGTGTGACCTGGACAAGGTTATGACGCACTTGGGGATTTTTCAGACCAACGATGTGTCATACTCTACTGAAAGCGTAGATTTAGTTTGCACACTGCACTCGTAGTAGCCATTGATTTGTCTCAAGTGGAGATGAAGGTCAGGCCAGAACGGGGAGCCCAACTGACATGGAGGCATCGCAAGTTGAACATGGTGATGGTTTGGAATCTGATGAAGAAACTGGGAGATTTAGTTTTATTGATGGATGTTTGGATAAATATTTTAAAGATCTTTTGGATGGATAATATTTTACTGTTATTATTTTGGCTTTATTTGGTGATAATTTGAAAACAATTTGAATGTTTTGTTGTATTATTTTTCATATTCAGATGTCTTTTACAATATCATTCTTATGATTCATGTTTTTTATTACCCTAAACCAACAATCCTTACACAAAAGTACTCAAAATAATAATAATTAGCAAAAAAATATACTATTAAACCGATATCGGCTAGGTCTCTATGTGTATTCGATTAAACTGAATGGTCAGAGAAATGAGGCCGACATCGATTGTACATGACGGTACCAACGTCGCCGACACGTCTCTTACATTTGGTATTCCTTGTCTTAGAGGCAATGTCAACTAAATCTATCGCGGATAAACTATATTTACAACCGAAGCCACATTGACATCGCTCTTATGCCTTAGGCCTATTTCAAACGATGTCGACCTTACTTTGTTTGATCCTAGTTTATTAATGACGACCATGCCCATATCGAATTGCATCTCCCATGTATTCACTTTGTCAATAGCCGACCATAGACAAACATCAGTTACCTTTCAATATTGCCGAACTCTGAGTAGCAAAAGTTTGATGTCGGGTGCGAAATACATTTTATCTTGAATTTTTTAAAATTGGGTTAAAAAGTTTTTTTTCCTTCTTTTCTAACAATCGGGTTGTATGAACCGGGTTATAAAATTTATAACTACTATACGTTGCATAATAAAATTTTAATATTGCAACAAAGACCTTTTACCTTTTGTTATTATAATTAAACTTCGTCTTTTCATAAGCCTATGGAAAGACCGTCTTTCCCAAAACTTTGCCTTTCCAAAAAGCAATTTCTATTTAAAAACGAATTTATTAAAATTTAAAATTACAAGTATTTTAATTTTAATACATACGATTTATTTATTTCAAAAAACAATTAAATTAATAATTTTGAAAAGAATGAAATCCAATTGGTAGAATTATATTGGATTATTAAATTTCACATTCAATTTATTTTGGATGAACAAATTTAATTAAATTAAATGTTAATAGTAAAATTAATGAATAGGATAGAGAAAATCGGGGTACATGAATAGTACAAAGTGGTTTCTTACCATTGTGGAGAAGAAAATGAGTGGTTTCTTAAGTGGTTTCTTAAAGTGGGGTGAAAGAGAGAGAATGAGAAAAATAATATATTTAATTTGTAAGAAACCGATAGCGGTTTCTACCATTAAACATGGTCTTAGCATCATGCGCCAAAAAAAGAAGAAAAAGAAGAGAATAAATCAATATATGAATTTTTAAATACAATATAGTAACTTTATACACTCTACTCTCTATAGTAACCTTTCTATAGTATATTATACATGTATGTATTTGAATTGAACTGTACTAAATTGCATTGAACTTCTGGCATTGAACTCCATTACAGTGGGATCCATCCCTGTAATCCATATAAAATGATTGATAATCTCAGCAAGATTGATTTAATTAAGGTGGATTAATGTAGGATGAACAAACCTTAATCATTCCTGTCTCAGTTCCACATAGAATCATGTCATTGGCACACATTAAGCTTGTAATCTTGCTCCCAGCTGATAATCTCCCTACTTTGTGCAATGTTCTTCTCAACCAAATCTGTTTTAAATCTCAAATTATATTCAGAAACTGAAGCATAAAGTGACTTTTAACTTCGGTTTTCAGGCATTTTTTTCATGAACCGAAGTCAAAAGTGCGAAGTAATAGGTCTTTTTTTCACTAGTGTTACCTGAAGGTTACTTCTTGATGCAGATGTATTCAAGTATATGAAATCCTCCACAACTTCCAAAGCCTGAACATTTGCTCCCTTTTCAGAACTTACCGAAACTTGAGGCTTGATGTTTCTTCTCCAGTCCTGCATATGATGATCATCAATTCATCATGTAGTTTCGTTAATGAATCGCGCGCTCGAGTAAGGCCCTGTTCTATAGAGCTTATTTGAACCGAACTAAACTGAATTGAACCGAACCAAATTATGCTAAATGTCACCAAATCAACTTCTCGCTGAACTGAACTGAAATGCAGATAAGTTTTGGAGAACTATTAACTTGCCTTGATCTTGGAACTTTCAACCCCACCAACAGCCCCGTATAGTCAATCCTTATACAAGTACACTATTCCACAATGCAAAACTTTTGGAAATGTGCTCCTAATTGCAATTTTTTTGTGGTGAATTTCCCCCTATCCCTTTTGGGCGGTTTTTGAATTAGCATAGAAAAATCTTCGGTTGTATTTTTCAAAATACAACAACATAAAACTGATATAAAAAATATATAAAATATTTAATCCATAACGATTAATAAATTTTTATGTGATATATAAAATTTAAAATGCACACAAGATTGTTTATATTTCTTCATTTTTGAACTATGACATGCTTCAAAAAAATTATTTAGTTATGTTATTTTACAAGATGTAAATACATTTTGTAATTTATGTTTGTACTTATATTAATTATTTTTTATTTTGTGATTGAATAAAATAATTTGAAGTGATTGTAATACTATGGACATAATCTATTTTTACTCATATTTCACTAGATACCGTTCTATTCAGATATCGATAAACAATGATATATATATTACAATTGTTTTGACTTTTCCCTTTTTAAAACCATCCATTCCTTCTATAATTCTTTTTACTGAAATATTTCTATTTTTTAATGTTAACTATCTCTCAACTTTATGTACATTTACTGAAAACATAATCTAATAAAGTTATTATTTTGATTAATAATACAATAAACCTTTTTATTTCACAATTAAATAAAGAAATATATAGTATAGTTTAAATATTTTATATAGTTATAATTTATTCTTCTTTGGAAACATCTCTTGACATATGATATGACCTCTAATTAAGTTATGAACTACCCACCACATATAACGTCTCATTAAGTTATGAAATACCCACCATATATTTTCACTTATACGTTGTATTACTTAAATTATACTCTCAAACTTAAAGTTAGTTAACATATTTTCAAAATCAGATTTATTTAATTTATATGTTATTTTATAGTTTATACTTATATATTTATAACTAAGAATACTTTTTCTAATCCCTTTTAAAGACACATAATCGTATTAATTAAATTAAATAATTATTAATTCATTATTAATGGATATTTCATATTCTTAATAATTTTTTTAAAGTAAAGTATTTCTATACAACACTTAATATTTTTCTATACAAAACACATATATATTATTGGCAAAGTTTTGAGAAATACCGTCTTTCCATAAACTGACGTATTTTAATTATAATAATAAAAGGTAATAGGTCTTAGTTGCAATATTAAAATTTTATTATGCAAAGTGTAGTAGTTATAAAATTTATAACCCAAAATTTTTATTTTCATTTATTTTAATTTACACTTTAAACCTTGGTTTTTATATGACTTATGGAAAGACCGTCTTACATAGACGAACTCTATATTATTTTGGTTTGAATATAATTAATTATTATATATCAACGAATATCGAGTCAAATTATTATTTAAATATATTATCTTATTAATAAATATATTAATTTATTTTGATTGTATCGTTCATAATTTTTATATAGATATAATTTTTTTATTACTTATTAAAATTATAAATTATATTGTGTATATCGTTTTTTTCATAAATTCATGCATCGGCACATGTACTATCTAGTTCATAATAAATAGGTATTATCTAGTTCATTCTGGCGTTCGCCCTTCTGGGTATATTTTCATACCGCTTGCTAAAGAAACCCAAAGCCAATTCATCTCCTTAAAGTCTGGATCTTCGGTGTCTTCTTTGTAATTTTAAAATGATTTGAACTGTTGTGTAATTTCAACAATTGAAAGCGCCTTTTTGCAATATGCAACAACTATATATACTCTGTGTTTTCATCTCTTCTGCATATTTTCATTAATTCTTTCAAAATCTCCATACCATAGAATGAAGAGGAGATCACTACTTTTTGATCTGCTCATTCTCTCAGTCCTTGCATTTTCAGTTATTACAATAAGGCCAGAAAAAACCATGGCAAGAAAAATAATAAGAGAGGAAATGTTGATGGTCATCCTAACTGTCCAAACACATCCACCGTTTTCAATGTACTCTCATTTGGTGCCAAGGTAATTATTTTACGATACAAATTCATATCACGAAATTTGACAGATGGAGAAAAACATATTATTCAAATTTATCATATTTCAGGCAGTTATGGATGCGTGGAAAGTTGTAGGAGTCATTGTATAGTTTCCTTCGGAATACATGTTTCTAATCAATCCTATAAACCTCGAAGGACCATGTGCTCAGGGCCTCATTCTTTTGGTAATATTACCAAAAAAACGTAGTATGTCTAGCGATGATTCACACCACCCCAATATGCACATGAACCTACAAGACAGGTAGAGAAAGGTGAGGCAGGCAGGCCCAGGGTCATACCGGCTCTGACGCTCCTGTTAGCCATGGAAGTCGTGTAAAAGCGTATCTAAGTGAATAGTAGACTGATGGGAAAATCTTACCTCGTGTCTTGCACTCTTCCTCGTTATATGTGGTTTGGTGGCTGATGGGACTGGAGTTGTCCCATCAGCGCACCTCAAGGCGCTACCTGTTGGCTCTCACGATCAGGTAGTGTCCCTAGGTATACAGGTTGCACCTCTCTGTCTTCTCTCTGGTTATTGGTCCGCTAGGCACTTACATTATCAAGTCCCCCAGCCAGTGGCCTGACCAGGTCGAAGGACATGCAGGCCAATGGCTGTGCCGGAGCCTGGCTTTCCTTTCTTTCGAAACTCGTCTACAAGGGGGCAGGTAGCGTCCCTGGGAGCAGGCAGCGTCCCTGGTATTTTGGCGGTTCTTTTTAGTTTTTGAAACCGCCCACCCACGTATGATCTCTTTCTCATTAATTCCCCTATTGACGATTAAGTTACCTGTCTGGATGTCCACCATGGTCCCGTTCTGATGGTTTTCTGCACGCTGGCTGCGTAATCTTCTCTCTCTCCCAAGGTGTCATTACTTTTGTCGCTCTGTATGTCGTGGGAATTAACTGCCCTTGTCTGTTTTATCTTCCTTTTTCTTTTCGCCTGTTCATATCCTTTATCATTTTCATTTTCCTTTCGCCGCATCCCCTTCTCTGTGATTTTGTCCGCCTCTTTCTGCTCACCCTTTTGGTTCTTTGGCAACTTTTGATCTCCTTCCATCGAGGAACTTCAGGAGGAAGGCGATGCAGAGGAGCCTTGAAAGACTTAAACCCGTCCGTTCCTCCTTTGTCATTATTATTTTTCTAATCATCTGTCTGTTCCCCATCGAGGGATGAAACAATATTACTCAATTCTGTAATTTTGGAATGCGTGTTCTTGGCATCTTTGGCATTATTTAGCCATCTTTTCCGAGTCTGCTCTCATGGTCGGCCAGTAATATCCTGCCCTTACTATCGCAGCGCCATTGTAGCCCCTTGATGACTGCTGCAGCTTCCTTCGTGAATTTCCTTAAGGATTAGTTCCGCCAATTCCGGGCCAGCGCATCTAACGGTATATTGTAGCATCTTTCTTTTTATTGTTCTTGCTTCTTTTTACCCTGCTGGAAACTTCTCATGCTCCAGGTATTTGCAAATAGGGGTCATCCAATCGGATACTGATCCTTGTATCACCGCTATCTGTCTTCCATCTGTCAACCTGCAGGCTAATTCCACAACTAACACATTCTTGGTTAAGTGCACGTGAGTTGAAAATGCCAACTTGCTTAGCGCATTGGCCCTGGTGTTTTGCTACCCCGGGACCCTGGTAACATCAAACTCTTCAAATTCAGCAGCCAGGCGCCTGACCTTGTCCTTGTATTTCATCATTGCCGGTTCCCTGGCAGCATACTGTTCATTGTAATGGTTGGCTACCAACATCGAATCTCTGTAGTCCTGTAGCTTCTTTGGCATCTCTGCTAGGAAATCTGCCATCACCTACCCTTTAATTGCTCTTCTTGTAGCGTACTCAATGGCATGCTCCTCCAACTCAACTACCCACTTCATAAATCTCCCTGAGCTTTCCAGATTGGTTAGTATCGCCTTGAGTGGTTGGTTCGTCAGGACCAACACATGGTGCGCTTGGAAATAATGCCTTAGCCTCATCGCTGCATGGACCAGGGCCAACACAAGCTTCTCCTGACCTGTGTATCTCCGCTCAGGGCCCTGCAGGGGCCCGACTGGCAAAGTATACTGGTCGGTGGACTCTGTTTTCTTCTTTGACCAATACCCCGCTTACAACTTCATCGCTCGCTACCACATACAAGTACAGGGTCCCTTCCTTAGACTGGTCAACGTGGGAAAGTCTCTCAGGTAAGTTTTCAGCTCCTCAAACGCCTTCTCCTGTAACTCTCCATTGCACCATCTCCTTTTTGTCCACCCACCCTTTCAATATCTTGAAGACGGGAGTGCTCTTTCGGCTGCTCACAACATAAAATGATTCATAGCGGCTAGCTTCCCGTTCATGCTCTGAACCTCATTCACTGTGCTCGGCGATTTCATTTCTAAGATTGCCTTTATCTTTTTGGGGTTTGCGTGCAGGCCCTCGTTTGACACCATGTGCCCCTGGAATTTCCCTGCTCCTACACTGAATTGACATTTGGTTGGGTTCAGCTTCATTCCAGTTTTCCTGAATTTTAATAGAGTCTCCCAGACGTCTTCCACGAAGGTCTCATACTAGTTGCTCATTATTACCATATCGTCCATGTATACCTCCAAGTTTATGCCAATATGCTTTTGAAAAACCTTATCCACCACCCTCTGATACGTTGCTCTGGCATTTCTGAAACCAAAAGGCATCATGCGATAACCGAAGACCCCTTCTCCGTGATGAAGGAATTTTTCTTTGTGTCACTTTCCAACATGGGAATCTGGTGGTACCCCTTATATGTTTGGAGAAAACATTTGATCGGGTAGTTAGTGAGGGCGTATACTTTCTGGTTAATGACCAGCAGTGGGTAACAGTTTTTGGGGCAGGCCTTGTCCAGGTCCATATAGTCCACACACATCCTCCAGCTGCCATCACCCTTCTTGACCAATATCGGATTGGTCAGTCAGGTTGAAAAAGGAATTTCTTCTAGGATTCCCCCTGCAACTAGCTGGCCCACTTCCTTGGTGACTGCTTCAATCTCTCTACACAACATCCTTCATTTTTGTTTGACTGGCCTGTGAGAGGGGTCCACCTTTAGTTTATGACAGCCTATATCCTTCGACACCCCAGTCATATCCTCCGGCTTTCAGGCAAAGACTTGCCCTTTTTCCTCTAGGACCTTCACCAGGTCATCTTTCACCTGAGCTGGGAGGTTGGTTCCTATCTGCGATTTCATTCAGCTTCACCGTTTCTACTTCTGAGCCTAGCTTTGATAGATCATCTCCTTCCGTGATTAACCTGTCAGGCCTTTCTTTGGCGACATGCATCTCACAACTCACGCCTTCGCCTTTCCCTTTCCTCTTGCTGAGCACAATCCTATGACACTCTCTGGCTCTCTGTTGGTCTCCCTTTACTGTGACTATACCTCCCTTGGTCAGGAATTTCAACAACTGGTGTAGGGTAGACACTATGCCCTTGAGCAACGCTAGCGCCAGTCTGCCCAGTATCAGGTTGTAAGGACTGTTTGCTTTTATGACTATGAATTCCATGTTCACCATTTTACTCCTTTCGCCCTCTCCCACCGTCACCGGTAAGAGTATGATGCCTTTCAGACATAGTGTCCAATCTGCAAAATCCACTAGCGGGGTGTTCGTCCGTTCTAACTTTTTCCTAGTATTCTCATCCAACTTTTTTAAAAACAATCCCAATACATAATTTCTGCAAAGCTCCCCCTTCAATGTATGCTCGGTGTATTCTCTATCTATTACTCTGACCGTTATCACTACTGCGTCTACACCTGCTAGCTCATCTGGTATTGGGTCACAATCGTCAAACGTTATTGCTTCGTTTGCTCCCAGTTTCCTTTCCTCAGGAGTTGATTGCGAGGTCTGCCTGCAGTGTGCTTTTCGTTGAGACTCGGTCCTTCTCCTTACACTTCCTCCCATGATGACGTATATATATGTAATCGCAGCTCCCCTCTACCTTTCACAAAGGGTATTCTCTCTTAGTATTTTGTAGTGTTCATTAATTTTCTCTGCTCTGGTCACCTCGTTTCCCTTGTCTCGTCTCCGCTCCCTGTCAGTTCTCCTTGGCTTACTCCCATTGTCCTGCTATTTTTGGAATCCTCCGTACCTTCTTTTGCCTTGGTATGTAGCCCTGTTGTGATCCTTCGTACTTTTCACCAAATGCACCAGTTCTCCTCTCTCCAGCGCATTCTCTATACAGATGGAAAAAAATCATACTATTCATATTTATCATATTTCAGGCAGTTATGGATGTGTGGAAGGATGGGTGTAAAGTTCCAGGAGCCACTGTATAGTTTCCTTTGGGATCCATGTTTCTAATCAATCCTATAAACCTTGAAGGACTATGTGCTCTGGGTCTCATTCTTCAGGTAATATGACCAAAAAATGTAGTATGTCTAGCGATGATTCACACTAACCCAATATACACATGAACCTAAAAAAATAGGTAGAGAAAAGTCAGGCAGGCAGGCCCGGGGCCATGCCTGCTTCAAAGCTCCCGTTAGCCATGAAAGTCGAGTATAAGCGTATATAAGTGAATAGTAGACTGATGGGAAAATCTTACCTCGTGTCTTGCACTCTTCCTCGTTATATGTGGTTTGGTGGCTGATGGGACTTGAGCTTTCCTTTCAGCACACCTCAAGGCGCTATCTGTTTGCCCTCACGATTAGGTACGTCCCTAGGTATACATATTGCACCTCTCTGTCTTCTCTCTGGTTTTTGGGCTGCTAGGCCCATACATTATCATGTTCCCCCAGCCAGTGGCCTGACCAAGTCGATGGACTTGCAGGCCAATGGTTGTGCCGGAGCCTGGCTTTCCCCACTTTCGAAACATGTCTTCCAGAGGGCAGGCACCGTCCCTGGTATTTTAGAGGTTCTTTTTGGTTTTTGAAACCGCCCACCCACGTATGATCTCTTTCTCATTAATTCCCATATTGACGGTTACGCTACCTGTTTGGATGTCCGACATGTGTTCCATTCTGATGGTTTTCTGCACGCTGGCTGCATAATCTTTGCTCTCTCCCAAGGCAGTTATCATTACTTTTGTCGCTCTGTATGTCGTGGGAATTAACTACCTTTGTCTATTTTATCTTCTTTTTTCTTTTCGCCTATTCATATCCTTCATCATTTTCATTTTCCTTTCGTTGCATCCCCTTCTCTGTGATTTTGTCCACCTCTTTTCGCTCAGCCTTTTGGTATTTTGACAACTTTTGATCTCCTTCCATCGAGGAACTTCAGGAGGAAGGCGATGCAGAGGAGCCTTGAAAGACTTAGACCCGTCTGTTCCTCCTTTGTCATTATTATATTTCTAATCATCTGTCTGTTCCCCCATCGAGGGATGAAACAATATTACTCAATTCTGTTATTTTTTCATCATGGCACTTTGTTATTTTTATCAGCCAATTTTGACTATCTCGTTCGATATTTTTGTCATGATTTTGTTTCATTTGGTTTTAGAATCCATCATGCATTTGCGCTAGCCATTAGGGCCAATGCCGTAGCTTCAGCTTGGGTCAGACCTGTTCACCTCCGGCACTGATTGCTGCTGTAAGCTTGTTTCCTTTTGCCTCGTCAAAATATGGCTTGCAATTTTAATGGCCGTTGGGGCCAGCGTTGCATCCCTAACTTGGATTCGAATTCTTTTTTTTCTGGTACTAGCTGTGACTGGATGTTCATTTTGTTTTCCCTTTTGAGGTCTAGATCAGTGCTGCTTGTTGGGACCAACGCTGCGGCTTTATCCTGAATTAGGCCTTTCCCAGGCACTGGGTGCGACCGGGGATTTGTTTCCTCAGCCCCTTTAATATTTGGCCAACACTTTTGGCAGACAGTTTGCACCAGCGCAACAATTTTAGTCTGAATCGAGCCATTCTCTGACCCTGGATGTGGCCAGACGTTTATTTCATTAGCCCCTTGAGATTCAGCATGCACTTTATGCTGGCAGTCTGTGCCAGCACAATAACTTTAGCCTGAATCGGGCCCTTCCCAGACGTTGGGTGTAGCCGGAGGTTCATTTCATTAGACCCTTTGAGATTCGGCCTGCATTTTGTGCTGGTGGTCTGCGCAAGCACAACAGCTTTAGTCTGAATCAATCCTTTCCCCGGCGCTGGGTGTGGCCGGAGGTTCATTAGATTAGCCACTCTGTGATTTGGCCATCACTTTGGGCTAGCAGTCTGCGCCAGCATGGAAACTTTAACCTGAATTGGGCCCTGCCCCGGCGCTGGGTGTAGTCGGAGGTTCATTTCATTAGACCCTTTGAGATTCGACCTGCACTTTGCGCTGGCAGTCTGTGCCAATGCAACAACTTTAGCCTGAATCGGACCCTTCCCCGACGATGGGTGTAGCCGGAGATTCATTTCATTATCATCCTGGATTCATTACAAACATTACACAAAAGGAGGCCAGGGACGCAAATCAGGGTTTCCTCAGGATCACCTTCCTTTTACAGGTTTTCAACAAATTTGATCCCTTCAGGAACCCCATCTCGCCTGTCCGATATTTTTAAAATAGTCCAAAAACATAATTCATGAGTACATAAGTTTACAGTTGCTTCAAGTGTAGTAGCTTCTCAGGTTAGCTATGTTCCAAGTTCTGGGAATTGGACTCCCATTCATCGTCTCCAGCTTGTATGCTCCTTAATGCTAGATCTCCCACTTTAAGGGACCTTACCCACACCCTGCTATTGTAATGTTGTTCCATCCAGGATTTGTATGCTGCATTTTTCAGCGCTGCTTTCTCCCTGAGTTCATCCAGGGCCTCCAAGTTCTCCCTGATAGCTTCCGAATTTTCTTCCTAGTTTAGTGGTTCTACTAATCTCCTATTGGGTGCTGCCACTTTCGAAGGAATTATCGCCTTCGTCCCGAAGCACAACCTGTACGGAGACTCTCCTGTAGCGGTTCTTGGCATAGTCTTGTACGCCCAGAGCACGCTCATTAGTTCTTCTTCCACTCTCCCTTGGCTTGTCCCAGCCTCCTTTTTAGTCCTTCAACAATGGTCATGCTCGTCACTTCTGTTTGCCCGTTTGCCTGCGGGTGTGCCACGGAAGTGAACTGCTATCTTATGTTCAATTATGCGCACCAAGACCTGAGGGCTCATAGGAGAATTGTTTCCCATTGTTACTTACAATCACTTACGAGATACCGAACCTGCACACTATATTCCTCCAAGAGAAAGTCGTAACTCTTCTTCCCATTATGCTTACTACAGCCTCCGCATCCACCCACTTCGTGAAGTAATCAATCGCCACAAGTATAAATATCTTCCTCCCTACGGCTTCCGGGAATGGTCCTGCAATATCAATCCCCCATTTGGCAAAGGGTCAGGGTGACCTTATGTTGGTCATTCGCTCTGCCTGAAGCTTCTGCATTTTCGCGTGTTACTGGTATCTTTGACATTATTTAGCCATCTTTTTCGAGTCTGCTCTCATGGTCGGCCAGTAATATCCTGCCCTTACTGCTCGCAACGCCATTGTAGCCCCTTGATGACTGCTACAGCTTCCTTCGTGAATTTCCTTAAGAATTAGTTCTGCCAATTTCGAGCAAGGGTTTTGTGTAGCCCCTCTTGTATAGAAAATCGTTCCTGGCGGTATATTGTAGCGCCTTTATTTTTATTATTCTTGCTTCTTTTTACCTTGCCGGCAACTTCTCATGCTCTAGGTATTTGTGAATAGGGGTAATCCAATCGGATACTGATCCTTCTATCACCGCTATCTGTCTTCCATCTGACAACCTGCCGGCTAATTCCTCAACTAACACATTCTTGGTTAAGTGCGCATGATTTGAAAAGGCCAACTTGCTTAGCGCATTGGCCCTGGTGTTTTGCTACCTCGGGACCCTGGTTACATCAAACTCTTCAAATTCAGCAGCCAAGCTCCTGACCTTGTCCCTGTATTTCATCATTGCCGATTCCCTGGCAGCATACTGTCAGTTGTAATGGTTGGCTACCAATATCGAATCTCAGTAGACCTGTAGATTCTTTGTTCCTAACTTTCTTGCTATTTCCATGCCTGCAATCAGTGCCTCGTATTCAGCTTCATTGTTCGAGGATGGGAACATGAAGCGTAGAGCGTAGGTCGACTCCACTCCTTCTGGGTCTGCTACTATCAATCCTGCACCCGCTCCCTCCACTCCGGAGGCTCCATCTATGTATAACTTCCATACATCTCTACTATTTTCCTTGCACCAACTTGCAGGTTCAGGGCCGCCTTCTATTGCACGATCTTTCATCTTTTCATCCTTTGGCATCTCTGTTAGGAAATCTTCCATCACCTGAACTTTAATTGCTCTTCTTGGAGCGTACTCAATGGCATGCTCTCCCAGCTCAACTGCCCACTTCATAAAAATCCCCGAGCTTTCCGGATTGGTTAGTATATTCTTAAGTGGTTGGTTCATCAGGACCACCACAGGGTGTGCTTGGAAATAATGCCTTAGCCTCCTCACTGCGTGGACCAATGCCAATGCAAGCTTCTCCTGACTAGTGTATCTCCGCTCAGGGCCCTGCAGGGACCGACTGGCAAAGTATACTGGTCACTGGACTTTGTTTCCTTATTTGACCAATGCCCCGCTTACAACTTCATTGCTTGCTACCATATACAAGTACAGGGTTTCTCCCTTCCTTGGACAGGTCAACGTGGGAAGGTCTCTCAGGTAAGTTTTCAGCTCCTCAAACACCTTCTACTGTAACTCTCCATTGCACAATCCCCTTTTTATCCACACACCCTTTTAATATCTCGAAGAACAGGAGTGTTCTTTCGTCTGCTCGTAACATAAAATAATTCATAGCGGTCGGCTTCCCATTCAGGCTCTGAACCTCCTTCACTTTGCTCGGCGATTTCATTTCTAAGATTGCATTTATCTTTTTGAGGTTTGCGTGCAGGCCCTCGTTTGACACCATTTGCCCCAGAAATTTACCTGCTCCCACTCTGAATTGGCATTTGGCTGGGTTTAGCTTCATTCCAGTTTTCCTGAATTGTGACAGAGTCTCCCTGACGTCTTCTACGAAGGTCTCATACTGGCTGCTCATTATCACCATATCGTCCACGTATACCTCTAAGTTTCTGCCAATATGCTTTTGAAAAACCTTATCCACCACCCTCTGATACGTTGCTCTAGCGTTTCTGAAACCAAAAGGCATCATGCGATAACCGAAGGCCCCTTCTCCATGATGAAGACAGTTTTCTTTATATCACTTTCCAACATGGGAATCTAGTAGTATCCCTTATATGCTTGGAGAAAACATTTGATCGGGTAGTTAGTGAGGGCGTCTACATTATGGTTAATGACCAGCAGTGGGTTACAGTCTTTGGGGCAGGCCTTGTTCAGGTCCATATAGTCCACACACATCCTCCAGCTGCCATCACCCTTCTTGACCAATACCGGATTGGCCAGCCAGGTTGGATAAGGAATTTCTTCTAGGATCCCCCCTGCAACTAGCTAGCCCACTTCCTTGTTGGCTGCTTCATTCTCCCTGCACAACATCCTCCATTTTTGTTTGACTGGCCTGTGAGAGGGGTCCACCTTTAGTTTATGACAGCCTATATCCTTCGACACCCCCGTCATATCCTCCGGCTTTCAGGCAAAGACTTGCCCTTTTTCCTCTAGGACCTTCACCAACTCATCTTTCACCTGAGCTGGGAGGTTGGTTCCTATCTGTGCTTTCATTCAGCTTCACCATTTCTACTTCCGAGCCCAGCTTTGATGGATCGTCTCCTTCAGTGATTAACCTGTCAAGCCTTGCTTTGTCGACCTGCATCTCAAAACTCACGCCTTTGCCTTTCCCTTCCCTCTTGCTGAGCACAATTCTATTACACTCTCCGGCTCTCTGTTGGTCTCCCTTTACTGTGACTATTCCTCCCCTGGCCTGGAATTTCAACACCTGGTGCAGGGTAGACACTATGCCCTTGAGCAATGCTAGCGCCGACCTGCCCGGTATAAGGTTGTAAGGACTGTTTTCTTTTACGACTATGAATTCCATGTTCACCGTTTTACTCCTTTCGCCCTCTCCCACCGCCACCCGTAAGAGTATAGTGCCTTCCGGCCAAAGTGTCCAATCTGCAAAATCCACTAGCGGGGTGTTCGTCCGTTCTAAAATTTTTCCTAGTATTCTCATCCAACTTTTCAAAACAATGCCAATACTTAATTTCTGCGAAGCTCCCCCATTAACGTATGCTCGGTGTATTCTCTATCCATTACTATGACCGTTTTCACTACTGCGTCTACACCTGCTAGCTCATCTGGTATTGGATCACTATCTTTAAATGTTATTACTTCTTTTGCTCCCAATTCCTTTCCCGAGGAGTTGGTTGCGGGGTCTACCTGCAGCATGCTTTTCGTTGAGGCTCGGTCCTTCTCCCTACACTTCCGCCTATGATGGCATATATATCTGTTATCGAAGCTGCTCTCTCCCTTTCACCAGGGGTATTTCTCTTAGTATTTTGCGGTGTTCATGAATTTTCTCTGCTTTGGTCACCTCGTTTCCCTTGTCTCGTCTCCGCTCCCTGTTAGTGCTCCTTGGCTTACTCCCATTGTCCTGCTATTTTTGGAATCCTCCGTACCTACTTTTGAATTTGTAGGTAGCCCTGTTGTGATCCTTCGTACTTTTCGCCAAATGCACTAGTTCTCCCCCTTCTCTCTCTCCAGTGCATCCTCTGTACAGATGGAGAAAATTTTAATATTCAAATTTATCATATTTCAGGCAGTTATGGATGCGTGGAAGGATGCGTGTAAATTTCCAGGATCCATTGTATAGTTTCCTTCTGAATCCATGTTTCTAATCAATCCTATAAACCTCAAAGGACTATGTGCTCTAGGCCTCATTCTTCAAGTAATATTACCAAAAAACGTAGTATGTCTAGCGATGATTCACACTAACCCAATATGAACATGGACCTAAAAGATAGGTAGAGAAAGGTCAGGTCAGGTCAGGCAGGCCCGGGGCCATGCCTGCTTCAAAGTTCCCGTTGGCCATGAAAGTCGTGTAGAAGCGTATATAAGTAAATAGTAGACTGATGGGAAAATATTACCTTGTGTATTGCACTCTTCCTCGTTATATGTGGTTTGGTGGCTGATGGGACTAGAGCTGTCCCATCAGCGTGCCTCAAGGCGCCACCTGTTTGCCCTCATGATCAGGTAGCGTCCCTGGGTATACAGGTTGCACCTCTCTGTCTTCTCTCTAGTTATTAGGCCGCTAGGACCATACATTATCAAGTTCCCCCAGCTAGTGGCCTGACCAAGTCAATGAACTTGCAGGCCAATGGCTGTGCCGGAGCCCGACTTTCCCCGCTTTCGAAACATGTCTACAAGGGGGGAGGTAGCGTCCCTGGTATTTTAGAGGTTCTTTTTGGTTTTTGAAACCGCCTACCAACGTTTGATCTCTTTCTCATTAATTCCCATATTGACGGTTAAGCTACCTGTCTGGATGTCCAACACGTGTTCTGTTCTGACGGTTTTCTACACGCTGGCTGCATAATCTTTACTCTCTCCCAATGCAGTTATCATTACTTTTGTCGCTGTGTATATCATGGGAATTAACTGCCTTTGTCTGTTTTATCTTCCTTTTTCTTTTCGCCTATTTATATCCTTCATCATTTTCAATTTCCTTTCATCGCATCCCCTTTTCTGTGATTTTGTCCACCTCTTTTCGCTCAGTCTTTTGGTTTTTTGGTGACTTTTGATCTCCTTCCAGGTACCCTTTCAGCCTCCTCTTATTCTCTTTCTTTCCATCATTTTTACTTTAACGTTATGGTTTCCACCGTCGGTTCCCCCTAAGTCATAATCATATTGTGACACCACTAATCCTGTGCTCCAGGCTGCTCTTCGTGTCATAGAGGCTGCCTTCAATGCCTAGAATATTGTTTTTAATAATATTTGTGACCATGTCCTTCTCCCCAGGGT
>JAULKM010000001.1:1396043-1407163 GCA_032355605.1 Rubia tinctorum
AAAATTGCACTCGGTCAACCCGAGTCACTCCCAATCCTCTCTCTCCCACTCTACTTGACTCTCCCATTGTACACCCTCACTTCCCATGACTCTCCAAACTCCCATCCCCATTCCCCCATTGTGTGTGCTTTAAAGGTACATCCACTCCTTTCTTTCTATTTAAATTTGGACTTTGGTAATTATTTTAAGAAAAATATGTCTTTATAACCTTACCTATTTCACATAAGTGTCAATATAACCTTTCAATGTTTTAAAGTGCCAATATAACCCTACTCAGTTGACATAAGTGCAAAACTACCCATTCCGATCAATTTTAGCAGTAATTATGTGAAATTACTATTTTATCCTTTTGATTTTTTTATAATTTGTGAAATGACTTTCATGCCCTTAACCCTAGTTTTCTCCAACCATTTTACATTAATTTATTCTAGGGTTTATTTTATTTTAGCCATTCTTACTTGTTGAGCTCAATTCCCACTTTTCACGACCGATTGGCGGCGCTCTGATCCTCCTCATCACTTCGATCAGCAATCCGACCGCTGCATTGCGTACGTCAGCGAGAGGCAGCGGTGGCACTAGGGTATGAAATTGAAGTAAAGCCCCGCGCTGACACTAACGACGAGGCGGAGCAGATCATAGCTCTGGTGTCGCGGGTGTGGATCCGTAAGATTTGGTCCAAGGGGATCAAATATTTTACGACAGGGGTGGTTTTTGGCAACTGTGGTGATAGGAATCGAGAGTGCATGGGCATTTTTGAGGGACAGGGGTGGTGCTTCTGTGGTAGGGCTGAGAATCGGGAGGGGCGGGACCTTTTTGATGAGCAGGGTGTTTTCTGGTAGGGATGGCGACGTCGTGGTGGGGCTGGGCATCGGGAAGAACAAGGGTGGAACTCCAGATCTCGACGACGGCAGCACCGACGGGGGTGGGGGACCGAAGGGAGAGGTGGTGGCGGCAACAACCTGGTGGTGGTGGTGACTTGAGGGCAAAATTGTCTCAATACTTTAGGGTTTTAGATCAAAGGGAAATTTAGTCATTTTACATGCGATCAATGCTGGTCAACGCCTGAATCAGTGTTTTAGGGTTATATTGGCACTTAGATCAACTAGTTAGGGTTACTTTTGCACTAAAAATTATCTGAGGGTTATATTGGTATTTAGTTAAGTAGGTAGGGTTATATTGGTATATATCCCTTATTTTAAAGCTATTTAGCCAAAATTGATCGAGTTTAGAGCAAAGTACATATATGACCATACATTATTCACGAAAGTTCACTTATAACCATGTGATAATTGAAAGTGCAAATGTAACCTTAGATTGTTAGTTTATGTGCAAATATAACATTTTCCGACAGTTTGAGGCGGGATTATGTTAAAAAGACAAATTTATCCATCGCAAAAATTATTTTTTAAAATTAGGAAATGTCTATATTGCCCCTAAACCTTATTTTCCTTCCTCATTTCCTTTCTCCTTTTCTTTCTCCTTTGGTTCTTTCTCCGCCGCTTATTCTTCTCACTCGCCATCATCATCCTCCTCTTTTTCACCATCATAAATCTCTCTTACCCACCGGCAAACACCTCAGTCGATTGCACTGCCAACGCACCGTGGCGCACCTCCGTCAAAAGTCGTCTCTAATCCAAAACCAAAAACCCACACGTTCTCTACAACCCCACCTTGGAATCCTCCAAAATCCATCGCCACACCACCCCCGTACCCCACTCACCATCTTCGAGTTCAATCGGGTTAAATAGGTCATTCGGTCTTTGTCCCGCCGCCTCTTCAGTGAGCTTGGCCCACATCTCCGGCCCTAAAAACACATCCTCGAACGAGCTTTGTTGCGCTGATGACCTAGGCTGGGACGTCGTGGTGGCGAAGGCCTAGGTGTGCAACCCACAACGGCCTAGGCCAAGCTCGGGACGTTGTGGTGGCAGAGAAGGAGGTGCGCCACCCCTTTCCCTGATCGGGTTTCAGCTTGCTACACTGTTCTTCAGAGCGACATATCACTGATGAGGATGATCATTGTGTGACTATGTGTCGATATATAATAAGTACAAGGAATAGGTTTTAGTTGAGCACTAAGCTATAAGCGATGGATCTGTGATTTTGGGTCTGAGATTATATTTGAGACTGTATTTGGGGATTTGGGATTTTGAGCGACGGATCTGGGAAAGGCGGAAGAGGTGAGGTGGTGTGGTGGAGCAGCGGAGAGGAGGAGGAGGAAGGGCTAAGATGGGTGGCGGGGGAGAGGAGGAGGTGGCGAGGCAGAGCGGTGGAGGAAGTGGCACGATGGAGCAGCGGAGGAGGTAGTAACAGAGATATGGCGGAGGAGGCAGAGACACAGCGGTAGAGGTGATGGAGCAGTGAAGGTGGTGGCAGCGGGCAAGGGACATTTTAGTCTTTAAATTTTTGTATTTGACCCAAAGGGCATTTTGGTCATTTATGGTCGTTCAATGGTCGGAAATGGTCAGTCCATGTCGGAATATAGTCTTTAGGGTTATATTTGCACTTATGTAAAGTAGTTAGGATTATTTTTGCACTAAAAATTATCTCAGGATTATATCTGCACTTTCTCAATTATAGAGGGTTATATTTGTATATTTCCCTTGAATTTAACTACTCCCTCCCTATGTACAACAACTCTATTTACACAGCAATTCTTATCACGCTGTTCAAAAAACATATTTAACTGTTAATATGTTTACCTACGTATAATAAGTTAATAACGGCAAATGAAGGTTTGTATTTAAAAACTACTTGATACGCCGAATTCAACGATATCATATACGATAATTTTGTTGTTCATATATCTATTCAAATATGCAGTCAAACTATACTAGAGAATAGTGTAAACAAAACAAGAGTGCAAATAGATTTGGTACGGAGGGAGTATACAATCGATAGTATACAATCGATTCCTCACAACATTATACAAGGAATCAAATCAATTGCTTTTCTTTAGCAAGTTAATTCGAGATCTTGATGCCTGGTTACTTTTGATTACCGATCTTATATTATTTAGCACAAAGTTATCAAGGTGATCATGGGTGGATGTCATAGTGAGAATTGATTCTATATGCTCGATCGTGGTGAAGCAGTTCTGATTTTTTCCATTCAGACTAATAAGAGTTGGGATTTCGATGGTATGGACGACTTTGACATTTCATTTAAATAATTTTGGGGCCTCACATATTCCCTAATTGTTACATAAAACCCATACTTGTATCTTTCATGTTATGGCGAACCAGTTATATAAAAGCAGTATTTAGATGTTATATAAATCTTTTATGTTCCATACAACCCATCATTGTTACATAAAAGCAGTCTTTCGATGAAAACCCTAAAAGTGTTTTGCATGTAAAGGAATTGATTGTTGTGATTTGTGGGGCCTTCCCTTGTTCTATCTGAAAATGACTTATGTGATTTTCCTTGAAGATTTTTAGTATTCAACCTGACTATATGACCATATCCTCGTTGTCACATTTTCAATTCTGTTGACATTTATTTCCACTCTTAAGCATTTGTACCAACCAGTTATTTGTTCTTGTTAAGATTTTTCTTAGTTATGGTGGCTCTAAATTTCTTAACACTCGCCCACATACTCATTTTCCCTTAAAGACCACTCATCAAGTATCTCGCCTCTATATGTTCGAATAGAATAGGCGTGTTGAGCGCAAACACAAACATATTATCGAGATGGATCTAACTGTATTCTTTCATTTGCACCTTCCGTTATCCTACTAGGATGATGCCTTTGCTATTGAAATTTACATTGTCAATCGTCTTCCCATGCTCATTTGTCAGACAGGGTATCTTTATGAACTTCTTTATTATTTCACTCCAATATACTCTAACTTCCATCCATCTAGGTGTCAAATGAATTATTTTTTTTAATGATTTTATGCATATCACAAACTATCTAATCTATGAAATTTGTCAATAAATATATAGAAAAGTTCTTCCATAACCATACATACTTCACATAATTAACCATTTGATAATTGAAAGTGCAAATATAACCCTATATAGTTGATGTAAGTGCAATTTACCCATTACAACATTTTAATGCCGGATTTAGTTGAAAGGATGATTTTACCCTTTGAAAAAAAAGTGAATTGACTTTCTTCCCTAATTCTAAATCCTAAATCACACTTTCTTCCGCAAACCAACACCATAGATGGGCGGCTCGTCCCCTCGTTTCTGCCAGACTTCCGCCGCCCGTTCTCTCATCTCTGCCATCGTCTCCGTCAGAATTTCGCCCGTCCCCTCGTCTCCGCCAGACCTCCGTTGTCCGTCCCCCTGTCTTCGCTAAACCCCTGCCCTCCCCTCGTCTTCGCCAGACCTTCGTCCGTCACCTCGCTACCACCATTCGTCGACACCATTCATTCACCGATGCTGTTCAGATCTAGACGTCGTCCTATTGTTTGTCGTTTTTTTTTGTCAGCGAGGGTCCCTTGAGAAGGTGAGGGCCGATTCTTTGCCGCTTTGTTTTGCCATTGCCGTTAAGGGCCTATAACGCCACTGCCTTTGTCCCTCATTGATGCCGTTTAGATATCGACGTCGTCCGATTCTTCATCGTTTCCTTTCATTGGCGAGGGTTCAATTCTTTACCGCTTCATTTCATCTGCTTCGCTTCATTTTCGGTGATTCGACATAGTTGGAATTGGATTGTTTGTGGTCGAGGATGGCTTGAGGGAGTGGGGGTGGTGGCGGGGGTGGTGGTTGGTGGTGGTGACCGATGGGTGTGGCAAGAGAGGCATGGAGAAGAAGAAGAAGAAAAGGGATAGGATGGGAAATGAATTTCAGATTTGGTTCAAAGGGCATTTTGGTCCTTTCCGGTCGGTCAATGGCCGAAAATGACAAGTCAATGCCGGAATATACTCCGGAGGGTTATATTGGCACTTACATGAACTAGTTAGGGTTATTTTTGCACTAAATTATTTGAGGGTTATATTGGTATTTACTCAAGCAGGTAGAGTTATATTGGTATATCCAATTAATATACAATACTATGATACTCCCTCTGTCCCACTATAAATTGTTCCACTCTAAATTGCTTAATTTCTTTTTGGGAGTCAAATTTTGTAAAATTTGACTGTAAATATAAATTAATCTATATATAATAAAAATTTCCTATGAGATCTTGCTAGATTCATCTTTTTTTTTTTTGAAAAATTCCATATTTACATCAGTTTAGCTTTCTCTACACCTTCTCTACCATAAACTTTACACATTTCCCCCTCAATTTAGCTTTCATCCAAGCTCTATAAACAATACATTCAACTATCACTTCCTTAAAACCAATTTTCTACTGCTCCTTGTTAAAGCTAGCATCATTCCTTAGATTCCAAAGTGTGTAAATGGTCTTAGCTATGACCATTTTCAGCATTTCAGTCTTTGCTCCTTTTCTCCTGCAGTTTTGCACCAGCCACTGCAACTTCTCGTTCCACCCCTTCATTTCTATTTTCACCTGCATCAAATTTAGGTCAGGTTTCCAGATTTCTTTGAACCTGCTGCATTCAAAAAATAGATGCTCTAATGTCTCCAGTTCAATACAAAACATACAACTCCCATCATTTGCAGTCCCATTCTTTAGCATTTTGTCTTAGTTAACAGTCTACCATGACAAGCCATTCATAAAGTGAATCTAGCTCGAGGTCTAGCCAAATTATTATACACCATTTTCCTCCATGGTACATCACTACGTGTCTCCCTGATTCCCTTATACACCTTGCTCACTTTAAACTTCTTTTTGTTCAGCTGCATTTTCCATTGCATAAGGTTCTTAGCTTTTTCTCTACATTGCATCAGTTTCTTCATCATCCATGAGCTTGAACTGGGGATTATCACCTCCATAACCTCATTCTCCTTTATATAGTAAGTGTGAATCCATCCGATCCAAATACTATCAGACTTTTTGTAGACATTTCACAATGTTTTCATCATAACTTCTTCACTGCAATCCACCAAATCTATTACATTTAGGCCTCCTTCTTTCTTTGGTGTGCAAATTCTACCCCAAGCAATTGGTGACTTCTTGGTGATTTCCTCTCCCCCACTCCATAGGTAGGTTCTGAAAATTGCATCTGTATGCTTTAACACAGCCTTTGGTAATGGAAAACATTGAATCTAGTAGTTGGCAACAGTAAACTAAACACTCATCACTAGCTGCAATCTGCCTGCACAACTAAGAAACTTAGCACTCCAATGCCTGATTCTATCTGTGATTTTCTCAATAAGGGGTTGACATGCCTGAATTGTCAATATTTTTCTAGTTAAGGGTACCCCCAGATATCTGAAAGGTATTTCCCCTATTTCAAACCCAGTGATATCAGCAATCAGTTTCCTTTCATCTTTATCCACACCCCCAAAATAGATTTTACACTTTTTTTGGTTCATCTTCAGCCCAGTGAAACCAGAAAATTAAGCATCCATAAGAACTTTTACTGATCTACTATCTCCCTTTGAAAGTAATAATAGATCATCAGCAAAGCATAAGTTTATCAGTTTAAGCTTTTCACACCTATCATGATATATATAATATTCATTTATGTCCAGCTCCATCAGGCATCTATACAAGCATTCCATAACCAATACAAACAAGATGGAGGGGGGAGAGTACCCCCTACCTTAAACCTCTTTTTTCTTGTATCAGTTCTGTCAAATTCATATTCACCGTGTATTTATAAGAGACACTTTTCACACAGACCATAATCAAGTTTATGAACTTACCTGGAAATCCAAGCTCCTGCATTATGTCCTCCAAAGCCACTCATTCAACAGTATCATAGGCTTTTTGCAGGTCCATTTAGACCAGGCATCTGTTTCCTCCATTTTACCTGTTATAGCCTCTTATTAGATCATAATCTAACATAACATGCTTATGGATATTCTTCCCAAGTATGAAAGCAGCCTGGCTCCCATGTACAATTTCTGCAATCATAGAGCTCAACCTTGCAGTCAATATTTTTTTATATATAATTTTGTACAATGTAGAGCAACATGAAATAGGCCTAGGGTCTTTCACTCTTCTTGCTCCACCATGCTTTGGGATTAAGGTTACCAGTGTCATGTTAGCAGCCTTGTACATTCTCCCATTCTCAAAGAATTACTGGATAGCCTTCATCACATCTACCCCAATGATCTTCCAGTTGACCTTAAAGAATTTGGCACTATAACCATCCACTCTTGGTGCTTTGTGATCCCCTATTCCTTTTAAGGCCAACAACACCTCCTTCTCAGTAACTCCTGCAGTCCGCCCTTTCCTCTCCCTCGTCTTTAAAGTATTACCCCTCCTCAGAATTATTTTATCAACAACCTCTAACTGCTTTGCTGCTGTTCCCACCAATTTCCAATAAAAACTGGTGATTTTCATCCTCCATGCCTTTCTGATCCTCTACCATTCCTCCATCATCTTTTTCAATTTTTTTAATACCACTCTTCATATTTTTGAATACCACCCTAATCTAAGCTAGTCCACCTTAGCCTTCTACATTGCTATATTTTCATCAATGTTGCTCCAGTTCATAACTTGCTCAATGCACTCAATCACATTGATTTTGTCCTCGTTCAGTTTCTATGCATTAAGTTCATTATGAGCTAATTTCAGCCTATTCCTGGTCTCTTCTAGTTTCTTTGCTACTCCTGATATCATTCTAGTGTGGGGTTTTAGTACTTTTTGTAACCTTGGCAGCTTGTGCCAAACCACATATATTACACTTCCCTCCATGTTCTGCTCCCAACTTGCCTTTATTTCCTTCAGGACCTCTTGATTCTCTAGCAGACAGCTTAGCAACTTGAAGCTTTTATTTCACTTCATTACTTCCTCTTGTGTTCTGATACTGATCAGAGCATGATCGGAAACTCCAGACTCAAGAATCTCTACTTTCACATGTGGATATTTCTGGTTCCACTGTACTTTACCCAATACCCTGTCAATACAAGAATAAATAACTCCATCCACATGTTTGTTCGACCATGTGAAGTATTCCTAAGTTGTATCACATTCAGATAATCCAGTTTTAAACATCATATCTGCCAGATCACAAAATTCACTCAATTGTACTTCACTGCCCCCAATTCTATCATTTATAGATAAGACATCATTAAAGTCTCCCATAATCCATAACTCTCTTTGATTCAGCCTATTAAGCATTTCAATCTCCTTCCAAAGTTACTTCCTCTTCTGCAGATAATTAGAAGCATATATAGCTAGTTGTAAGCCAATATTGCAACTGATTTTGTTTATCATAAACCCCAGTGTGTATCATATGATCTGAGTTGTTGATTAGTTTCAACTCCACTTTGCAACTATCCCACATCAACCATACTCTGCCATTTACATGCTTATCATAGTTATCTAGATAACTCCATTTGGATCCCATTCTCTTTATGATTATTTCAGCACTTTCTCTTTTCACCCTTGTTTATACCAAAGCACCAATTGTAACATCCAATCCAAAGAGATGGGAGTCAATATCTCTATTCTTTGCCACATTATTAAGCCCCCTTATGTTCCAAGATACAATCATGGAACATGTTCATAAAGATCTCTCGGATCCATCCAAACCCTGAGATCTTCATAACTAGTTCCCACATCTGAGCTGCTACCTACAATCGAATTAATCAAATCCACCACTCTTTTACCTCTGCTGTTAGATTTCACAATACTCCATGGTTTTTCATCAATTATCTCTCTGTCATTCCTTGCAGTTTTCACATTCTTTACCCTTTTTGTTATCACATTTTCCTCAGTTCTCTCCCCTCCATTTTCCCCCTTTTATACTTGCCATTTTCCAGGAGCAGTTTCCCTCTTCTTAGCTTGCCATTTTTGTACAATCTTCGGTTTAGCTGCATTCTCCTTACATTGATGCCCCCACCTTACATTTGTCATAGAATAATGACCTCCATTCCAGTTTAACAATCTATTTCAACATTGTTCCATCCACATATTTAACGGTTATACTTTCAAGTATATTTTAAGAGATATTAACTTCAATCAATAATCTAGCATAAGATACCCTTAATTTGTTTGTTGTGCATTCATCAGTAAAGAGTGGTCTACCCAATGCACTCTCTATCTTCCCAAGACTTCTAGCTTCCCAAAAATGTAAAGGCAGGTAAGGAAACTTAATCCAAATAGGAAGTGTTTTTATCGTATCATGTTTCATGGAGAAATTAGGTTTCCATATATGTAAAAACATTGGTATATTATGGACTGTATAAGGTCCCTTCCTCAAAATCTCATCCCTATCCTCCACATATTTGAATTTCATGATGAAGTAGCCCTCATCGTTATAAAACAGATCAGGCATAGTAACAGATGACCAAAACTACATCATAAACCTTTTCACAGCTGACATAGTTAATTTTCTTCCAACCACATACATAATCAAGGCTGATTCCCAATACTTCAACTCAGATTGAACATCATTTAAAGCAATTTCAATTTGTACTTCTCCATCAACTATAGCAGGGGTAGTGTAATCTATTTTCATGCCATTTGATTTCACACGATTACCACTAATCACATCTACCCACAACTTATTAGTTTTACGATCAATCACATTCCCCATAATAGTAATTGGAGTCTTAGGTTTTACCTCATTGTTGCCCAAATCCGATTCAGCTAAGATCTGTTCCAGCTCCTGAGCTATCCCCAATTGTTCATCAATTTCTTCTTTCTCCAGACTGGCAGAATCTGCACAATCCTTCTATACATCTTTGCTCCATTCTTTCGTTGATGAGATCACCCTCTTCCTCGGCCTACCGCGCCCACGTTTCATAGTTTCTGTGTTTACACGTTCTGTGTGTAAATCGCCCTCACAGTCTCCCTTAGCTTGTTAGATTCATCTTAATATTTACTCTCTTCGTCCCACTCTAAATTGCTTATTTATTTTTTTACGGTTTTCAATGAGCACGTTTGACCGTAAATATCTCTAGTTACCTATAATAATGTTGTACAAAAAAAGTAATATTTAGAAAGTAGATGTTAAGACAAATCTAACAATATCTCACATGATATTTTTATATTTTTACATTAATTTATATTTAAGGTCAAAGTTTACAAATTTTTACTCTCAAAAAGTGAATAAGCAATTTAGAGTGGGACGGAGAGAGTATTTTCTAAATATCATTTTTTGTGCGACGCTATTATAAGTAACTAGAGATATTTACGGTCAAATATATTCATTGAAAATCGTGAAAAATAAATAAATAATTTATAGTGGGGTGGAGGGAGTATATCAAAATATATAATATTGTGATTCATAATTGGGTACACAAGAGATATAAATTCTGAAATGTTAAATAAATCAAATGCAAACTAATTTAACCTAATATTTGAAGGTCAAAATAATCACAAATTGTAGTACTACTCCGAAGATAAACATGAGACAAAAATTTAGGTTGTGGCAAGAATTTAGCCTTGTATGATCATGTGATAGGAAGAAAACAGAGTCACACAAACTTGCAGCCTAAAATAATCCAAGCATTACCATATCCAAACACAAAATTCCCCCCAAAATTTTGTGATTCCAAAATAAACAACCAAACCCAAGTAGGCCCCATCTCATGTCCATAACCTTAGCAGTCCTATGTTCATAGTTTCCATACCAACAAACACAACACAACAACAAACGAAAAGCCCAAAAAGAAACCCCATCGACCAATTCAAATTTCCACCATCTTTCCTAAAAATTCCCTCTTTTCCTATTCAAACGTTCTGAATCTGTGCATTGCATGTTGGTTTTTCTTGGTCTGTTCACATTGCCAAGAAACTTCACAAAAAGGGCTCATTTTTAATGGGCTCCGAGCTTCTTGGTGTGCCGGTTTCCGCCGCAGAATCTGCTCCTCCGGCGAGTCCGAAGGCCGTCTTGTCCTCCACGTTATCAGGTATCAGAGCTCCTTTGACTATTGGGGATGATGATGATAAGGATAGTGCTTTGAGTGGGTATGAGAGTGATACTGGGTCAGAAACTGCTGACCCTGATGATAAAATCCTTGAACAAAGTCAGTTCGTGAAAGAATATGTTGTTTCCAAGCCTGTTGTGAAAATCCCAGGTTTTGGAATTGATAAAAGGAGTAGTCTTGACAGAAATCTTGAAGTAGTTGATGGAGTTGTTAGG
>JAULKM010000001.1:1407745-1421869 GCA_032355605.1 Rubia tinctorum
AAATATGTTGTTTCTAAACCTGTTCTGAGAACCTCAGGTTTTGTAATTGAGAAAAGCAGCAGTTTTGGCAGAAATCTCGGTGCAGTCCATGGAGTTGTTAAGACATCAGTGGACGAAGTTGAAAGTGGCAGTTTGCTTCGATTGCCGCACGTTAATAGTGAGAGTTCATCTATGATTCGACCAGCAGCCAAGGTGTCCACAGGCAGTGCTGCTGCTGCTGCTGCTGATGATGATATTAAGAGCAACTCGAGGGCAGAAGATGAACCATTTGTAGGTGTTGCGAGGGCTCCTAGTATTGATAGTGCCCCTAAAGTCAGAAACTTGGATGATTATGCGTCAGATGGGGAATCGGTCGAAGATACAACATTGGTTGGAGATGATAAAGGTCCATTTGTTGATGGAGAAGCTCGGAATGTGGAGTCATATGATGAAATTCACGAATCTGACCTCATTCCTGAAGAAAATGTCATTGAAGATGGTGATGATGGGAAGACTTTTGATGCTACTGGTTTTACTGATGAAGAGTCGATTGGCTCTAATGTTGTGATGGAATTTCAGCAGGTCCAGTGTGGCGATGTCTTAGATGTCGAGGTTGCTGACAGTATTGAAGAAGTATGTGAAAATGCATACGAGGATGGAAATGGAACTGTTAGTGAGGGTTTAGAAAGTGAAATTGAGCCGAAGACTGATCAAGAACCGGAGATTAATGGTTTCTTGGAAGTTGAGGCTGCTGAATCAAAAGCGGAAGCCAATATGGAGGCAGCATCAATAGATTGTGGGTACTGTGGAGATGTAATCACCGGGGGCAGTGAAACTGTTTTTGAGCCCCGTGAGCTTGAGGCTAGTGAGGGTTTGCAAAGTGAAATTGAGCTCAAGACTGATCAGAATCTAGGGACTGACGATGTCTTAGAAGTTGAGGTAATTGAGCAAAAGTTTGATCAGACAATGGAGACTTATGACGGCTTAGAAATTGAGGTCGCGGAAGCAAAAGCGCAAGGCAATGTGGAGGAATCATCTATGGAATGTGAAAAATGGGGAGATGAAATCATCGATGAAAATGGAACTGATTTTCAGACATGTCAGTTTGGTGCCAGCAAGGATCTGAAATGTGATGTTGAGCGAAGGACTGATCAGACACTGGATACTCATGCTGATACTGTATATCTTGAAGCTACGGATAGTATGCGAGAGGCTATGATTTTACACCAAACCATGCTTGCTTCTGGAAAACCATATGCTGAATCATTCAACTTCGACATTGCTAAGAAGATGGCTTTGATTGTTGAAGCAGAGGGAAAGGATGGCTCAGACTTTTCATTGAACGTTCTTGTTATTGGCAAAAGTGGCGTTGGCAAGAGCGCGACCATAAACTCTCTATTTGGCGAAGAGAAAGCAAGGACTGATGCATTTCAACTCGGTACCACTAGTGTTAATCCAATCAGGGGAAATCTAAATGGCATTACCATTCAGGTCGTGGACACCCCGGGCTTCAACTCTTCTATCGCAGATCATAAAACCCTATCCTCGATAAAGAAGCTCATCAAGAAAATGCCTCCAGATGTCGTTCTCTATGTTGATCGATTGGACACGCAGGTTGGAGACCTTACTGATCTGCCATTGTTCAAGCTGATCACTCACTTTCTCGGTTCATCAATCTGGTCTAGGACCATTCTGACGTTGACTCACGCAGCTTCCCATGATCCTCTGAGTTACGATGATTCATTTGTCGCGAAGAAGTTGCACGCTGTCCAAGGGCTAGTCAGACATTCCATTGGCGATTTTCGCGTGATTCCAGTTTCTCTCATAGAGAATCACCTTGGAATGGAGGAAAATGAGCAGAAATCCCAACTTCTGATTCTATGTTTCGCCATGAAACTTCTGTCAGATATGGACTCTGTTGTTGAAACAAACATGGAAAGAAATGCCGCATATCTCCAGGAGTATGATCACCGGGAGGGCCAAATTCTACTCGGGACATCTCCAAAGAATGCTAATTCTCAGTTGTCTGTGAGGCTGGATTCGCGATTGAGCATTCAAGCGCAATTGGATGGTAAAAGGAGAAGAAATGGTATGGTTTGCCTCAGATTTGGCAGTTCAGATGAGAGGCTGATATCTGCATTGGCTTTTCTTCCTATTGCTAAAGCCCTTTGCAGGGCTATTTTCATGTTTCCTAGCAAGTAGTGTTTCCTTTTTTTTTTTGTATTGAATCTATTAATAAATGTTTGACATACTCTTGTATATATAAAGTGCAAAAAAGATGGATGCTCATTGAAGACTATTCATTGCTATTAACTTCATCTTAAAAAAAGTTCGACCCGATATTTTATTTTGTCGTAATTAGATCTTATTAGGTCGATAATATGAGTTATTGAACAATTACTTAGATCTCAGACATACTCGGTAAGAGAACTTTTGGACATCCATGTTTGTGACAATGGAATACATGTTCCAGCCATGATTTTGTTAAGGAAAAGGAGTAATTTTGACCCTTACATGTCCTTGATATATGTCAAGGTGCAATTTAGTCCCTTGTCCATCAAACTTGACATAAATAATTCCCTAACCATATAACTTTGACATTAGTAGTACATTTCAAGAGCAATAAGAATTAAGATTAAAATATAATTTAGATTCAAGGTTAAAATAATACTCTATAATATATGAACTCTTTTGTCAATTCCAATATGAAAAAACATGAATTGTGGTTTTATATATAACTGAGTTTCAGAGAATTTAAGTTGCAGACTGAATCTAAACATTTTTTAAGAAGAAAAAAAAGAAAAGAAAACTGCAAGGTTGAAACAAATACCAGTATTATAATTTCAATAACTGGAAATCACCAACATGAAAGTTCTGTGTGCTGTCAATAAAAAGTGTTGTTTTCAAAAGATTAAAAAAAAAAAGACAATGAACACATTCTGAAAACATAATTAACTGACTAAAATTGATGTTCAATCCAAACTCTCAGATAATAACAAGGTTTAAAGTGAAGCAGCAGAAATGGCTTATGGAGCCACACAAACAGCAATGTTGGATTCAGTTCCACCAAATTGCAAAACCTAAGAACACAGACATAAGCAAAATGCTATTCTTAAGCCACTTCATAATTCTAAGTTTCACAACACTTCAGCAAGAGCGAGATTCTCACTCCACCTTTGTGTAGGACGCGGTTACTATGATTGAACGGAATGGATGAACGTCTTCCTTAAGAAAAACAAAAACAGACAACAAACTTTCACGAATCGAGCCTTCTTCATGAGATACTTCAGAACTTGATTTGTAAATCGTTTAGAAATGGAAGAATCTCAACCTGCAACAGCAGCAAGCAACCATTCACATTCAGACAGATATAGATGCAGCTTCCTTGAAACATACAATTCTACAAAATCAGGCACACAAAAAAGTTCTACACAAACCTTAAATGAAAGCGAAAACCCTAAACTAAGTTGTTTTAAGCAACCATCCAAAACGGGCAAAAACATACATAACAAGTGATACTGAATATGCTTGCAACAAGAAGAAACTACCCATTTTTCTTCTCTACATTGAACATAAGAATCAATTTCAGTAGACATCTTGTGGCATAATGACACATTTCATCTCAACAAAAACCCGGAAAACCGACAAAACATACAAAGCAAGTGATACTGCATATGCATGCAACAACAAGAAACTAGCCCCTTTTCTTCTCTACATTGAACATAAGAATCAATTTCAGTGGACAATTTGTGACACAGAATGGCACATTTCATCTCAACAAAAACCCAGAGGAATCTGATAAATTAACAGAACTAAACACAGTGTAGGCATGATCCAAGGCAGAAACAAGAAAAGGTAAAGCAGGCGGTTAAGACAGTTACCTTAGGCGATCAAAACTACTCCTCTCTCAAATTGGGAGACATAAGGCTCCCTCTGAAAGGCATCAACTTCCAAAACTGCCATGGTAGACCATCGATATCCAGAAGCCTCCAATCTTCGCTCCTCCAGTTATACGCATAAAATCTTCTATCATACCAGTTCAGCAAAAATTCCTCCTCATTCAGGAGACAGACAACGCTATATCCCGCGTACTCAAAGCCCGAGCTAGGACAGTCAATGTAAACTATGTTAGTCCAGGAATCGTCCACCCCAAACTCTCTCAACACCCAAACATCAACTTCAGGTCCTGTCCTAAACCACAAACCGACAAGTCCTTCAAGAACTGTGAGCCCAAACCCTAACTCTCCATCAAACTCACCAGGAAGCTGCATTACCTCAAATTCCTCACTCGCAACCTTAAAAGCAAGTAGAACATGAACAGGATGCTCTCTAGCCTTCAGATCACTAGCTATCCAGAAAATACATCCATCAACAAACACACCAGGCGAATCACTGACAAAACGATACCTCAAATCCTCGAGCCTCCTCCACGTCTTCCTCCTCACGCTGTAAACGTAAACTGATCGTTCAATCGAGAGCGATACAACCTTGTAATCATCCCCAACGTTGTCGTACCCCAAACCGTACGCGCAAGAGCTCGCACTAGGCCCATGCGGCAGATCAACCGCTTCACGAGTCACCGGATTCATCAGAACCTTCATATGATCCTGCAACCCCTTCATCACGATCAAAACTAGCCCGTGACACGAAGCTCCGAGCTGCGGTACCCGCCTCTTGGGGTCATGCAAGTGAAACACCGTTTCCGAAGCTCCATCTCCGCCGCCGCCATTGCCGAAATCGACCGCGTGGATGTCGTCATTGTGCAAAGCGGTGTAGAGGAGACTTTCGCGGTCTTCTTCGTGGAGATTAAGGTGCAACTTGAGGAACTCCTGGCTGGTGAGTAGCGATCGATACGGCTTCGATACGCAGCGGAACCGGCCGATCGTCTTCATCGGGAGGCGGGGGATGATTTCCTCCATTACGAGGTCGTACGGTAGAGATTGACGAGGTTCGTTCTCCGCCGCCATGGCTAGGGTTTCGCGCTGCCTGGTTTGGTCGGAGAAGAAATGTGTTTGGAGAAGAAAATGGTGACGGGTGGCGTGTAGTGAAGATGCGTTACAGAAGAACGCAGGAGCGGTGTTTTACCTCCTTTTTTTCTTTCAAAATTATTGACCAGTAAACCGTAAAATAAAACTAGAGATCAATAAGTATTTTTATTCACTAAATACATATTTTTGGAACTCAACTAAAGTAAATTATATCAAATTAAAAAATTACTGTATCGTAGGACTAGACTAAGCTAAAATTTATTAAAAATTCAAATTTACTACACATTAAGGAGCTTATATTGAATTTAATGAGTCGTTTATCAGTCAATATGACATACGGTACAAGTTTATATATCTATGATATAAATAAATATTGAAATAAAGAAAGTCTTCTAAATTTTGAGTTTTTTTTTAAAAAAAGATATAGAGCACTCGTTATACTTTTTTAATTTAAACCTTTTACCTTTTAATTTAACACCAATGAAAGCAAATGGTATTAGGGGTGATTCTAGCCATTAGACGTAATTTTGACTTGACGGCTCGGCCATCAAACGCTTAATTGGACAAGGTTTCGGAACCGCCGCTAAATGTTTCAGAAATTCATTAATTTTTTTTTGAAATCAGCTGGAATCATATCGTCAAACACCATTATCGAGCACCACCACCCATCGTTCAACATCACCGGTATCCACTATTCAACATCACAAATCTTATTGTATAAATCAACAACACAATAATAGCTAAAAGATTTCCATTTGATGAACACCAATACCACTGTACCCATACCTATATAAGAATTGAAATTAACCTATCTATACCCATATATCGTTGCAAACCTTCCGTCTGATGAGCCGAGGATCCAATAGATACCGCTAACACCGTTGAGTCGTGACCCTTCCATCCGATCAAACCGTTAACTTTGAAGTTTTGACCATTAAATAGTGGATTTTTAATAAAATTGAGGGTAAAAATGACCTTTCATCTAATTATTTAAAAATTCAGTCCTCTCCATTATTTTTGTATTACAAATCCAATCCCTATTTTTTAAAAAATTTATGAATTCAACCTGCCTCCATCCTCTTTTATTACAATCCAATCCCTATCATTCTTATTTACAATATGGCCCTAACCTTTTTATTTGCAATTTAGCCCACCCTCTCCTTTCACTTCCATCGACGGAAGCTGAAACCTCAACGACGGCGATGAAAAATTCCCTCATCAATCTTCCCACGCTCGGTCACCCGCACCACTGTCCCAGCCAAGTCCCTGCTACTTGCCACCCCGACTTCCATCAACGGAGGCTTCCCTATACGAATTTCCGCCGTCGATTTTCCCACCCCCGGTCATCCGCACCACGGTCCCAGCCAAGCCCTCACCACTCACCACCTCAACTTCCATTGACGAAGGCTTCTCTATACGAATTACCGTTGTCCATCTTCCCACCCCCGATCATCCGCACCACCATCCTGGCCAAGCCCTCGCCACTCGCCACCCTGACTTCGCCTCAAAGAAACCAACAGCCGTTCATCCTGCCTCGAGCCCACCATCGTCCCACCCCATCTATCACCGGCACAAATCGATTTAGGGATTGTCAACGACGAGGCCACCACCGTCCCAGTCGTTCATCCCACTGCCTCTTGCTAACATCCTCCCCACCACCATCACGTGCATTTATTCCGCCGTCAAGATTTCAGCATTGACCTTCGCTGTCGTGTCCTCGGTACACTGGTGAAGATGACAGAGAAAGAACTTGAAAATATAAGAGAGAAAAAAGAAGGGAAAATAGGAATGGAAAAAATAAAATAAAATGGAAAAAAAGGAAAGGAAAATATAAAGGAAAAATTTATAATGACTATTTTTCCCTTAAAATTAAGGTTTTTGACTGAGGGTAATGGTTTGACCGGACGGAAGGGTCACGACTCAACAGTTTTGCTAGTTGAGGGGCCAAAATATTCAAAATAAGAATTAAAAAGAGAGGGGCAAAAGGTGAATCATGGAGGAAGTTCAGGGGGCCTCTGAAGTCGTTCGCCCTGCCATAAAATCAGTCACAAACATTTGTGTACCGGGGTAGATACTGTAATTTTAATTTAAATTTTTGTAAAGGGAGACATAAGGCTCTCTTTAAAGCTCATTATTTTATCTCTAGTTATCCAATTAGGAGTATCATCCAAAACTATATACCTCCTTACCCTATTTCTCCAATCATATACGACAAATTTCTTATAATCTTCTACCAAAACTACCTCATCCTCATTCAAAAAAACAAAGAGGTGGGAAAAGCCATGGGCCAGGAACATCATCTTTATTTATTATAAGGAACATGGATTGTGAATTTGGTCCAAGAATGTTGCACGCCATACTCTTTCATCAACCAGACATCAAAGTTGAACCTCGAACCAGTCACCATTACAAGATATCCACTAAGAACTGTGATGCAGAGTCCATAAGCACATTCAAAAGATCTAGGATATGGTACATTTTCAAATTCCTCGGCAGCCAGCCATAGCGCGAGATCGACACAATTTTAAAATCCTTCTTACAACTATCATAACCTAAACCATACATGCAATCTCTAACGTGGTTCAATTCCGATGGCAAACCCATTTTCGGGACTCGAATGGCTTCTGAAGTAACTGGATTGACCAACAGTCCCCTGAAATCTCCGAGGTCTTGCAGAAACAGAACCAAACCCTGACACGAACCGACCACCAACGGCAGCCTTGTCGGTTCAAGAGGAGCGCCAGCATTCCAACTTTCAGAAGAGAGAGCTAGAAGGTCTTGGCGTCGGAAAACATGATTTGGTCGGGGCCATGGATGTGGAAGTCGAGATGGCGTGTCACAAACCAAGAGCAGGAGAGCAGAGATCGCCATGCTTTCGCAACACACCTGAACCGACCTATTGATTTCACAGGAAGGCGAAGTAATATTTCGGAGATGAGATCATGGGGAAGAATCGGACACTGTAGTAGTTCAGACATCGATCTCCAGCTTGATCTGTCGTTTGTTTTCACCATTTATGACATCTGAATTCTTTATATAGGTTGACGTACGATCGAGCTTTCCGAAAGCACATAGGATTCTGTTTCCTAAACCAAATCGGTTCAAAACTTTTCATCAAAAAGAGGAGTAGGAACACATTTATAAATGTTTCACGAGTTCGACGATCAAGATCGAGCTGTCTTATAATTGTATGATCGACGGATGATCAAATGTAGACTTTCCTCTTTTAAATATGATGAATCTAACAGTGATGCAATTTCATCAAATGACAAATGTGAACCTTGGAGATTCAGATGGAACATCAATCTCACATCCATCCAATCTTTTGAAGCACTCATGCATGAAAAGTAGTTCCACAACAAAAATGGAACCCTAAAGCTATGTTTCAGCTCACTGCTACAGCAAGAGCTGGCTCAGGATGACTTCCGACCACATCATAACATCGGCTGCAAAGGGACGGGTGGTTGTCGTAAGAGCCTACCTGTGGCGAGAAATTCCAGCATCTTTCACATTTCGACCCTTCTGCGCGCAATACACCGATCCAGACTTTGTCCTGGCCTCCTATGAGATACTCTCCCGCATATGACGCGCGTGAAATTTGCTCCTCGTTTAGGGATGGAAGAATCTCAACCTGCAGATCACCACATTTGTGATCTTACACGTTACCAGAAATTGAGGAATCAAGAATGTCTGAAAGGGGAGAATACGGTACCTGAGACGTTATGAATAGACGAGGCAATGTGTCTGCGTCATTCTGGGATTTGCACGCTTCACTCAGTTTTGCTGCGAGGCTGGCTTCGCCTGCATGGAGGAAGACCTTTGCCTCCAAACTGGAACCGATCAACTTCCCCATTCGCGCGAGCTCGAGCACTTTGTTAACCTCGGTTCTCAGCTGATCATATCAACAGAAGTATAATTATATTGCTCGTGGATTAAGGCAAATGCAAAAAAGAAAACAATTTGTGATTCCAGACAAGGAAACTCCATAAACATGGCAGATTGTGAGATACCTCGAGAACCTTTTCCCAGAATTCCACTTCTTCGTCGGATAATGCTAGATATTTTTCTTTACTTGGAGGCCATCGAGACTCAAATACATGTTTGGCGATTTGTCCATCTTCGGTGGCATACTGAAAGGGAATATTTTGCCAGACGTCCTCAGCCAAATGCGGAAGAATGGGAGCGATAACTTTGACAATGGTAAGCAAATGTTCTGCGAGGACAGTTTGGCAAGTCCTCCTCGTAAAGCTAGTCGTGCCCCTGCAAAATAAATAAATGGGGTCTAAACCGTGCATTTACATACCCATTTCTGGGCATCTAAATCAAGGGTCGAGAAAATAAGAAGCTTACCCAACATACAGCCTATCTTTGGCAACATCAAGGTAAAAATTCGAGAGATCAACGATTGCAAAGCGCTGAATGATCTGTAAAAGTTGACAAGCGAAAAGATGGGAATAACTTAAGGCCCTAAAAATAATTTAGATGGAAGACTGCAAGAATCAATCCTTTTTTTGACAGCATTCTTTTATATGGATTTTTCTTCTTCTTCATTTCTGTAAATTAAACCCAAAACCCTGTATTTAACTTCCACATTCTTGGCCTTCATAAGATGTTCTGTGGAAAATGTGGAAAAGTGTATACCTGAAATATTTTAAAGAACTGATAATGCTCATAATTCTCTTTGATGTTTTTTACCACATTCTCCAGCTGAAATAGTGCATGCTGATCGATCTTTGGAAGTTCATTATATGGGATAGCATAATCAGCCTGCTTAAGAAATACAGAAATGAGTTTACGGATGATTCTTAGCCATTAAAAGAAAAATGTGCTTGTGTGTGTGTTTTCGCACATTATTATAGCAAGAAAGAGAAAACAATCAATCCTAATGGAAAGGCGTCAAACAAAATAACTGATCATTGAAGTTTGGCCTCACTTTCCAGTCATGGAGATTTGCCAAGAGAAATCGAAGTGTTCCACGCAATTTCCGATATACATCAGACATCTGGCGGAGGATTTGAGGTCCAATCATTACATCTCCAGTGTAATCAACGCTAGAAACCCAGAGACGCAGGACATCCGCACCATAAGCGGGAGCTTCCTGTAAAATGATGCAGCTAAATGTACCATTATCGACAAAAAGACAACCACCGCCAGTTCGTAGGACTGAGCCAACAGATTACTAACCTTTTGATTTTTTCCGCCATCAATCACACTAACTGGATCAATGACGTTACCCAAAGATTTACTCATCTTAAATCCTCTCTCATCCAGCACAAATCCATGAGTGACGACAGTTGAATATGGAGCCCTTCCTGTAGTGCAGAAATAAAAGAGCTGAATTTGAATCTTCTCCGGCAAGCTAATGTGTTACAAGATCTATTTTAACCATCCATTTTCCTTATTTTTGTCACAATCAATTGATTAACACTAATGATAATCATGTAAACTGCCATGTCTCACGGTTTTCGTATCTTTTACCTTTCGTAGCAACACTCGTTAAAAGAGAGCTTTGAAACCATCCGCGATGCTGATCTGTACCCTCAAGATATACATCTGCGGGAGAATTAAGGCCATCTCTTTTCTCGAGCACAGCAGCCCATGAAGAGCCTGTAAAGTTTGCTTTTTATAAAAATTCTCTACATGGTTGAAATCGTGTAAAATCATGGCCATCTTACTGATTACCAAAAAGTATGTGAATATGGAAATATGTTCGCAAATTTCTTGATGGAAAACGGATATCAGTGCACAATCTTGTAAAATCGACAAAGCAGCAGATACTGTTATCTTACCAGAGTCAAACCAAACATCCATGGTATCAGTTCCCTTTTCATATTCTGATGCTTTATCTCGATAACTATCAGGCAACAAGTCCTCGACCGTCATATACCACCACGCATCACTTCCCTTTTGAGAAAATATGGCTGAGAAGATATGGCAACAACAAAAAAAATTAAACGCCAACACTTCGTGTCTTAGTGATGAAATGATCCACTTGGCATGCACAAAGAAGTCATACATCAACAATAATAATAACAAATGCAATTTTTTTGCAATAACTACAACTGAGATTTCTCTCTCTGTGTGGGAAATTTCAAATAAAAAGAAATGATAACCAAGCTAAAAATGAGCTAATTACACACAACAAAGCACATGTCCAAGAGACATGTGAAGAAGCCCTTAAACTTGATATGGTTTATAGTTTCTTCATTCATCAATGGTTCCTTTGAGTCCACGGGATAAAAGACTGGAATAGGAACACCCCATGTCCGTTGCCGAGATGAGGGACTCCAGTGAACTGGTTTTCGACCTCTATAGATGTATCCTTGAAAGACCATTTGGCCAAAAACTGCAATCTTGTAGAAGATGTAAAATAAACACGTGTGATCTCGCCATGCTAATAGTAAGTTGGGTAACGAGCAACCACATTAAGGTGTTCATAGATAGTAACTTGTATAGTGCATTGCAAAAGTGAGAGAAATTGCATGAGTCATACGAACCATCAGGAACCATTCAATATTTGAATTGACCAGTCTGTATGGATAGTACCCAAAAAATCCATTTCTAAAGATTTCCTTGGAAAAAACTCACCTGAGCAGCTTCATACTCAGGATTAAGAGTTCAATGAGGATGATCCCAGTCTGCCCAAACTCCATATTGCTGTGAATTATTCAGAAGAAAAGTTCAGCATTTAGTAGCATCAGAGAAACAACTTAACATGTTACATCTCAGTAGCAAAATAATTTATAAATACCTTGAATGATGCCATTTGAGATTTAACAGTGGCTATGGGAAATTTGGCAGCCTTCTTTCTTAATTTTATTGGTGTAAGCTCTTTCCTGGCATCATCATCTATTGACTGCAACACTAAGATAATTAATATAAAGATATAACTTTCCACCTTTTATAGTCATCAACAAAATTGAGAAGAGGTATGAGAGTAACTGTTTTACAGTCTCATGTGGTTTCCATGTGTTATACCGCAAAGATTGTATGATGCTAGATGTTTTGGTTTCAATCATATGAAAACTTTGAAATCAGTTTGATTGATAACATAACATTCCAACCCATTATTTAAGGAATAGCATGAGTATGCATAACTACAAGAAGAAAAATATAGCATATAATTACTAGATATACAGTCAAAACCGTCACATTATAAAAATGTATGTTTGGCTTTTACTTGCACATGTTGTGGACTGGGTGCATTTCCTACCTCTATGAGCACAACATCTTTCCAGTTCTTAACAAAAGGTCTCACATATCAGACACTGCAACAAAGATTATGAAGAAGAAAGATCTAAAGAAAATTATAACCATATCAATGAACAAAGATGCTTGCCTTTTAATTCTATTGGTAAGCCATGACAATCCCAACCAGGAACATAACAAACCTTATAATTTTGGAGAAGATAAGAAAAGAGCAGAAAGCATTAGATCATATAAGGCAAATAAGCCCATTTAGGCATATGAGCAACAAATAATAGCAAAATTAGTTATATGTATCTGTATTAAAACAATATAATGGAGACCGAGTAAACATATGCAAAATCAAGAGATTCACCAACATTGTGCTTCTCTTAAAATAAACTACCATCAAGCAATGAAGGACAGAATGACTACTTTGTACCGGTTTATAATGTCTTTCAAAATCTTATTCAGCGCATGACCAATATGCAAATCCCCGTTGGCATAAGGGGGACCATCATGAAGAATAAAACTGCCTTGCCATTGAAGTAACATCAGCTAAAACACTGAATTTTAGCATAGATTTTCAAGTACCAATATGGACTTACCCCGTCATTCCTCTCCACAACTTTCTTAAAAACTTAATTTTCATCCCACAATTTTTTAATCGCGGGCTCCCTTACAGTAGCATTTTCTCTCATGCCAAATGTGGTTTTGGGTAAGTCTACAGTGTGTTTGTACTTGCCTTCATCCCGCTTTAGCCCTAGAGAGTGCCAAAAACTAGTCTTAGTTTTAGACACAAAGTCGAGGGTTTATTGAAACTTATCTCTAGAGAAAAAGATAACATAAGCAGAAGTACAAGATTGAAGATTACTAGGTCATTCTCCCTCTTACTTATCCTCTAACCAACCCTTGAAGAAAAATAAAAAAGAAAAGGGCAACTCTTTAAAATAACTACATATATTGAGCAGACCAACTTAGGAGCTAATAAATAAAACATTGACTTCCTTCTATTGAGATATAACTTGCATAACGATGCACCTTCAGAATTATTTTTGGCTGCCATGACAGGTCCTCGAGACCTCCTCTTTACAGATGCACCAGATTCAGAAACAGATGAGGTACAATAATATTTTGCATTTATGAGAGATAGGAGAGACAATACTTGAGATGATGAACGTCTTCCAAAACAAAGAAGGCTCGCCGAAGCAGTTCTCCTGAAAGATGGACACTGTCTCAGTAACAGAACATGTGGAGCATAAAAACACCAAGTTGATTGCCGAAATTCAAAGGAGCCAAACATATACAGAAACAGATCATGTCTTGCCTAATACAAGTCCTAAGTCTTAACCACAATTTCACTTGCCTAATCTATAAATCAAAATAGAAATGGAATAGGAATAGGATTAGGAATCTTCCACTGATACAGTAAAAAAAAGTGGAGGCATTCCCGACATATTCATATTTCCGATAACAATCTGTGAGTATGCAATAAACTTAAAACTCATCACGACTTAACATTAGATGTCATGGGAAGCAGCATCAAACTCCTAAAATTCAGTTCTTCATCAAACCCTGGGGTGTTATGAATTAAAACCACCCAATCTTTGCACGAAAAAGTAAAGCTCTTCTGATCCCATGCAGTACAAAAGCAGTAAAAATTCGAGTTTTTCAACACGGATCATCCCAAACATCAACCAAACAATAAAAAAATGGAAAAACAATCAAGACAGGGCAATCATTCAAGGAATTGAAATTAAGGGGAAAACACACACACACAAATCTAAGGAGATCATCACCAGCCCCCAGATGAAACATATCCAAGAAAAATCAGCCCCCAGATGAAACAGAGATGTTATTTGAACATTCAAGCAAACAAGATGAGAACCTTAAACTCACAAGAAGCTATACAGAAACACGAGATCTAAACAATACACCAACAAAACGAGAAACACCAAAAGGGATACGATCT
>JAULKM010000001.1:1448430-1461657 GCA_032355605.1 Rubia tinctorum
AAGAGGAATGAAATTCTTCATTTTTGGGAGGAAATATCTGACGGTTATTTAGGAAGAGGAGAGAGAAATCGGGTTGGTCTGATTCATGTTATAACCCGGATTTTGACCCATTATTAGCCTATTTTCATATTTTGCAATCAGGTCTTATATTTAGCTTCTTTCCTATTGATTGCAATTTAGTGAGACAGTCTCACGGGAGTTTTTCACTTTAATTTTTGTCATCCGTAAGATTATCACTAGGTTAAGTGACTTGTGATGCCTTAACACACTGAGACAAATTACTTTCCCTATATATAGTTTCTCATTGTATCCGAAATGATAACTTAAGGTAATTATTATTGCCATTGAGTTAGCTAATCATGCATTCTCGCAAATGTCGAAACAAAGCACGCAGATTAAATTATTAACTTGATTTTTTGATGAGTTAGACATGGTCTTTTCAATTCATTAATTTATTTTATTTTAAGCGAGAAAAATATCGCCTTAATTAACAAATTCAATAAGCGAGATATATATTACAAATTGTTAGTGATATTTTCACGTTCTCTGCTACACTTCCACGCGTCCCATTAATATTCGCTAGATATTTTTAGGCTTTATACTAAAATTTATTAATTATATCTTAGACTCAAATAAAATCATGTATATTCTTGTATTCCACTAAATGTGTTACAAGCGGACTATGCCCTTTCTGATAAAGATAAAGAAGACTAAAGACATGGCTTGCATCATACTCCCTCCGTCCCACCAGTTTTGACTTATTTTTTAGTCAATTTTCTCAGACCATATTTGACCATAAATTTCAATTACTATATGTTCTCTAATATCATCATGTGAGATATTGTTAGACTCTTATGTTTACGTAGTTTCAGAATATCAAATTTTAATGTACCATTCATATCCGTAATTAAAGTTATTGATGGTCAAACATGGTTTGAGAAAGTTGATAAAAAAATAGGCCAAAACTGTCGGGACGGAAGGAGTATAAGTTTATGGCCATATTAATGTAACACGAAAATTATATATTGATTTCTTATAATTTGTCGTTTAAACCCCTAGTCTTTACATAAATTATGGAAAGACCAATTTCTAAAAATATACTTCAAACTGTTACGAGTAGAAGTAATTTTTGACCAAATATAACTATTAGTATTGAACTATTGGCAAAATTCGTAGGAAAGACGTATTTTCATAGGCATGTAGAAAGACAAGTTGAATTAAAATTATAGAAAGGTAAAATATTTTATTTGCAATGTAAAAATTTTATTATGCAATGTGTGGTAATTATAAGTTTATGATTCGATTAATGCCATCTGAAATTTTTATTTTAGTTTTATTTATAATTTACAGTTTAATTTCTGGTATTTTCATAACTTATGGAAATACCGTCTTTCAAAAGATGAACTCATATTCATAATTTATTTATAGTATTTGTTGCACCTATTTAAAACCAATGACAGCATAATTTTTTCTTTCTATAGTTGGTTCGTGAGTTGTCTAAATTCATTGTACTATGAAGACCCAATTATTAGTTGTTATTGTTAGGATAATGTAGATAAAAATTATGATTTTTATTAAATATCAGGTTTTGAGTCTTTTGACCATGAAAATACGTTACAGCATATTTTCCTTTTTTTTTAAAAAAAGAAACTGCAGTAGATTCAGTTATTTATTTAAGGTAAGAATGGGTAACAAATATTTGTTGCTATAAAAAATCAACTAATTAATGGGAAGTTTGACCAAAAAAATTCCCTGTTTTTACATGCTCGTTGATAATACGTTAGTTGACTTCAATTCAGTAAAAATAAGTTAGAGATAATACAAACCTAATCAGATATGATGGGAAGAATTAGGCCATGTTCTCCTATTTTTGCTAAATCAAATTGAATTGGAATGAACTAAATTGTATTGATTTAAACTGAAATAAAAATATGTATATAAAAGTGGTAATAATATGACTGAATTAAACTAAATTTTATTAAATAATCTTTTACTAGGGGTTTAGGGGTGGTAAAATAAACTTGTAACCCACGGGTCATCTATTTTTTAATCTTAGGGTATGGGTAAAATAAGTAATGAGTTAAATGGATAACGGGTCAAATGGATATTTGAAAAATATGAGTCGGGGGTTAGGTTTGTGGGTTGACCGCGGTATACCCATATGGATTGAAACCCGCAGGTTTACCCATATAGATTTGTATATAAACTCACATAGGTTAATATGTCAATTGAAACTCGTAGGTTTACTCATATGGGTTGGTATGTAAACCCATATGGGTAACTATGTGGGTTGAAATCATCGGATTTTACTCATATGAGTTGGTATATAAACTCATATTGGTTCATATATGAGTTGAAACCCGCGAGTTTATCCATTTGTGACCCATGAGTTGAATAATTTTCAACCCAACACATTTGTGACCCGACTTATTTTTTACCCATCATAAAATATGTCAAAATTTGTTACACCTATAGTTTTCAACAACCCATATTACTCAACCCATATTCGATCCGATCGCTCATTTACTACTAGGGATGATCATGGGTTTAGAACCCGACCCAGACCCACGGGGTCTAGATCCATTGAGTCGAGTATGAGTCTAGATTTTTAGATACAGGTTCGGGTCTGAGTCTAAAATACTAAGACCCAAACCCAACCAGTAGAACCATATAAGTCTAACTATATATAATTTTACTCAAATTTCTAAATTACTTTCATATTTTCTTTGTATTTTATTTCAAATTCAACAAATAATATGTATTGTATATTTTGTTATCTTGAAATATTAATTATAATACATATTGAATTTCAATTATTTGCATTTAAAATAATATATTTTTTATTTAGTGAAGAAAAAAATAGAATATTAAACTCATTTAGGACCCGTTTAGGATCCAAGACCCATTCAGACTCATCGGATCTAGGTACGGGTCTAAAATTTTCAGATCCTACGGGTCCGCGTCGGGTTTGGGTCTAACTAAATTTTATTAGGGTCAGGTATGTGTCTTATTAGACCCGACCCAGACCCAGACCCAGACCCAGACCCATGATCATCCCTATTTACTACCCCTATCTTTTATTAAAGTTAACTAAACTGAACTGAACTGATATGATATGAGATGTGGAGAGCGTGAACTTATAGTTATTAATTGTAAACAACAATGATAGTTAGAGTAATCCCTCTGTTTCTTTATAAGTGACACCTAAATGTTTGAATTTATGTGAAGAAAATGAGTGGATGGAATTGAATTTAGAATGTAAAAAGTAAAATGAGTGGATGAAATCGAAGTAATCTTATCGAAAATGAAAAGTGTGTTAATATAAAAGAAACAATTCAAAAAAAATTGTGTCAATAATAAAGAAACAGAGGGGAGTATTAAACCACTGAGGGTATGACACTGGAGTGCTTTGCCACTATTTGTTGACAAATTAACAAATGATGGAATTGCAACAAAAAATTTAAATTATGATTTAATTTTGTTGGTAGCGTGATTCATTCTAGATCCCTCACGGCATGTGCAGCTGTACTCTATTTAAATTATTTTAATACACCCCATTTGTCAATTAGTTGGATTTAGGTGAGAAAAAATAAGTTGGTGAAATTGAACATAAAAAGTAAAAAATAGAATAAATTTTATAAAAATTAAAAGTGTATCACTTAAAAAGAATAATCCAACAAAATAAATGTGTCACGTGTAAGGAGTTCTCTCCCCTCCTATCACGCAGGTGATCCACAATTGGTAAACAAGTTTTCCATCCACAGCACTTTGTGAACAACTAATAAAAATAAAAGATTAAAAAAAAAATTCGTCTCTTAAAATGATCATTTTATAAGTTGTGAAAAAATTAAAATTTAAACGGTAAATTTAAAAAAATTAAGATAAAATTTTTATATGCATTAATCGGATCATAAACTTATGACTACTACACGTTGTATGATAAAATTTTAATATTATAACTAAAACCTTAATTGAATATCGTCTTTCCATAAACTTATGGAAAGACGAATTTTTCATGATTTTGGAAAATAAAATTAAGATCAAATTACTTGTGTGGCTCTCGAACTATAGTCGTCGTTCACCTTTGACCCTCCACTTTTCCCCATGCTTCTGGCCCTCGAACTTACAAAACTGATGATTTGTGGCCATTCCATCGGGTCAAACCGTTAAGGCATATTTTCAACATTAATTTTAAGGGTAAAACTGACATTTTCCACTTTTCTTTTATCTTCTCTCCTTTATTTTTTCTTATTTTTCTTTCCCTTTCCCATTCTCCCTTTCTGCCGCCCTCCACCCCCTCTCCATTTCCGCCACCCCTTCCCCATTTATGCCATCCATTTTCCCCATATTTGCCACCCCCTTCTCCATTTCCGCCACTCCTTTCCTTAATTCAGCCATCCCTTCCCCCATTTCACTGAGAAACTTCAAAATCCACCTCTGCTCAACTTCGGTGAAACTTGAGCTCCGCTTGGTCAAAGATCACCGGAAAGTTGTCCCACTCCATCAAGCTGGTGGAGTTCTAACTCCGTGTCACCGCGATCGACCTCCCGCAACATTTCCACACCACCAACGCCCTCCCCACCACACCTTATGGACACTCTGAAGTACGTTTTCGACGACGTCGGCCCCACCGCCTCCCGCCACATCCTCAAGAGCGTGAAGCTAGATTTGGTCGTCTACGACCTGCTTCAGCCGTGGGCTCTGACAGTTATGTTAGAGTTCAGAATTCCCCCCTTGGAGTTTATCACGTGCAGTGCCCCCCATGGCTTCTGTTCTGTACCACCTAGACACCACGCCGAAGGCAATGAACCCATATTTCGACGCCATTTACTTCTGGTTGTCGTCCCGTCAGGAGCCGGAAGGGTAAAGGGTAAGGGGTAAGGAGTTGAGGCTGTCGGCGACGAGGTGAAGTGAGGTGGTGCAGTGGTGGAGTTGGCGGTGGTGGTGTTGTAGAGTTGGGGATGTTGGTGGCGAGGTGAAGTGGGGGGTGGTGGAGTGGTGAAATCGGAGGCTAGGTGGTGGCGTGGTGGAGTTAGGGTTTTGAGTGGGGGAGAGAGAAGGGGGAAAATGATGTGGGGATGAAATTGATGGGTTGAAAAAGGATACATGAAAAACACAATAAAGGAAAATTTAAAAAGAAAAGGGGTAAATGACCATTTTATCCTTAAAATTGACTCTTTGACCAACAGCTAGCGATTTAACTTGGGACTGGTGGAAGGGCCACAATCCACCGGCTTTGTAAGTTCAAGGACCAAAAGTATGGGTGGCGGGGGAGGATGGAGGACCAAAGGTGAACGATGACGATAGTTCAAGGATAACTAAAGTCATTCACTCTAAAATTAAATACAACTAATAGCAAAATAAATAATTTGGAACCCCAATTTTGCCGGTATCCATTTTCGTAGAGATTAGTAAGCTGAAAAATAGCCCATTCTAGTTCAACATTTATTTCATGGAGTCAGTACTGCCTCAAACATTACACACGTCCTTCAAAAAAAATTAATTTGAGACAATCTAAAAAATAGTATATACAAAAAACCAACGGTTATTTTTGGAAATAATCAACACCAATGAAACTAGAGCCGGTCGATTGATGATGGAAACAAAATTAGAAGACGAAGTGGCGTGTAAGCTGAAGGATAAGAAGATAATGCAATCGTGTCCATGACAAATTGAGAACTATAATTACACCTGAAAAATCAAATTTAAGAAGAGGAAAAAAGAGTTCGACTTTCTTATATGTAGTTATTTTTTATTATTATATACAACCCTTTTGAACCGGTTTAAAAACAATTCTCTAGAATTCTTATTCAATTGCTCATCTTGCTCGTGCTGATAGACGGGCATGCTGACCCTGTGCATACATAATTCTCATAAAATCAATCAATCGTGAGATATTCGCATAATTCATATATTCCCATTTTATAATTAAATTTACTTTAGAAATTGCAATATCATCTATTTTAATTGTCTCATGAGTCAGTCTCTTGAAAAATATTTTTTCCATAAGTTACTGAAATACCAATGATCAAACTGCAAATTAGAAGAAATCAAGATAAAATCTCCGAGTTTTATTAATCGTGTCATAAACTAATAAATACTACATGTTTCATAGTAAATTTTTAATATTGCAACTAAAACCTTTTACATTTCTATAATTCTAATTCAACTCCATATATTCACATGCCTATGTGAAGACGGGTTTTTCCAAAATTTTACCTTGTCTCATACTGTAATTATCCTGACCAGCTGTATCGAATAATTTCTCTTGGATCTACCTTGGAATTCAAATTTGAACCAAAATGAAAGTAATAAGGCAAATCTGATTATATGCAAAAAACACAGGGGCAAAAGATAAATACAGTACAGTACAGTACAGTACAGTACAGAAATTGCTTGGTCAGGATAATTCGGTCATTTGCCAAAATTCAATTTGCGGGTTCCAATTTCAAACTCTCCACCACAACCCATTTCCGCTCCGAAAAAGCAACAGAGCCACCGGCGAGCACACACTCACACACTGAAATCTCACTCTCCGGCGGCCGTTGAAAACTCGGAAAGAAACATGGTAATCACTGCTCAATTTCGATCTGTAGAACATGTACTTAAAATGCACGCATAAATCTGCTCTGCGCTCTAGGGTTTCGATTCAACTTTTGGAATCGTTCGTATCTGTGTTTGCAATTAGGTTATTTAGTTCGGATTTTGTTCAAATGTGGTGTAGCTTGATGCGGAAACAATGCTATGCTGAGAATTTGTTAGAAATTCTTACAGAAGCTTGTACGAAGTTGATATATTTGTTTTGCTTGTTAGCATGATAGCATCTTGAGGAACTTTTTTCAAAGTTCAGCATCAGTGTGAGATTTGAATGTTTAGCGTATAAGTTACGAAAGCTGGATAATTTTTGTCATTGTTTGTTTGTTTATGATAAGATTGATTGTTCTTTAATGCTTGCAAGAGAGCTTGGTACCGTGTCAAACTCCATTTAATCGTAGACGACTACATTTGGAGTGAGAGATAAGTGTAGGATTCTAGGAGAAATCCTGTTTCATAACATCACCAGATATGTTAGCTCTTAGGTTGCATATCCCGATGCTTGATTCATTGGCTTGTTTATCTTCATTTTTGTATAGCATAAAGTTTTATGTTTTACAATAAAGAACTTAACTACTGTGTGGTTAATCGTCACTCATTAGGAGGGGTCTTTTCCGTCTTTTTAGCATCTCGTGTTTTGTAACTAATCGCTTGATTCTTTGCTTGCAGGACGGACAAGATGGAGACACCGCTAAACAGAGCACTGCTGATATGACTGCCTTTGTAAGCTTTCTTTTGATGTAGTTGGTCTTATACTTGGGTAGCTACTTGAACATTTTAATTGAGTGTTTGTGTTCTATACAAAATGTCTCGGACTGCTGTTTGATGCTAATTTGTTGTACCATATAATTCTAATTGTGCTGTTTTTCTTCCAGGTTCAAAATCTTCTTCAGCAAATGGTATGTCGCACTCTTTATCTGTCTTAAAGTTTCTTGTTTTTTGTTCCCTACGCTTAATTTTCGGTGTTGCACAAACAATTTAAGTGCTGTTCTGATACTCGAACTATTATGTTTCAGCAAACCAGGTTTCAGACAATGTCAGAGTCAATCATCACAAAGAATATCCTTCATTTTAAGTCCTTTTTTTGTTGATAGATTCTTATAATTTTCCTTGTAGTTTTGTCCATGCCTTTTGACATTTTAGCCCTCATCACAAGTAAAACTCTGTTTCTTCGGCATCTCTATGGAAAACCAATTACAAACTCTGCAAAAAACAGTTTCTAAAGTATGGCATGTAACAGCCAGCTGTGAATCTTCACGTTGAAAAATCTTTCTTAGGCATGACAAGAAGTGATGGAAAATTTGCAATTTTGGACTCTTTTCACTTTACAGCTACTGTCCTATGTGTATTATGCTATACATGTCCTATCATAATAATTCTCTCCGAGGTGGGCTGTTTTGTTTACCGCTAAGTTAGCAGTAACCATCTGGCTTTTAAATAGTGATAAGTAATTGCATATGCTATTATTCATCCGTTTGTTTGAGTTTAAATATATGTTGCTGTAATTGAACCATACATGCCTTTTTTCCTTAACTTATATTTACTTGACGAAATGGGAGGCCGGATTGATGAATTGGAACAAAGCATCAACGACCTCAGAGCTGAGATGGGTCAAGAAGGCTCCCCATCTCCCTCAACTCCACCCTTGAAGTCGCCAAAGGACGAACCTAAGTCAGGGGATGAATCTACTGCTACTGCTTAACATTCTGGCATTAGGTCTTGCATTAGTTTTTCATGTGATAATTGTGATTCTGTAATGTGGTAAACAACATCAAAGTTGACACCCGTATTTATTTCTAGTACCCTAAGTAGATCTGCTACATGGAACTTGCAAATGGTTCGTAGTGCAAAACAGACCCTGGAGATTGATTTCGATTAGACTCGTGCTGTTCTCCTTTTCGCTTCTAGTTCCATGTGTTAATGTGTGTTTTGGCACTTCTTATAAGCTAAGTAGTTATATGTGTTTGGTTGCTTATTTTACAAGCAAGAGTCGTTTTTGAAGGAATCTGTCGCTGCTTATAAAATTAGTTGGTTTTACTTATAAGTACGACTCCGTCAAGGGTGTTTTTGGTGGAATCGATGGCGTATTTTAAAAGTAGAGTACCATGGGTCGATGAAGAGATAAATCACACCATCCGAAGAATCTTTCTATTGTGACTGTCATGATTCGAACCCGGAGTACTTAATTAATCACCTGGGTGATTGCATTGGTGCCTTGTTGCTATGAATGTTGTTGCTTGTTTGGTGTTGGGATTAGTTGTTTGTGGCCCTATGGGGGCATGAAATGAAGGTGGAAAACAGACAAGGGGCATGTGATAGCCATAGTTGAGTCCGTGATTTGTGTGGCCTTTTCAAAAAAGCTGTTTTCTTGCCACATTTTCACACACCAATACTGCGTGACAGTGTGTGGTTTTTATTCATTTTGAAGCAATGCCAACTTGCCTTGTCGGTGGAGAATGACACCACTAAACTAGTACTGTTCAGCACTTCCAGCTTGTGCAATTGGCTCTTTTTGGGTCGGGAAAGTGGAATATACAGCTAACTATACCTGTTTTCAGTGGTACAAATAGAGAAACCTTGTGTACAGTACAGTGATCATGGAAGTTTGTAAATCTTTGGACCCGAGTGAACAAATTCTTGCCGTTGAGAATATTGATTTGGTTGATTGCTCTCTGAGTGAATTCCATCAAGGAATGGTCCCCGCTTCTGCCCTAAAGGAATACTCAATCCGTCGCGGCATACAGTTCCTATAATCTTCTTGCACGAATATTTATGTACGTTGATGTCGCACAGAAGGTGGGAGATTAGAACAACGCGATCATATTTCATCCGAAATAAGAAATAGAAACATCTGGTTGTAGCAGGCGAAAATGAATAATAATAATAATAGGAGCCTTATGCAGAGACAGGGGGAATATTATGAACCGTGATTTACCACCTCCCACGATCTGTGACGTTGATAGTGTTGCGGACAAGGAAGATCGTGTTCGAGAATTTCGCACATTAAAACCATAGTTTTACACCAAAAGACCTATCCGATCAGTTCTAGGTTCGAGGACGAGCTTTATCTAATTAAGAGAGGATGACACGTGATATTGCAAGTAATAGGCTTTGTTCTCTCGAGATTATTTTCTATTGAACTGAACTAAACTCAAACTAAGCATCATGAAAAAGTTGTAAATTTTACCGATTGGTAATTTTACTAAAATATAATGATTTTTTTTGTGGGAAAAAAGGTTTTAGTTAAAAAACTGTTTAAAATTTAATTCTTTATAATTCTTTCACTCCAAACTAAATTCCAGAAAAATTACACCATGTTACCATAAATTTCAATAAATTCAACAAAATCACACGCGACTGTCACAAAACTTACCTTACATCATGTAATAACAGAGTAAAAATTACAATAACCGATTAACCGTAGTAGTTAAGAATCAATGTCAACAATAAACAACACTTAAAATCCTTATTACAGATAACCTCACAAATAATAACCTGAAAACAAATTACTGAGCAATAATACTAGATTAGCTCGCAACAGATTATTCATCATTTTTACGCACCACAGCCGGCGCCGGAAAACCGCCGCCGGAGCTGCAACCAAACCTAGAAGCTCCGGCAACGAGCAATGGCGCTGCAACCTCTGGTGTACGGATTCGCCCGCGCCCCGGGTCGGCAGTTGTAGTAAGAATACCCTCGTCTCGAACACGGCACCCGGTCCCGGAGCAGCGCGCCGTAGCTGATGTACCTCCGCCGCCGCCAGTACAGAACTCGCCGGACGCTCTCGGCGTCGCCGCCCGTTTCCTCCGTCAGCGACTCTCCGTCGAAGTCCTCCTCCTCCTCTCCGCCGCTCAGCATGCATTCTTCGATGGAGGAGCCGCCGCTGCAGGAGGCGGAGGTGGTGGCGGAGAAGTAGAGATCCAGGTCGTTTGCGGAGGCGGAGGCGGAGGAGGAGGAGGAGAGGAGCATTGCGGTGAGGAGTATGGCGGTGGAGATGAGGATTGAGTTCGCCATTTTTGTTTTGGAAGAGTGAAGAAGAAGAGAGAGAGATAGATAGGGAGAAATTGTTTGTGTATATTATTGACCTTGGTTTATTTGATTATTTATGGGATATGCCATTTTGCAATTTTTGTTGAGTTTTGGGATGAGTAATGTTTACACTTTCTTGTCACAATTTAATGGTTAGCAACTTGATTCCCTCCGTATCTGCCCTGCACACTTTTTGGTCAACTTTATCAAGTCATGTTTAACTACCGATAACTTTAGTTATGTATATTAGTATTGTATTAAAATTTATATTTATAAAATACATCAAACATGGAATCCAACAATATATCACATGATGATATTGATGACTATATACTAATTGATATTTATGGTCAAACGTGTTTTGAGAAAGTTGATAAAAAAGTCTGCAGTTTCGCTGAGATGAAGGGAATAGTGATAGTACCACTGTTGTAACTTGTAATGTACGATGAATTATTTAAATGTTTTGGATTATTTTTTACCCAATGTTGTTGTACATTCTTTCGGACATGTTTTCTTTGTTCCACTAAATTTGTTATGTGCAGGGATGTTCATGAAGTAGAATAAAAAGAACTGAAATGCAAGTATTATAATTAGATATTGTGAAATTCTCAGAATGAATGCGCCTATGTTTCATGCTCATGTATATTGTAATTGTTGATAAATTAAGTTAATACACTAATTTAGTTATATTTGTAGCGGATTATATATTTTCTATTGGCTTGGGGTGAAATTTCTAATAACAAGTTTCTATCTTTTATGGACAAAAAAAAGCTTGATTCAAGTTTTTGCAATACCAAATTTTTTAAAAGAATAATGAAGTATACAAAAACCAGGTTAAGATCCGCGCAAAATCAAAATCATCCAAGGCAAATCCCGTTCCCAAGTATCCATTAATCGATTCAGTTCATGAACCCAGATTTTTTGAACTTATTTATACTTTGGTTGAATTCAGAATTCTTTTGAATTGCTATTATTGTTTCTTTTTCTTATATTTAATTTAATTTAATCCAGTTCAATCCACTAAGAAATCACAAAATAGGGTGTTACGGGGAGTATGCTTATAACCCATTGAGGTACTATTACCATATTCAAACATGAATTTGAAATGTTTAATAAAATGCTTCAAAACATAAATAATGTAGTAATGTTGTATCAATCAATGTGTAGCAAGTTAGGTTTTGCATTATGGGAGAGGGCATTTATTATGGTTGGTGTAAATATGAAGTTATGATGAGGAAGAGGGGTTTGGGGTGGTTGAGTAATTCATGTGTGTGTTCATGAAAGTGGGACACAAGAACTATAAAAGTGGCACAACACAACTGTTAGCATTTGGAGTTTTGAGTGGTTATGGACATCTCATATTCAATCTTCTTCTTTTTTTTCTCTCTCTTTTCCTAACACATTATATAAATAAACATATTTAAAAGTAAAATATAAAAGTAAATACACACGTACTCCCTCCGTCCCACTATGAATTGCTTAATTACCTTTTTTAGAGTCGAACTTTGTATATTTGACCGTAAATATAAATTAATCTACATATGATAAATTTATCATGTGAGATATTGTTAGATTTATTTTAACATCTATTTTTAAATATCAAATTTTTATACGACATTATTATTGCCAACATGCTCATTGAAAGCCGTGAAAAATAAATAAGCAATTTATAGTGGGACGGAGGGAGTATGCCCTCGTACAATTTTATTTAAAAAATAAAGAAAAAAATGTGTTTGTAACCCTATGTTTTGTTCAAAAGTGCAGATATAACCTTGTAAAATCTGAAAGTGCAAATTTAACTCTGAAATTTGTTGACCAAAATGACAACAACCAAATTGGCAGGAAATTGGTGAAATAACAATAAGGGTGATATTATTGAGTTAAAAAAATCAAAAAGAGAAAAATATATGAAAAGACAACCATAACCTCTCCTCACAATAGAACAACATATAATTAATCCCCCTTCTCACATTGTATTTGCATTTTTTGGCTATTCGATTGGTATTCTATTGATCAATCAGGCAGGTCCAATGAAGACCATACTGCTGTGTTCACGTTTGATTCAATAGATTTGGGGGCTTCATTTTTCAGGCTCTAAATTTCGATACAATTCTGAATTCAAAATTGCTTGGCAGAGAATTTTTTAAACCAACATCCAACAACTGATAATTTTACGGTTCAATTGAAGACGGCAAACGACTACCACTTGTAGAGTCTCCTCCCATTAAATTGAGAAAGTTGGTTCTTCTCCCATTAACACTTCCTTGCCAAGTTTTTTAAGTTTTCCGGCGCCAATAATATCTAAATTCAATTCACTAAGTATATGCACCGTCGCTGAATCACCGCCAAAGTTAGTGCTACACCGATGTCGCCCACCGGAGGTTCGATAACGATAAATGCTCTGCTTTGGATATTTTAATATGTTTGAGTTTATCATTTCCTTATGGATGTAATACTGATTGTATGTTTATTCTTTCTATGTTTGGGTTTATCTTTTGATTCGCGAAGTTGGCCGGCGAGCTAGGGTTGTACGTTAGATCCACGAAGGAGACAACCAGAGGGAGGGAGGGAGGGAGGGAGGATCGGCGTCTGGGGGCGGGTTGG
>JAULKM010000001.1:1484384-1499051 GCA_032355605.1 Rubia tinctorum
GGATAATGACCCATTGGATAATGGGTTAATTGGGTTTGGATAATGGGTTTATCCAATTAACCCATTTGACGGGCCTAGAAGTTGGTAAATCCTATGTAAAATTATCAAGTTAATTTTACTGCCCCCTCCATATCAACCGAATTTACACATTTTTTGGTCAACTTTATCAAGACACATTTGACTATAAATTTCAATAATTATGTAAGCATCAATATCTTCACGTGATATATTATTAGATTCTCTCTGCATCATATACTTTCTAAATATCAAATTCTAATACATCATTAGTATATGTAGTTAAAGTTATCGGTGATCAAACATGACTTGAAAAATTGGACCAAAAGATGTGCACATTCGATTGGGACGAATGGAGTACTTTTTGGTTGATATTATCATATATTTTGGTTAAATAGTGAAATCACTAATTGGAGCAAATTGTATATGAATCCTTTGCATATTCTATTCATTATGTTATTATCTTTAAACTTAACAATATTTTAACAAAAGATTTATCAATGGATATTTAAAGAGTTCGGTGAAATATATCGGTGAAATATAGTCTCTACATACTGTAGAGAGTATAAGAATAGGAAAAGTCTATGACGATTCCAATTCATGGCAGAAAATGTATATGATGGTTCCAAGTCACAGAATTACGATTTTTTCTGGAAAACCGTCTTCTTATAGAGATTTTAATGTCCGAACATGTATCTGGAACATTAGATGGGAGTAGAAATAACTTTCAGAAATAGTATAGATTTTTTATTTTGTAACGTACCAAAATCCTACCTCTTGCATTTATGTTCTATTCTCCGATTTTCATCTTCCTCCTTTGATAAAATATGAAAGACTTTATTAATGGTGCATTGATTTGCTGCCGCAGATCTGCTGTAGCAAATTGGATCGGTGGAAAGACATGATGGTGCGTGTAGTTTGTTGATGGTGGCGCGTGGCAGATGTTGTCGGCGTGTAGACGTGACATGTGGGAAGATCGGATTAGCGGACGACTGGACGATCGCGACAACCTGGATGATGGTTGCGGCGGTCGGCTAATGAAAATTGGACGACGAGCAGTGGCGGGAACGTGATGACGCATGTAACGGCCGCGCAACTGGTGGTGGCGGCGTCTCGAGAAAAATGGTTAAAGATAAGGGGTCCCAGATCAAACTCGCTCTGATACCATGTTAATTTCAATGTATTTTGGGCTTCCATCTTAAAATCAATTGACACTAAGTGGAGGTGACCCAAAACCTTATATATTAGTCATTATCATTGGGTCGTGGAGTGTTTCCACGTTGGCACATTAGGGGACGTGTTGAAAGATATATCCTACATCGGTTCCTTACAATGATAATAACTGATATATAAAGTCTTGGGTCACCTCCACTTAGTGCCAATGTTTTTGAGATGGAAGTCCAAGATACCTTGAAATTTAACACAATCTTTTACTTTCCTCCTCACCGTCCTAAAATGGATTGATTAATCGCAAAAGTTGAAGAAGAAGAGCAGATTGGCTACGGGTTGGGGCTATCTTTCTTTGTGTGTTTGCGTTTGTGTAAGATTCCGTTCGTATATTTGATTTTGAGATTATCTTTGGGATGGAAGGTTGATATTGAATGGGATTAAAGGTTGGAATTTTGGAATTGATGTTGGAGATTGAAGTTTGAATTGAAGCTTGGGATCCGCAAAATTCAATATCAATAGTTGCTGGTCATTTTTTAATAGTGACTTTCCTCCCCAATTTAGTTCTGACATCGGAAAATTGAGAGACGGTGGTGTTTGAACTGCCGTGCATCGACCACACAATTTCATGAAGCCACCACCTACGACGGTTCAAAATAAATGTAAAAAAAATGCTAAATAACTAGTGCCATAATTTATTTCCTCCACTAATGCTAGTAGTAACGTTTCCTCCTCTAATGATAGTAGTGATGATGAGACCTTGAGACATCCTTGTGGACACCAGAAAGTGGCCACTAGGTGGTTGATGCTTGGACATCGTGATTTACCTCCTCATCAACCCGTGGTGCCGGAATGACGGGACCCTGAGGACGAGAGATTTCGTCGTTTGCGCCTTTACTGATCGATGCTAGTAGTGATGATGAATTTTATATCTAAGCCAATAATTAATCGTCCTTTTTTTTTATAAAAAAATCTTATTAGGTTAAAGGGAATTCTCTCTACCTTCTCTCTATTCATATTCTCACTCTAGGATCATATCCAACCTTAGAGATTATAGATCTTCTTCTATCAAGCTACAAAAGTAATTTTGGAAGCTTTGATTCATTATCTCCCCATTTTGAATTTCAAACTTTTGAAATTTTGAATATCAATCACATCAATGCTCTAATTACAGAAATCAAGCAAACGACTTGTAAAAATTATTGATCGGAATGAATCAAGGAATTGTGGAGATTGAATACCTTCATCTTTTTCTTCAATATATATAGATATTTTGTATTGGAATCTACACCATACACTAGCACTTATCCATTTTCTATATATAAAAAACAAGACTATACCAATAACAATCCTCTTCCACCTTGATACTTTAGCATCAATGGCCATGTGGGAAGAACTAACAAAGATGTATGAGAATCTTAGCAGAGTAGCAACAAGCAAAGCAGCCTCATCTCTAAAGATAACATCTACCTGGCGGCGGAGATCTTGGTCCTCAAAACTAAGAGGGTTAAGCCTATGATCACCACAATGTCCAGAGTCTGGAAATGTAGAAGTGGAGTTGATTGTTTCAACATGATTAGGAATCTTGCAATTTTTCAGTTTTATTGTGAGGAGGACAGGTTGAAGGTGATTGAGTGATGGGATCGAGTAAATGCATGAAATATCCTTCACCCATTGTCCATTTTTGGATTCATGTGTATCAGTCCCACCGACTCTCACCAACATCAATACGATTACAAAATTAGGGTGCTGCTTCCAGTGGATGAATCGATCTCATGAATCCATGATATCATAGATTAGCAAAGCGGTAAAATTTTCAAGTTCTATTTATAGTATGAATGCTTACCTCATTTCTATAAATTGTGTGATCTTATGAACCATACAAAAATAGAATACCCCTTGAAGAATAATCCTTGCAGGGAAAGCCTCATACCAATGGGTTGGTTGCCCAACCTGCTAAGATTCGACAATGATACACCAATCCCACAACTAGGCCCAGGAGTGATGCACCAATGTTGATTGCAGGAAAGAAGAGAGGTAGGAATTGCGAAGCTGGAACAAGAGAAAAAAAATCTCAGCAGGTATCTAAAGTTCAGCCAACGGAGACACAAACATATGAAAATGATATGCTACACAGAAATGATACTCTCAATCAGAATGAAGGTGAATTTACCGGAAAAGATGGTGCAGGCGGCACCACTGATAAAAGAAAGTAGATGCAGCCTCACCGGAAACGGTAATATTACCGTTGATGGATCCGACAATCTAGTGTCAACAACAAGTTTCCAGCCCATTTTTAGGGCAAATAAGACATCGGGCACAATGTCTTCAACGGAAAAATCAAAGACCCAAATTTCTCGCCAAATTAACAGACCGATTTACTCGCCGACAGGGTTCAATTTATCGGCAATAAATCGTCTGAGATTTACGCCTGGAAGAGAATTGGATTTATCCATATATTTTCTCCTAAAAAACTCATGTGGAACTACAATCCAGGACTGGAAATTGCTTCTAGCAGAAACTCCAACTCTGATGAGATTTCTGAACTTCACATGCCAGGATGAACATGTGAGACATTTTAAAGGATTTGTTTACAAGTTTAGGCTGCATTTTATTATTCTGTCTGAGACTAAATGCTTGTCTTTTGAATTGTCTAAATTAAGGGATCAACTGGATTTCCAGTTTGTAGATTCTATTGGAAATTCGGGGGGTCTTGCTTTGTTCTGGAATAAAGAAGTACAAATTTCAGTTTGTCTTGCTCTTTTAATTTTATAGATTTTAAAATAAAAGATCCAGTTACTTTTTCTTTATGGCGTTGTGCATGTGTTTATGGTGAATCGGACACAGATAAGCGAAAACAATTCTGGGAGCCATTCCCAAACCTTAAAGATCATTCGCAACTTCTATGGCTTTGCATTGGAGACTTCAACGGAATTTTGCACCAACACAAACTGGATAGTATTAATAGAAGATCGAGTTGGCAATTTGAAGTCTTCTGAAATGCACTTAATGAATGTAATCTTAGTGATTTGGGCTATATTGGGACGGTGCAAGAATTGGAGAGACCCACACACAGTTCGAGCAAGACTTGATAGATCAGTAGCTTAAGCAGACTTGCTAAACTTATATCCCATCTCTCAAGTGAAAAATATTTTTAGCATAGATAAGATCATGTCCTGATTCTGCTACAAGTTAGACAAGATAGTTCGTGGTCATTGCAGTCAAATCATAGAAGATCTTTTCATTTTGAGAACTATTGGATGCATTCACCAGATTGTGAGAAAATGATTTAGATAAGTTGGAGCGAACAACCATCGAAACTCACTGACAAAATTAAAAATTGTGCAAGTGACCTCCAAATCTGAACAAAAATGGAATTTAAAAATCATGAAAAGAAAATGGAAGCCCCATCTAAGGAAAATGAGAGACTTCAAGGGTTATGATAATAGATGAGATCCAAGTACAAATCTCCAAATTTTAGCGAGAGATTGAATATCTCTTAGACACCGAGGATGAAAAATGGACGTAGAGAACTAAACAACATTGGTTGCTAAAGGGTGATAGGAACACAAAAAAATTCACTCTTTTGCTAACAAAAGAAAGCGAAGAAATGCTATACATGGATTAAAAGATCAGACAGGAAGATGGTGTACAAAAAAGGGAAAATGGAAAATATAATAATACACCATTTTCAGGAGCTTTTTGCTTCTCAAGATGCGGATGCTGCCACCATAGTGGAATCAACATTAAGTATAACACCCGGAGTTACGACACATATGAACTCAGACTTATGTCGGTCATACTTACAAAGTGAAGTTTTTGAAGCACTCAAGCAAATGCCCCCAAATAAATCACAAGGCCCTGATGGCATGCCTCTATCATTTTCATATATTTAGGCATATAGTTAGACCGAAGGTTTCAGAGTTCGCGCTTCAATTGTTAAATCAGGAGAAACCGATGAATGAAATAAATGAAACAACAGTGGTATTAATCCTGAAAGTCAATAAGACGACTGAAATTTTCCAATTCAGATCAATCAATCTATGTAATGTTATATATCACACGTGTCAAAATGCATATCAAACAGGATGCGTAAAATCATGGGGTCAATCATTTCAGATTCACAGATTGCTTTTGTGAAAGACAGGCTTATATCAGATAATATTTTGGTGGCCCACGAAGCTCACCACTATATAAAAGGGAAAAAATTAGGAAAAAAGAATACATGTCTATAAAACTGGATATGAGTAAATTTTTTGATAGAGTTGAATGGACATTTTAAATAAAGGTTCTACAAAGATTGGGCTTTCAATCAAAGTTTACCACACTCAATGAAAGGTGCATTTCCTCGGTAAAATTCTCTTTCATGATGAATGGAAACAGGTGTTGAAATCTTTATTCGACTCGGGGAATTAGACAAGGAAACCCTTTATCACCATATCTGTTTATCACTTGTGGAGAAGTATTATCTAGTATGTTGCAAGAGAAAATAAGAAACAAGGAGTTATATGGGCTGAAAATAGCAAGGGCTGCTCCATTTCTCTCTCATTTGCTCTTTGTAGATGATGCACTATTTTTTTGGAGAAGCCTTCCTTCAGGAAGGCCCAATGATGAAAAAAATATTGCAAGATTATGAGGAAGTATCGGGACAAAGAGTAAATTCTGCAAAATCATCCATATCATTCAGCCCAAATGTTTCCAGTGAATTAGGGCTAGCATATAGGCAACGATGGGCATGACTGAAACTCAAGGAGCAGATAAGTATCTGGGATTGCCAACACTTCTAGGAGATCAAAGCTACCATATCTAGAAAATCTAAAAAGAAGGATCTGGTCAAAAGTACAAAGTTGAGAGCATAAACAACTGTCAAAGACCGAGAAGGAAGTGTTGATTGAGGTTGTATTGCAAGCTATGCCCACCTACACAATGTTGTGTTTCAAATTACCAGATACATTGATAGATGATATTCACCAGTCTTACGCTAAATACTGGTGGGGAAGCACAGAGGAAAAGCAAAAAATTCACTGGGCACAATGGTCTTCTATGTGCACACCCAAAGTAATGGGATGACTTGGTTTCAAAGATTTAAACCATTTCAACAAAGCGATGTTGGGAAAACAAGCTTGGAATTTATTAACAAACCCAAAGTAAATGATAACATCACTTATAAAAAGATAGATACCATCCTAACAATTCCATACTCGAAGCTAGAATTAGGTATGGGCCGTCCTTCGCATGGAGATCAATTATAGAAGGCATAGACCTCATAGTGCATGGAATCAATACGAGAATATAAAAAGAAAATTTGACTAAAGAAAAATTAGATTTTTGGTTGCCAAGACTAAGAGCAGTGAAGCCAGTCTCTTTGCCACAAGATTACCTAGAAATATAACGGTAGATACCTTAATGGAGGTAGACGGGACGAGATGGAATTCCACTATGATAAGAGAAATCTTTAATGAAGAAGCAACAACATTAATGCTCGCAATGCCTAGAATATTCGACCAATATGAAGATATATGGAGCTGTCAACCTGCAGAGGATGGTAATTACACGGAAAAATCTAACTATAATCTTTCTATTAATCACAACTCTTTGGATAATGCCGGACAAATGGCAAGTAATAGTATTGGACCATCCCCCCACTTGAATAAGATGTGGAAATTAATGGTGCCCCAAGGACATGTCACTTCATTTGGCGGATTTGCAAAAATCAGATTCCAACAGCAAAGCAACTTTATTAGAGGAAATGCAAGGTCGGACAATTTTGCCTCACTTACAATTCAGATGACACATCTACATAACATGTCTTCTTCTATTGTCCTCTAGCTCAAAACTCACGGTTTGCAGCTAACTTACATGAGAAGATCTACTCATACCAACAACCGATAATGGCATTGTGGGTTCAGGGTCTACTACTTGAATTGATCAATGAAACAATGTCATGTACTGCTATACTGCTAAATCATTTTTGGCATCATAGAAACAAGTTATTATATGGAGAAAGTCACGAGTTACACACACCTCAAGTGATACATCATTCTATGAATAAGATAGAAGAGATCAAACGAGAGATCCAAAGTTGTTGCTACAACAAATGAATACCAGACAATCAACCCTGGTTATACTTCTCAATAAGGACTAACACTTTTCTTTGATGCGACATGATAAGAAAATAGAAACCCTTTCCTTGTAGAAAATGTTATAATTGGTAGTTATTTTATAGAATTAGTTTCCTTGTAGGTTAGGTTAAATGATAATTTACTTATAGACTTTGGAATCCTATTCATGTTAGACTTTGGTTTGTTGTAGCACTACATATTGTATCTATTATCATTGATAAGGGGTCTCATTGATGTGATATCAATGCACTATAGTAAAGTATTTTATATTTTATATGGTATCAGAGACTAAAATCCTGAAACCTAAACCTTAAATTTTTTGTTGCCATTTCCTCCAGCTGCTGCTACCACCAACGATCGCGTGTGACATCTACGCTTCATCATTGTCGTCTTTACCGTAGCTCACCGTACAACCAACAGATCACCGACCGCTGCCACCATTGTTGTGTTGCTGCAGTCATCGATCTGATTTACTGCAATCTGATCCTATACACGCTCCACGTGACTTCCACGCTCCGCACTTGAGCCTCACGTGTCGCCTCCTGTTCTTCCAAGCGCCGTCGCGTCCTGCCATAGATCTGATTTGCCACCGTAGATCCGATCCGATCCTACTACTATGTCAATTCTTGAGTTTGAATCTACCCTTGATGTTGGAGAACGTGCTTGCATCGTTGTTGTAGTTCGCTGCCCGCAGCTACCTGTTGTCGTAGCCCGGTCGACTAATTTTTACCAATCTCCAACATGTCAATCCTAAATCCTATGTTGTTGCTACTACTGCTAATGAATATGAATACTACTCTACTGGCTGCTACTGATGCTGTTGTTGCTGCTACTTCTACCGCTGATGAAGTTGAATCTCATTCTATGGTGATTTGTTTTTTTAATTTTTTTTAATGATTAGCGATTTCATAGTCTTCTTTGCAAGTTTGACATTCTTAATCATCATGCTCCAACTTGAGGGGGGATGATAAGGAAATAAAAATCCATTCCTTGTAGGAAATGTTATAAATGGAAGTTAACTTATAGAATTAGTTTCCTTGTAGGTTAGAATTTAGTTTATTGTAGCACTATATATTGTAACCCTCATCATTGATGAGGGGTGTCATTGTTGTGATATCAATGCACTATAATAAAGTCTTGAGAAAAGTGCATATATAACCCTACATAATTGACGAAAGTGCACATATAAACCTAGGATAATTGAAAGTGCAAATATAACCCTAGATAATGAGTGAAAATGCAAATATAACCTTTTCCGGCAACTTTTAGCCAAAATTTTGTGAGAAGACATTTTTGTCCTTATGAAGAAAAATTTAAAAACAAAAAGATGGGAAATGACTTTATTGCCCTTAGCATCATTAATACCCAAATACCGCCGCCGGACTGCGGCCGCCCGCCACCATAATAGGTAGGGTTATATCAGTACATTATGAAACGTGTCAGGGTTAAATCAGCATATTTATAAAATTTATAAGATTATATGAGCACATTCGTAAAAAATGTAGGGTTATATCAGCACATACTATAAAAACAAAGTGTCATATTAGTAAAAAATCAATGCCAACCACACGCAACCGCCATTTCAACCTCTTCTACCAATTGCTGACATTCCAAAGTGTGATTCTAGTGGAAAAGAAAGAGTTTTGGTGAGGTTGACGCATCGGTCAACGAAGTGGAGGTGTGAGAACTTTTCAAAAATGGTATTTTCATCCAAAATTCTCATTATTTCACTAGATTAATGCGGTGTTGAGTTTTATTCTTTGATTTTCTTTTGCTTCCAGTCACACGAATAGAAAAATGCGGTATATATGGTATAAAATATAAGGATTTTGGTGATATTTTGTTTATTTTGTTGAGTTTAGTTCGGATTGAAAAATTGTATAACCTTTGGTGTTATGTGCGTGGTTGTTATTTTGTTATGTTTTTCGCCATAGGATTTTTAATGTTGATGGATTTTACTTTTATAATATGCGCTGATATAACCCCACACTTTTTAGGAATGTGCTGATATAACCCTATAAGTTTTAGAAATATGATGATATAACTTTATCAGTTTTCATAATGTGCTGATATAACCCTTCACGGTCTGGCGGCGATCTGGTGGTGGTCCGACAGCGGTCCGATGACGGGTAATAGTATAATTGTCCACCCAAATTCAGATTTTGGTCGAAGGGAATTTTTGTCATTTTTGGGGGGTCAACGCCGGATTTCTCACCAGAAGGTTGTATTTACACTTTCATCAATTAGTTAGGGTTATATTTGCACTAAAAATTATCCCAGGGTTACATATGCACTAAATATTATCCCAAGATTATATCTGCACTTTCTCAAATATATAGGGTTATATTTGTATATTTCCCTAAGTTCTTTTATGTTTTATCACAACAACATCAAATGAAGAAATATACTTTGGCTGGCACGTGCATACACAAGATAACATTTGAATTGATGGTGGAACTAAATGTATAAATAATTGCTACACTTATTGCATAAGTCATGGCATTAATAGTTGCTGTAAGAGAATGCATTCAACAAGAATTATCACTTGCATTATCAATGAGTCGCGCAACAAGTTATCCATGCTATCCAGACATTAGTGGAAAATAGATCAGATTTTGGTATGCTCATAAATGACACTAGATTTCTGATACCAAAAGTAGGAAACCGAATAGTTAGATGGATCCTTAGTGACAAAAACTCAATTGTAGACCAACTGGCACAATTTCAAAAGACCAATTTTTCGGATTGGTCTTCTTGAAGTTACACTCCACCTTTTGTAAACATATCTGAAAATTAATGAAACAAACATCCCCTTAAAAAAAATAGTCCCCTTTTCTATTAAGAGCTACAAAACATAGATTATTGCATGCGTGTATACTGGCTAAACTTCTTTCTACTGTCATTTTCAAGAAAACTAGTTGAGTGTCATTGCGCAATACTCGATGTTATTAATTAAAATATTAGAATTACGTTTTTTACATGTTGTGTTTTCCATTTAAATTGAAAACAAATAATTTAATTTAAAATTTAAAATTTAATTTAGTCATCTATGAAACACTATATGAGATAGTTAGAAATCGTTAAATATTGAATACAATAAAATTTGATTATTTTTATAATATTTCATTCAATTTATTTAAAAATTAATTATTTATATGTTGAAATTCATTTTAAAAGGCTATCATAATTATGTGTATCTCACTGCAATATATAAAAGTAAATATCAATTGATCTTATTAGTCTCACTAATTAAAAAATATCCCCATTTAACAATTATTCGGTTTAAAACAGGACTTTGTCATGTATAAATTAATAAATAATATGTATACATATTTTTATCAGAAATACTCTATCAATGTATTAAAAAAATATGAACATTTTTTATTTCAAATTATGTGTTTTTAAAATTTTCTGCAATGATATATAGTACAATGAGATATTTATGGTTTTAATTATATCCTAATAATTTATATATTTTAGCAAGTTATGATTGATTATCTATAGTAAAAAATTAAAATCACTAACATATTATAATATTAGTATAAGTTATAATTGATTATATAGTGAAAAATTAATTCATTAACATATTATAATATTAGTATGTTATTTTTAGATAACTTGGGTTTAGATCAAAACGAGTTCAATATCTCCGGTTGACAACACCATCTGGTAAACAATTTCTATTATATGATGTTTGGAATGCGATTCTGAAGAAAAGAAGAAGGTGATTTCCAATAAAATCACGTTGGAAGCACGTTTGGGAGTTATTTCAAATTAAACTACTCATCACTTATCATTATTAATTAATTCCACCCACAATATTTTCACTCTTGTAAACTTTTTCTTGACTCATAGTTTTTCAATACTTAATTTTAATTAGCGTGGTATCATGGAACCAAGTATATATCTTTGCACTAGAGGGCCTTTTATTTTTCGATTAAAGCATTTGATTAGACCTAGAACCTTTAATCCAAGGCATAAATGAGAGGATTAATATTCCTTCTTTAAAAGCATTAAATAAATATTCAAGGCATAGCAAATTGGAGGGGCAGCAAGAATAAAATTGAATTTCATAGTAGTACAATATTCAATATTAATGCATGGGAATAAAACGATGACGTTTTTAATTTTACTAATGTGCATTGTGGTACCCTACGTAGTGAATGATGTAGACCACACTATTATCTTCTTCTTCTTCTTTAAAAAAATCATTTTCCCCACTTAATTTTGGGTTCAATTTCTCTAAAAACAAAATAAAATATTTGTATCACGATATACAATGATGTTGTTTTGCCATATTATTTTTCCATGAACGGATTTAATTAAATTGAGTTAAAATAATTGAATATAATAGAATAGAATTAAATCAAACAAATTGAATAATAAGAATAGTACGTAATAGAAGAAGTAAATTAAGTTATTTTTATATATCCACTCAAGATTAAGTGAATTGAATTAGATAATGCATAGTAGAAAATAATATAACCTTATTCTACACCAATGCTTGTAAATATTACATTAGATATAATATGATTGTTTTCCAATTATTAATATTTCATTATATATACTTGCATTTTTATACAAGAGACGTAGTGAATAGAAAAACGTTGATAATGCTCCATACCAACTTAATTTTTTTATAACACGTTATTAAAGTATTCGTTGATAAAACATAATTTGAGAAAGTTACCATTTCACTTGAGGTGGAGAGAGTAGTTTTCTTGCGCGAGTAACGAAATTAGGGATCGAGTGAGTTCTTTACATTTTCCATTTAAAAGGATTAAATACACTCCATTTGTCCCAGATCAAACTACACTGTTATTTTATCCATGTAAACCTTGATCAATTTTAACTGAAAATTTGAATCAAAACATGAATAAAAATGTTACATGGAATCTTGCTAGATTTCTTAGAAAACCTATTTTTCAAATGTAAATATTTACATGTTAGCTATGGATATATATTAACAGTAAAACATAATTCTCCAAAATGGTAAAAAATAAACCTTGCAAGCAGCATGCATACCTGAGATGAAAATTTCAGCTCACAACAGAAATCACAAACTCCAATACCACAAAAAACAAAACCAACAATCCTAATGAAATCATTACACAAAGTCCTCCAAACCTTCAACAATCACCAATTTGTTTTACAAGAAATCAGAACAAGAACTCACTTCATCACAAACAACATTAAAATCACAATCACATATCCCTAACTTCGAACTGGTTTCGATTCTTGACCACAATATCATACATATGCATGGATTTGAACTTGCTGAAATCCTTAGGTAGAGATATGAGATGAACTGTGGATCTCTTGTGGAACTGAAGAAGATCAGGATCTTCATAGTACCTCTCCCACCCTAAGGCCAACAACTTCTCCTCCAAAACCGAATACGACGAGATGACGTCATTGCTCCCGACGTGTACGAGCACTTTCCGGCGAGCGCTCGAGCCCTGGTATTCGCCGGGGTTCTCCACCAGACGCACCACCCCATTGTTCTTGAAGACCCAAACGCCGGACATTTTTTGAGGTTTTTGTTAGATATTTGGTTTTGGTTTGGTTTGATATGAAGTGAGGGTGAAATTGGTGGGGTTTTATAGGCATCACATGAGTAATTGGCAGCTGGAGGATACACTACACTATATGTGTATTTTATATTTGTTATACATAGGATAAGAGAGGGTAGTGGTAAGTTAGCTTTTCATTTTGCATGGCAGATTCTTTTTCTCTATCTGTTCCGAGTCCGTCCGGTGAAAATCGCTCTTTTGATAAATTATGAAATAACTACCATTCCTTTAGCTTACACTGTGTATTATTCTGGATAAAAAAAATTCCTTCTAATTTTTTTTTAATGTTTGATTTATGATGTGTTTTTTTAGCTTGCACCATAGATTATGCAACTTCATTCTGCGCTGATAGGTTCCACCTCGACCCCGCCACGCTTCATCGCATCAGTTCCAAACATACGTCTTTTAATAGGTTAATTTTTTCTTAAAATGAAAAGTGTTCAGATTTGTCTGGGACAAACGAAAAAGAAAAGTGTGCGATTCGATTGGGACGAAGGGAGTATAATAATTCACTCAAATATCAATAATTAATTAAGCATTATGATGTTTTACACAAGTTTTTCTTTATAAAGATAATTCATTTAAGGTGTTGACAGTACGTTCAATAGTAATTCCAATAAGTGGAATCAATGTTTAATCTAATTATTCCATCTATCATATAATAATATTGAAGTTATAAGTCCGCCAAGCTAATTATCCTATTATAGATAAAGGATTCAATAAAAATGTAATATCGACCTCAAAGATGTTAATTAACTGTCGTTGAAAATCATAAACCGCTTAAAAAGGAAACAACATCTCAAACATTCGGGAATCCGCAACATCTAAAACACAACAAATTCAATAACGTGTACAGGTTGTCCAAACCATTTGTGCACTCAAGTAACTATTATAACCATGAACATATATACATCACGAATGTGACCACGAACATGCGATCTGTACAACAAATTTAGAACAATTAATACATTGATCTGAACAAACTAATATATCGAGACAACATCGAAATTTACTTATGTAATAATTAAAATTAAAACTTACTAATACCCTAGTTACTACTACAGGAATTATTGCCTAGCATGTGAGACAACATTACTATGCCTAATATTGTCCGCTAAAAGTGACCAATTGATAAAAGTTTTTGCCCTAATTTTATAAAATAATGTTCGATCCCGCATTCGTGTGCGAAATTGTACTACAAATTCAATTTAGTTCAATATTTAAATTCCGATCGAGCACATATTGTGGAAGATGTGTGAAAGTTGTGTTTGTTAGGCATGACTTTACGTTTCTAGGGCAAAATGATGACAATTGTAGGATTAAGTATATTTTCCCGCGGAAATAATGTGTCTAATTGTCAAACTTTATAAGAAGAGTTTGGTAGATTTAGAACATACCTTAATTTAAGATTTATTTATACTAATCAGAAGGAATAAAGTATGAGAAAGTTTACTTTCGCCTAATTTGAACTTTAAACTGTTCCTTGTGTACGAAAGTAGTTATTTTTAGGTTAATTAAATCAATTTGAGACTTTTCGTTTTGGTTTCGGAAAAGGCAACTAGGGTTTGCTAGCTTTTCTAGATGTACATTGATTTTCATTTCCTTCACTTATGGTTTGCACCGCCTCAAAAATATATTTAATTATGGCAAAATCTTGGGAAAGACCGTCTTTCCATATGCTTATGGAAAGGCGGAGTTGAATTGAAATTATAGAAAGGTAAAATGTTTTAGTTGCAATATTAAAATTTTATTATGCAACATTTAAGAGTGATATGTTTATGACCCGATTA
>JAULKM010000001.1:1511537-1521576 GCA_032355605.1 Rubia tinctorum
CAACTCAAAACAAAGCCCAAACGTTGACGATATTTAACTTGTTTTACAATCATTTTCCAACATAGACATGAAACTCAATCAGCTCGGCCGGTGCCGAAAATCATCGCGACACCAAAAATTATGCAGCGATGGCCTAATTAGCACGGCTAGGGTCCTCCTCACGATGTATCCTTCCACAGTGCTGATTTCCACCACCGAGTTCGTCATGACGGAGTTCCGCATGTTCAATTGATAGCTATACTGCGCGTACGAAACTGTTTGCGGGTAATGTTTTGGGCTCTTATGGCAGCTGTACCGGAAGGACCCTAGATGTATCGTTCGAATGCGCATACACGTTTTCTTCAGAGTCAGCGCCAATACTCTGTTCCCCTGCCGAGAGGACACTAGCGATGCGACTGTATAGCGGTGCGAGGAAGGGGAAAGCTTGGCAAAGGGAGAGCTGGGCGGTGGTTGTGGTGGGTCGCGTGGTAGTGGAGGTGGCTGAGCGAAGGTGGTTTGTGGAGGTGGTGGTGGCGGCGGGAGGTGGTGGTGGGTGTGGTGGCGGCGGGAGGTGGTGGTGGCTGTGGTTGCCGGAGGTGGCGACTGATTGTGGCTACCGGTGGTTGGAGTAAGAGAAGGGTTTGAAGAAGAAGAAGAAGAAAATGGGAAAAAGAATTTTTACCTTTGGCTGAAAGGGCATTTTGGTCGATTTACATAGAGTCAGGGCTAGAAATTTGAAGTCAGTGCCAGAAATAGGGTCTAAGAGTTATATTCGCACTTTCACTAACTAGTTATGATTATTTTTGCACTAAAAATTATCTGAGTGTTATATTGCAGCAAAAGGCGATCAACTCGCTCGCCCTCAGTGGCCCATACCATCCCACACCCAGGCCAACATATGAGAGGTAAATCATGGTAGCCCAACACCAGGACCAATGTGCTTTGGTATTGCCGCGATGCGCACAAGGAAGCCTTGTCAGGCAAGAACTCCCCACACTGCCGCTGCCGAGGATCGAACCTGGGATGACTGCAAACCCACACATCTCCCAACCACTAAGGTACCCCCGTGAGTGTTCTGAGTGTTATATTGACCCTTATTCAAGTAGGTAGGGTTATATTGACACTTAATCAAGTAGAATAATATTATCCTATATGTTATTGTTAAATTTGTCGTTATAAGTTAAATAGTTTCTAAATACCATTTTTTTATTTATCGTTATTATAGCATGTAAATATATTAATGGTCAAATATTTTGTTGAATAGCATTTTACAAATAAAGTTGAGACGAGCGAGTATTTCAAAAGAAAGTTCACTGACCGTGAAGTAAAATAGTGGCCACTGGGCAAGGCAGGCAATTACTAAGCATGGGCCTTTCTGATCTTAATGGAATTAATCAATCTTGATGGTAATTAATGTTAAACCTTCCCGTCTGTCTTGCAGTACTGGACGAATGCATTAACTTTGGGCCATTATAATAAATAAATTAAAAACTTTGGGCCTGTGCATTTACATTTTTTTGAAGGTCTGTACATTTACTTGGATTTGAACTTTTTGATTGAAAGATAATCTCTCTGAGGCAGGAATATTTAATTTACTGTCCCTACGTGAAATTTGATTCTCCTTCATGTAAATTTAGGCTCGTCTAATCCCAAATATTGATTGGTTTTCACGTTATATCTTCGTTAATTTTACTGGGCTAGTTTATTTGGTGTTACTCATGTTGAGAGTCTTGAGACGTTTACCTCATGTATTCGTTTTAATTCAAGTTTAATAGTTACGATAGAATGTAAAACCCACAAATAAATATGGTTGTGTGTATTCATATATATATATATATATATTGATTACAAAGGATATACAAGATAGAATCAAATATGGAAAATGATATGTACAAAACCAATCAGAAAGGGTATTCCTTTCTTAACCTGATTCTAATTTATCTAATATTCTATGAAATTTCACTGGAAATATCATTACTCGTGTTACTCAACTCAAATATACTCTAATAAAATCTCTTTATCTCGATGAAAATCGAACCATCTCATAATAGTGTCATCAGATTTCAACCGTCGAACAATAAGATCAATTCAACTCCAATCTTATAACATTTAAAGCACAATTTATTTTATAGAATGCAATATGCTTCTATTAATGCTGAACTTCTCTCTCGTATAGAGTAGTAGTATAAGAAATTGCAAATTGTAATGAGAAGTACTAGAAAATAAAATTGATGAATTAAGGGAAAGCGTTTGTTATATAATCAAATTGTAAGGTGTGATTAGGACATTTTCTTGTAAAGGGATATTTGTAATTTGTAAATTAGCTTTTCCTTTTGATAAAAATATGGACACGTTATTTTCTGAAAGCAATAATACATATGAGCACCTTATCTTCGGAAAAGCAATACATTTGGACACTTTATTACTCTCTAATTACTCCAATCTGATTTAATCTTTCCACTTTAATTTTAAGGTTTCAAAAATAAATTTAAATGTTAAATATCATTAATATATATTTAGTATTACAAAAAAAATGCTAGAATCACATAACGTATAATTTTTAAGTATTGAACTTTTTATAGATTTAAATATTAATAAATTTAAAATATTTTATGATTTAAATATTAATGGAGGATAAGTCAAACGAATACTCTACGAGTTTAGACTTTTTACCAAAATTTTAATTTAGATTATTAGGTTTAAACCTTTGAACATAATCTAGTTCGTGCTATAATTGTACCGTTTTCACACTTTTTTAGTTTTTCATTTGTGGACTCATCCTTTCCTCGTTTTTTTCCTTCAGATTTTCCCCATAAAACCCATTTTCTCACATTTGATTTCGAATCACACAGTTTAGACTATTCAACTTCGACTCCTTTCGTGTGTGTGGATGCACTAAATCCGTTTCAGAGAATGAAAGATTAATGGCTGCTGCTTTATCCCTCTTTGTCAAGAATTCCTCTTTTTCCTGGTAATTGTTTTCATTTTCCTTCTCAGAAAAGGAAATTTATCGATGTTTTTCGGATTATATTACGAACCCACCAATTTCTTAAAAAGGGTCTCTATAAAGTTTAGTTCTTGATGTATTTTTGAGCTAGAAAGATTTGAGGCGGTGATTTGCAGATTTTTGTAGCTTTTTTGGTGGGAGATGGAGGAACCTGGGGAGCTGAAAAAGGCATTGATGAATGCCTCTGCTGGGGCAATCTCTGGCGCTGTCTCCCGGACGGTGACCTCGCCTCTCGATGTCATTAAGATTAGGTTTCAGGTCTGTTTTCAGTCTGTCTGAATGTGAGCTTGTTTGTGTTAATTCTGTTTTGTTTTCTGGAAATTGTTTGGTGATTTTGTGGATTTTTGGTTAAGAAGTGTGTGATGGATGGTCCTGTAGAAGGGAACAAAGTATAGTTTGGAATTTTGCTTGTTCTTGGAGATTCGGTGGATTGCCTTAGGAGTAAAGCTTGTAGTTTTGCAGCTGTATACTTGACGTAGAAGCTTGGACTTCTTATGTACACTTTTTCCCAATGAACTATTATGGGAGTTTGTCGATGATTGAGTACGTTTACTGAAACTCGAGGAAAGCATTATAGTGTTGTTTTTTAAGTTTGTAGTTCTTGATCACCTTGAAAAATGTGTGTTTATCAAGGATTATTCACTTTTATGCACTCCATAGGAGTTCAAGGGGTATAAAAGCGCCAAACTTGTAGACAATGGCAGTTCTCTGTGAACTAGATTAAGTGTTGATTAAGCAAGAGCTTATGCCTCTTATCATTGTTAATGTTTAGCAATTACTGTCTTTTGCGGTTCATGTGTTATGTTCTATTTTTACGCTGTGAATGCAACTGTTGAACGAAGAGTGGGATCTGATTATATTGGTTCCACGCACAGGTTCAACTCGAGGCTACTTCTAACTGGACTGTGGTTCGCAGAAATTATCTTGGTCCCTCGAAATATACGAGTATGTTACAAGCAACGAAGGATATATTCAGAGAGGAAGGTTTAGCGGTACTTATCAATTCAGCTTAATTTACCTCTAAAGATGCTTATGTGCACTTTAATTAAACTTTACACTAATTGCTCATCTTTTTGATGATCCCATTATAGGGATTTTGGCGGGGCAATGTTCCAGCCCTTCTAATGGTTATGCCATACACAGCTATACAATTTGCAGTTTTGCATAAAGTGAAGACATTTGCAGCTGGTTCATCAAAGTCAGGTCGAGATTCTGTCCCTCTTCTCCCATTTTCTTCTATTAAGTGATTTTCCGTTGATAAATTTATTCAGCTAATAAGGTTATTCTAAACTCTGATTCTTCTGAATATGTTGGTTAGCAGAACGTCATTGCGTACGTATACTTTAATCTCTACTTTTGTGCCATTTCTGAGATTATTTGTGGTGAAAATAGTAGTATTGAGAACCAAACTTGATTACCATGCAACTGTTTCTACTCAATGGCATAAAATACATGTATTTCCTTTCCCGAAATTGCTAATTCTTCATTCCTTCCGTCTAACACAATGACCTTGTTTTCAATATGCAGAAGAGCACTTACATTTGAGCCCATATCTTTCATACATCAGTGGGGCATCAGCAGGCTGTGCAGCTACTGTGGGATCTTATCCGTTTGATCTTCTCAGAACGATTTTAGCTTCACAGGGAGAACCAAAGGTTGGTGTTTTAAAACCTAGAACGTGAATTTGCCAATACTATTTTCCGTTGATTGTCTATGTACTCCTAACTTTGAGTCACCATATGCCAATGTAATTCGAAATAAAGAGAGAAGTTTGGCCTTTTGCATGAATGCCAATGTAGCTCTTTCTAAAGTCTCTTGATGAGCGACTTCATTTATAGCTGTTACTGCATATCATGTAAATTTAGCTTTCCCTTGTTGACTGACAACATTTCACTTGACATAACATATTTGTACATCGTACCAATAGTTATTACGTTGCTAAGGCACATTCATCCTTTTCAGGTGTACCCAAACATGAGATCAGCATTTGTTAATATATTCCAACATCGTGGCATCCAAGGACTCTATTCTGGATTGACACCTACACTAATTGAAATCATTCCTTATGCGGGCCTTCAGTTTGGAACCTACGATACATTTAAACGATGGGCGTTGGTAAGCTATTACACCTCTTCTTATGTTGTTGGTAGTATAACTAGTGATTTATAGTTTTATGCAGTATTTATTTTTTCATTTATGTTGATATTGTTTGAAATTGGCGGATAAAATGATCACATAATGTGAGTACTCAAAAAGTTTTTGCCTGACTCCGCCTTCTATTATTTTCAGGCTTGGAACCAGCATAGGTCCCCCAACGGGGAAATTTCAAGCTTCCAGCTTTTTGTTTGCGGATTAGCTGCCGGTACATGTGCCAAAGCTGTTTGCCATCCACTCGATGTGGTTAAAAAGAGGTTCCAAGTAAGTCACCCGGTGCGATCTTTTCATTTTTTCTTGTCTCGCCCTATCATAAAGACGTCTCATGAGAAATTTGTCTGTAGGTTGAAGGGCTTCCGAGGGATCCAAAGTATGGAGCACGGGTCGAGCATCGTGCCTACAAGAACATGTTCGATGCCCTTTACCGGATATCGCGGTTGGAAGGCATGGCGGGGCTTTACAAAGGAATGATCCCGTCGATCATCAAAGCTGCACCGGCAGGCGCTGTAACTTTTGTTGCTTATGAGTATACTTCTAACTGGCTGGAGTCTCTTTTGACTTGATCTCGACGTCTGATTCTATTTTTCAAGCTGATTGTTTTCCCAATCATTCTTTTTTCCCCCATTTTGAAACCACCTCATAGGATAGAAGAAGAGGGTATACTAGGTTAAGTTGAATTTCATTTCTCACGGGCTTTTATATGAGTTTTGCAGCTCTAATGTAACCACAGAATACTTTTTTCTGGGCAAAAGTATGCTTATAAATGCCCTACAGTTTACTGGAATTTATGCGTGTGATCTTTACCTCTCAAATTATATTTAGTGGAACACATTTGTTCATTGTGTTATCTAGGACTGCATTTTTTTCAAGTGTTGATATTATATGAAGGGGGAGAAATGAATCTGAGCGACAAAATCCTGAATCTCGGAGGATTGTGGTAGCAAGGCCACTTTGCCTCCTTACAATACTTCTTCATGTGTATAAGTCGACTGCAAAGGATTCTATCCACCACTCAATGGAATTGAAATTCAAGGCAGCCCAGCGATATGTGAATAACAAAACTATCGATACCCTTTCCAATTCGCTTAGCTTCATATGCGAACATCATACAACCAACCCTTCAATTCTGACACAAATTTGTCTATCCAAAATCGCTTATTACTGAACTTCAATGAGTAAAGTCTTGCAACATTCAAAGCAGGTTGAACTTTGATCATTCCTGATGGTTCTATTTTGTGCAGCAGAGTGTTACATAAACCCAAACTAATAAGATAACATCACAGTATATGTTAAAACTCATCATCTTTCCTTTTACTACTGTTGTCTTGAGGAAGTGACACAGACTGTATGATCTGCTGAACCTGTGCCGCGTCGATCTTGAATCGTGCAGCAATTTCAGGAACTTCCATGCGCCCGTCGTGGTCATCTGCCTTGCCCTGATAAAGAAGCAGTATATGTCTCAGCTTAGCCACGTTCAAAGTTCCGGGAGGAGCAGGCCTTTCCTCGTACCTCCCTGTGTCTGGCGTCGTGTTTCTTAGCTTCGGCAGAGGCCTAGTATCATATCGCTCCACGACAGATGCCTGTTATATAAAGCTAAAATTTTAATCATTGACAAGCTGTTCAACTAGCTTAAGTTGAGAGACAAGAAGTAAATCCTAAAGGAAATACCGAATCATTGGTGGGAAAAAATTACAACACGAGTACAACTACAAACTAAGGAAACTATATATGATGCATCACTATGCGCTATGCATAAATTCGAAGTTTCTGTTTTCAGAAAAGTTTATGACTCGATTACTAATGAACAATGTGTCGTTATGACCATGAATATTCAACATTCATCAAGACAAGTGATGCCAATACAAGCGATGCAAACTAATTACCAAAAAGCAAAACATTAGCTGTCAGAATTTCTTTTGCAAATGCAACACTGCAAAAGCCTTAAGGTCGATAACTAGAGCATATCTGCCTCCAAAAACAGCTTCCGAAAGCACTGCAAACACAAACATGAATACTAACATACAAATCCAGACAAGCAAGCTAACTTCATCAAACATCCTTAATCTCTGCAAACAGTGAATGTGAATCGAATGCACTTACAAGCAAGCAGTAACTAATGCCCAAAACACGAAAAAGGCCAATGAAGTGATCAAACCTATCAGATTCTAGTAACCAAATGGCACTTTCTCCAGCAATATTTATGCATACTCACCTCACCCATCTCGAGTTTCCCTCCGGATTTGGTTTGAATCCTCCCCACCATTTTACTAAGCATGGCATCAAGCTGTTGGTCCTTGTCCTCGAGAATATTCGCGTTAACTTTTCCCTCACTCTCTATTCAATCAGAAAACATAATCAACCATCAATCTGAAGCTGAGCACTCAAATTACACAATCCCAAATAGCTAAATAAGCTTAAAAAACATAGCTTCAAATGACCTAAACGCAAGAAAACATTCTGAGCCCAAAAAATGCATCTTTCTTACATTTAAATGCAGCCCGCATCGAAGATTTCTAACTAATTAAAAAAAATCAGTAAAAACTGAAGAAAAGAATCTCGCGTATATAGACTGAGAAGGATAACCGTACCATTACCAGGGGCAGAGGTTACATTGTCTGTATTGAGTTTCTCCGGCCGCGGAGGAGGCGGAGGTGGTTTGACTTCAAGGGGTTTCTTCAGCCGTGAAGGCGGCGGCGGCGCATCCGCCGCCCTCGTACTCCTGATCCTACCAGCTGCTCGACGAAATGCCTGACCCATTTTTTTACTACCGAAATTCTATTCTGTGCGTGTATAAAGAATAAAGATGTAATTTTGTTCTGCAAAACGTGTTTACTTTTTATAACTTTGATTATAACATTTAATAACTCACAAATGATGTGATTAAAAAACTAAACTCAGTAACTTGGGCTCTTCTTTCTCCTTTATTTTGTGAACAAAAATCAGGGGTAGCAAAATAGTCATGTAACTCGCGGGTCAAGCGAGTTGTCTATTGTTAAATCGGAGTGGGCATGGATATAATGGATAATTGGTTAAATGTGTAATAGGTCAAATGAGTAGTTAAAAAATATGGGTTGGGCGGGTTGGGTTTGTGGGTTGCCTGCGGGTTTACCTATATGGGTTGAAACCTGCGGGTTTACCTATATGGATTGGTATATAAACTCACATGGGTCAATATATGAGTTGAAACTCGCGGATTTACCCATATGGGTTGGTACATAAACCCATATGGGTCAATATATGAGTTGAAATCCGCGGGTTTTACCAATATGGGTTGGTACATAAACCCATGTGAATTCATATGTGGGTTGAAACATGTGAGTTTGCCCATTTTCGACCCGTGAGTTAAATGATATTCAACCCGTGGGTTGAGCAGGTTTCAACCCGACCCATTTTGACCCAATCCATTTTTGACCCATTATAAAATGGGTTGAAATGGGTCATACCCATATTTTTTATATATCCATTTTACCCAACTCATATTTGACTCGTACGCCCATTAATCATCCCTAACAAAAGTTCAACTTGTAAACTATATTTTATCTAGTAGTTTAATTCAATTTATTCACAATCAATTGCTTCAAGTACAAAATTTTAAATTAACACTATTTATTTAAATTTTTATTACTCCCTCCGTCCCAATTTAAACTGCACAAAATCTTTTTCACGCTATTCAAAAAATATATTTGATCGTTAATATGTTTAACTATGTATAATATTGGCAAATAAAAAGTTGATATTTATATACTACTTATTACTACGAATCCAATAATATCACATACGATAATATTATTATTTATATATCTATTCAAATATGTGATCAAAATTTAAAAATGTTGACGGCTAAATAGTAAGTATGCAGATTAAACTGGTACAGGAAAGTATAATTTTATTTCAGTTTAGTTTAACAAGAAATTATAAAAGAGGGTCTCAATCTTCATTTAAAATGTCCATGGAGGTTTAAGAAAACAAAGACAAGAGATGGATACATGGTCCATGTGGCTTATCCTAGAAAATCCACGTCAACATTGCACACGTGGCTCGACTAGTCTAAATAAGAAGTTGAGAAAATGCATATATAACCCTATCTAATTCAGTTAAGTGCAGATATAATCTCTTGATAATTGAAATTGCAAATATAACCTTAAATAGTAAATATGAGTGCAAATATAACCCTATCCGACAGATTTAGGCCGGAATTGGATGAAAAATACCATTTTACCCCTCTGTAAAAAAATTAAAATTGTTAAAATTACCTTCATGCCCCCTAATATTCTCCCCCTTTCATTTTTTATTTTCTTCCGCTTCTCTCTTCTTTTCTTCTCCCGCAGCTTCTTCGTTTCTCTTCTTCTATGCTAGGGTGGTGGGGAGTGGCGGGTAGGCTGGGTGGACTGGTGATGGGCGGCGGGGGGCTGGGTAATGTGGTGGCCTCCGGTTTCAAACCAAAATTTAGATTTTGATGAGAAGGGCTAGGGTGGAGCTCGGTGGCGAGGCTGGGCTGAAGCGCAGTGGCTCGCCCCCGGGATGTCGGAGGGATGCCAGAATCAGTGAGATTGGGGAGATGCGCCTGGTGAAAGACCGAGCGTTTGGGCTTCACGTGAACGCGAGATGCAAACTCTAGCAGATTTGAACGCCGGACGAACGGATTTGCAGAGTCTCGGTGGTTGTGGTGGCAACGCGGTGGCGGAGTTGTGATTTCTCTCTATCCAAAACCCACAGCCTAAAACATCTTAATGAATACTTCGCATGTATTGTCGTAGACGGCGGATCGGCGTACCACGCCGTGCGTGACGAATTTGTGATTTTGGGTTTGAGATAATATTTGTATTTGGGGATTTGGGATTTTGGGCAACAGATTGGGGAAAGACGGGGGAGGTGGTGTGGCAGAGTTGCGGAGAGGGG
>JAULKM010000001.1:1565468-1577302 GCA_032355605.1 Rubia tinctorum
GGCGGGGATACGGGGGGGGGGGGTTGGGTTCAAAGTAGAGGTGGTGGGATAGGTGACGAGACGGTGGGTGTCGGGGAGGTGGTAGCAGGAGGATGTCGGGTGGTGTTGAGTGATGGAAAAGAGGGGGTGTTAAAAGGGGAAATGAATAAGTTGAAGTGTTCAAGGGTAGATTTGTCTTTTTGTGCCTGGTCAATGGCCTAAAATGATAATCAACGTCGGATTGTGGTCGGAAGGTTATATCAGCACAATTTATCATAAAGGTGAGGTTAGTGTGGCACCTTTTGATTTTACAGGGTTATATTGGCACTTTCAACCTAAAGGTAGGGTTAGAAAAACATTTAACCCTATTATTTATATATCTATTCAAATATGTGGTCAAAGTTTGACAGTGTTGACTGTCAAATAGTAAGTGTGCAACTTAGTCTGGGAGGGGAGTACCGAAATTGCATTGTACATCCAAAATAGTCCTAAGAAGACATGATCCCAAGTCGATACTTGACATGTACCCCCTCTTCCAGGTCCATCACAAGGAAAGGGAAAACCTATTTGCTTTATCTAGTGTCAATCATGAGCAACGGACAAATAGAAAACCTTTCAAGAGTATCAATACCGTCACATGAATTGTAAATGCATGAATGTGATGGATCAAGAAAATTGTTGTTCCTAATGGAATAGGTAACAAAGCCACTTTGCCGCCCATTGCTACTAAATCACCGCTTCCCCATGTTAAACTGGTGCTTATTGTTGCACCAGATGTTAAAGCATAGGTGTTTTGTATCCATTGAGCAAAAATGGGTTGTAATCCGGATAGCAGTATCTGAACTGGTCATGTATATTTCTAGGATTTCGGAGCTTTGGTTTATATTCATAATGATACCATGAGCGCTTTAGGGCGACCTCAAGATATGTTTTCACGCTCAAAGTCTCCGCCATCGGTTTAAGAGTTGCATTGCTCCCCGCTAGTATTGCCTTGCCAGAGTTTCATTCCATCATCGCACTCATTCACCATTGTTCTGAACCGATCCACGATCAAAGTTTGTCTCTAACAATGTTAGAATCACATCGCTCCTATTATCATTGCCTTGCTGGAGTTTTTGCTCCTTCATCTTCCCACTCCCTCACCATTGCTCTGAAACGATCCATGATAGGAAGCGTCGCCAATGGTTTCAGAGCCACGTAGTACCCCATTGCCATCATCTTGCCATAGTTTGTACTCCCTTATTTTCCTGCTCATTCACCATAGCTCTGAACTGGTCTACGATCAGAGTCGTCGCCAATGATTTTAGAGTTGTATCACTCCCCATTGCCATAGCCTTGTCAGGGTTTTCGCTCCCCAAATCCCCACCGTTGGCACTAGCACATTTCTAGTTTTTAAAATTTTGAGGGGTATTTTGGTCTATTCATTAAAAATCGATAAAATCCGAGATTGACCAGAACTTCAGAACAAATCAAGGTTATTTCGGGAGTTATACGAGTACTTTTTTCATTTCAAAAACTTACTAGGGAGTTATTTGTTTTTACAAAACAAGTCAACATCAATTTTTTTGTCAACTCCGATCGCAGATTATAGAGTTGTTATTTTGAAAATCAGCATCAATCCTGAGTATATTTACTTTTTAAAAAAGTCATATTAACCGTTAAAAAGCCATAAAAATTGGGTTTCAACCGCGCTTGACATAAGTACAACCATTTTTTCTTTCACAAGGCTTATTTTGCACTTTATACTCCTTTCATTCCACTCTAAATTGCTTATTTATTTTTTAACGTTCTTCAATTAACATGTTTGACCGTAAATATCTCTAGCTACCTATAATTATTTCGTAAAAAAAATTGATACTTAGAAAATAGATATTAAGATGAATATAACGAGATCTCACATGATATTTTTATTATATGTAGATTAGTTTATATTTACTGTCAAAGTTTAATAAGTTTAACTTCCAAAAAACAATTAAACAATTAATAATGGGACGGAGGGAGTATGCCTTATCAACTTGAATATTTGACATTTCTTGGACCAGCAGTTTAATTGGATTGACGACATACGAGTGTTTTTTTAAAGCATATCATTTTATTCATAAATTAGTACATGTACATTTCAAACTGGTTAATAAGGCAAGTCGAACCTCATTCGTTAATTCATTTCATATAATCCTCTAAGTGCAATTCAAGTAACATTTAGAAGGATAATTTAGTCTTTTTATTTGAAAAATTAAGAGTGAAGTGCATATATAATCCTACGTAATTCGCATAAGTGCAAATATAACCTTGTGATAATTGAGAGTGCAAATATAACTCTAGATAGTTAGTGTATGTGCACATATAACCTTTTTCGTTAGTTTGAGGCCGGAATTCGGTAAAACAACCATTTTACCCGTCGAAAAATAAAATAAAAATGTGAAAAGTGAATTGATTATTGTAACCATAATTTTTCTTACTCCTTTTTAAAATTTCTTTCTTTCTCCTCTGCATTATTTCTTCTCTCTGCCATCCTTTTTCTTCTCCGCCGTTTCTCACCTTTTATTTGTTGGGTGTCGGGCATCTTCTTGAATCTAATTTTCAGTTTCGTTTTTTGGGTCGCGTCTTTCCGTCGTTGGATTTTTTTATGAAAGTTATGGGTTGGATGATTTAGGTTTTTCAATTTACGGCGTGTTTCACCACTGATGCCGAAGATTGAAGCAATTTAGTCGGGCGGAATCCATGGTTGTTTTTTTGTTTTCCATGGTTGCGGAGCGGTGGAGGTGGTGTGGCGAAGTGGAAGTGGCAGAGGAGGTGTGGCAGAGGAGGTGTGGCAGAGGAGGTGTGGCAGAGGGTGTGGTTTGGAGAAGCAAATTTGTGTTGATCGATGCAACTCCGCATCATTCCCGATCTCTGCAAATTTGCGTTAATCAGTGGGGGGGATCGAGCGAAAATGAGGCTGGGGTGGCGCCGGTGCTAGGGTTTTGCTGAGCGGGGGGGGGGGGGGGGTGAAAGTTGACGATACTTGGGTGACGGTAACGGCGAGGAGTGGCGTCAGCGTTAGCGTCGGGGGAAGGCTGACGAGATGACGGGGCTGGCGGGGCTGGCTGTGAAAGGTGGGGGTGGCTGACGGTGTAGGGGCAGCGATGGCGGGGTGACAGTGGTGGCAGAATAGTAGCAGACAAAGGGCATTTATGATTGTTTAACGGTGACGTGAGCTGACAAAAAATGTTAGGATTTCAGTGGTGGAATTGGAGGAGGACAACTGATTGGGGTGGAAGAAAAATGGATAAAATAAAATAAAAAGGAAAGGAGAAAATGGGGATGAAACGCATTTCTAAAAATAGGTAATTAAATTACGTACACGTCATTGGACAACATGTAACGACAATTATGACGGAACAAATTATATAAACTAAAAATTACATTTCAGGAAATATTTATTTTTTAGAGTCTAAAAATGTCCTTTTAACCTGTGTTATGGTTCAAAATTTTTATTTAATTTTTTATTATTATAAAAAAATAGTCAACTGTAAGAAACATCTTTATTGAACTACTCCTATGAGTTTCCTTCTGTCTTCTGTCCATAAATAAGAAGCATCATGGTGCATTGATTTATCAGACAATCTTGTGTCATTGCTGAGCTTAATGGCTTATTTATGAGTTTGTTATCTACATGTAATGGAATTTAAAATATTATTTAAATTTTAGATTTTTGTAATCTGGGATATAAATGCACACATCAGTAATCTAAACAAGATTAATATTTTCAGTTGATTCCAAATTTATGACGTTATTATTGGTGGCTAAATTAATGGCTTTAACAGTCAAGTCAAAATTACTTTCAATGTCAAGTTACACTTTAATAAAATGAAGATTTAAGTAAAACTTTCATAATAACTCATTGTACAAATATATTTTACCCATTAAATTACTTTTTATTAAATGATTTATCATTGAGCGTGTATTTTGTGCAGTGTGAAGAGATGGATCTTGTCACAATATAATTTTGTATATAGCGCGTAACGTAAGGTAAGAGATCCATCATAAACGCAAAGAAACAAACCTTGTTACGATACAGATCAAAAGCGTATGATGGTTGATGAAAATGCTCTAGCAATATATAAACACTAGACACATAATTCAATCGATACACTATAAAGCATCTCTTGAAAGTCTGAGATGCACAAACAGTGGCAGTGACGGAACCATGACCATATTTAGGGGGGGATGAACTATACTGACAAAAAATAAAACGTTATCTTCCCCAAAATTATGAAAAGAATATGGGTGGAGCAAAAACTTCCAGGTGGAGCAAAACTTCTATGGGAAGTAAAAACTCTCTTAACTGCTGAAACTGAATCGGGGTGATTGCACCGACTCAACCCCCTCATCCACCACTTTGCTCAAACACTCTATTTCACCATCAAATATACATTATATTTAACTACTGCCAAGATCCAAACAAATACCACCAAAAAAATGCAAATAATGAAATCTCTAAAACCAAGTGAAGTTAAATTCTGTAAATACTTTATCCGCAGTTCGCAGTTCGCAGTTCGCAGTTCGCAGTTCGCGATCCCTACATGCACTTCCCTCAAATACATCGATGCATCCATCATTTTGTAGTACTGATACAGTAATCATAAGATTCATACAACATCAATAATTTCTTTTTAGATATGACCAAAATACCCTCCCATGTTTACCGTTGGCAAAATTACCCTTCTTCCATGGTAGTAGTAGCGCACACATCATCAACATGGGTTTTATTTACAGAGACTGGAGTTGTACTTTATGGTACAACTAATTTCTTCCCCTTTAGTTTTCCCCCAAACCAGAAAATTTCCCAATAGCTTCGAATTTGTTCCAGTTAGCCTTACCTTTTCCATCCTCGTATTTGTCCTATCCTTAATTGAATCGAACTCTAATATTTTTTTAGGGTTCAAGATCCGTGATTTCCTTGTTTTTTCCGAGGAATGTTGGAAGTGGGTTGTCAGTTAATTGGTTGCTGGGAAAAGGGTTTTTTGTTTGAGGGATAAAAATTTGTTCTTGTTGGGAATGTACCATTCTTCTGAGATGGATTATTCGCGCGAAGCGGGGTCAATTTTGATCACAACTCAGTTTGTGTGGCCGTATGGAGGAAGGAGTGTGTGTATCTGTGGTTCATTCACTGGGTATTGCATTGAATTTGGTGGAATTTTTGTGTTTTTTCCTGAATTTTATACATTTTAGATTCCCTGATATGGAGCTCTGTGTGTTTTTTAGGTGGACTCAATGGCCGATGGCTCCAGTGGAGGGGTGCCCTACTGTGTTTCAGACCATTTGTAGCTTGCCTCCTGGATATCACCAGGTTTCGCTTTTTGTGATAAGATTTTGTGGTTTGATGACTGTGTTATCTTAGTGATTGTATTGAGTAATTAGCATAAATTTGTGAGGAACGTCGAATTTGGTATGAAATTGCTGCTGCATGTGTAAAAAGATGGCAACTTGGTGCTACAAGAGCCCCCGAGCGGGGTCTGATGCAGACAGTGTTACCTTATGTTTGTTAGAGGCGCTTCCATGGCACAAACATGTGGCCTACCGAGTCACATGGCAGTAACTTCAACCGCTGTGTTGAGGCTCCCCCAGTTGTTTGCCTGTGACTAGTATAGGATGGATTTATTATTTGTTCACAGAAGCCATTATAGTTGTGTTGTGATTCTTGTGAAGCTCTTGGAGTTAGCTAAAATGGTTTGCTCTGACAGTGCAAGACGTGAATTCACTCGTACACTCACCACCATGAAAATCCAAAAAATGAACCAATTGAGGGCATATATCCGCTATTTGAATTCAGTAGCCTCCTATAAGCTTCACTTGTTCTTTTGGTGTATTTGATTTCTTAGTTTTGATTTTGATAAGCACTTATATGTACCCGACTGGTGTTTTAAGTCTTTGCTACTGAAAAGGGTGAAAGTTAGATACTAACATTTTTCTATTGGGCTTGCAGTACAAGTTTGTTGTTGATGGTGAATGGCGACACGATCAGCACCAGCCATTCATCAGCAGTAATTATGGGAATGTGAACACTGTACTTTTAGCAAGGGACCCAGACTATCCTCCTCCGATGCTTACTCCTCAAATTCCTAATTCCAGCATGGATGTGGATAACGATGCCTTTCAGCGTCTGGTATGAAACCCTTTTGGCTTATATTACTTTTAAATTGATCAGTTTCTTCATACTTCTACTCTAGAGTTAATGTTTAAATAAGCTGAAAATAGAAAGAGAGAACAAATTTATGCTTATTTTCCATGTAACACTCAACCAAAGTTTTTCAGTGTCTTGTTATGCTGTGCAATTTAAGCTGTGATTGGACAATGTATACGTGTTTTGTGAAGTCACGTTGAGGTTGAATTTCTTTCTGCTAGCAGAGGTTCCTAATAGAGAAGCACCAACAGAAAATTTGGTGTTGGTGTTGAAATTTTCTCTCCCTCTCTCTCTCAGTGATTCTCGGTCTTTTTTTCTTGTTTCGTATGCTCTACGTGGCAACAGGTTTTGCAATAATATGGTTTAATGCTTTGTGTCTTGTAAAAAATTGAGTTGCAGGTTACCGTTTCCGACAGTGGGATATCAGAAGCTGACATTGATCTGACTCGCCACCGTATTTCGGAGTTCTTGTCTGGACAAACTGCTTATGAGTTACTTCCTTGGTCTGGAAAGGTGATGATTTGACTACAACTCTCTTTGTATTCAGATCCATGAATGGCTGCTTATTGGACCCTGAACTAAACAATTGTTTGTTGATCAGGTTGTTGCTTTAGATGTCGATTTGCCTGTGAAGCAAGCATTTCACATTCTGCACGAGCAGGTACTGCACATACATCGAAACTAAACAATCTTTGAGTTTTTAATAGTATTCTCAAAATGCTCCTCTTGTAGAGGATCTTAATCCCCTTTCCTTGCAATACATCCTTACAATGTATTCAAAGTGCAATCCATTTTTTTCCCCATTATGTCATGTCATGTATGCTTATATTTTTGTGATGATGCACTTAGCCTCTCTTTCTAATTTCAGGGAATCCCTATGGCTCCACTCTGGGATTTTTGCAGGGGGCAATTTGTTGGTATCCTAACTGCACTTGATTTCATCTTAATTATGAAAGAGGTGATTGTTATTCGATCTTATACTATCTCAATGATGGGAGCGAGACAGAATTTTATTCCGTTAAAAGTTCATTTGGTACCAAATTTATGATTACATTAGAGAAGAGGAAGCGGATTCTGTTAAGGCGTGTTCATAATGGATCATTATATTGCCTTGCCATACTGCATATTTAATAATTCATAAGCAGAGTTCGAGAAATTAAATCTGAACAGTAACTTTTGGGCTATCAACTAATTGTTGGCGTTCATTTCCTTTATCTCTGTTAAGTACCTCGAGATTATTGGATGTCGTAGAGTTATATTTACACGTGCATTACCGCCAAGTTAATGTACATTACCGCCATAAGCCTAACTGTTGATGCTGATTGTGCAGCTTGGAAATCATGGATCTAATCTGACAGAGGAAGAACTTGAAACACACACTATATCAGCTTGGAAAGAAGCGAAAGCATATTTCAATAGACAAGTCAATGATTCGGCAAGAACAGGTCCCAGACAACTAATACATGTGAGTAACTAGTTTTTGTAATTGCATTTCTCTTTGTGAGATCTCCGCCTTGGTGGCTTCTAGTGGCAATGTTTCCTCTGCAATAAATTTTGGCTTCTAGTGTTTGTATTCCCTCAAATCTGGGTTCATAGATGAGTATGGCATGTTTGTGCAGGCTGGACCAGATGACAGTATGAAAGAAGTTGCATTGAAACTTATACAAAGTAGGGTTGCCACGGTTCCTATTATCCATTCCAGTTCCGAGGATGGGACGTACCCGCAGTTATTGCACCTTGCTTCACTATCTGATATACTAAAAAGTACGGCGCTAATTAACTCTGCAACCGCTGAGTAATTTCATTACTAACCTTTACTGATCCAGTTGCCATTCACAGGCATCTGCAGGTACTTTCGATATTCTTTAGGCTCTTTGCCTGCACTCCAACTGCCTGTTTCTACATTAGCTTTAGGAACCTGGGTTCCGAAAATTGGAGATTCAGCTCGGCGACCATTGGCAATGTTAAGACCCAGTGCTTCTCTTAATGCAGCACTAAACTTGTTGGTTCAAGGTATCTTTGATATTTCTTAATATAGCGCTTTGATTTTAGCTCAATGTTAATGAATCTTGTTTATTGACTATGCAGGCCAGGTTAGCTCGATTCCCATCGTTGATGACAATGACTCCTTATTGGATGTATACTCACGGAGGTAAGCAACTGATCTTGTTTTTTTCCCCAAAAAAAGGAACCTTTTTTTATCCGGTTAGATAGTCTACGACATCATTTTTCACCGCGAGAAGGTATATCTATTCATTTGTGCACATTTGACAGTGATATTACTGCTTTGGCAAAGGACAAACTGTATGCACACATTAATCTTGATGAGATGACTATCCATCAGGTAAGTACATTCCCTCATGTCTGCTGCCTTCTGTAAAAAATTTAGTTCATGCTTAGGAAAATTTCCTGTCTGAAAGATGAAATGTAACGTAATAGGATGATCAGTCACTTTACTACTGACTTACGATGCGTCCTTGCTTCTTTTGTTTATGTGGCATTAAAAAAGTTCTGCACATGTTTTCATGCAATGTCGGCCTGCAATATGGATTGAATGTTTTTTGTTGTTATAATTCCACTTTTCCCATGTCCTGGGTGGCCTTTAGGCTTTGCAACTTGGTGAAGAACCGTACTCGCCATACGGAATCACCCAGCAAAGGTGTCACATGTGTTTGCCAAGCGATCCGGTGCTCAAAATCATGGAAAGATTGTGCAAGCCAGGTTATTCTTGTTTCGATGACATTAGGTTTTCTCTAGTTGTCGGGGTGATCTTGAGTACTGACATTGCTATTTCAGGGGTGAGACGGGTTATCATCGTGGAAGCTGGAAGCAAGCGAGTAGAAGGTATCATTACGTTAACTGATGTCTTCAGGTTTCTGCTCGGTTAGTTGGTGATCGTGCAGTTGTATTCAACAACAAATGGCTTATTCTGATTCCATTTCTGCACCGACAAAGGAGAGGAATCTAGTCTATGGTGAATTTATCTCAATTCTTTCATACATACAATTGGATGGCCGTGGGGTTTACGGCCACTAGCTTTTAGGTTTAGTGCTAGTAGACTGAAGGAGGTTGCCGGAACCTTGCTTAGCAACCCATAATCGCCCTGTTAAATTGTACCGGCTGGCTAGGTCGCGAGTTTTGTCAAGAGCACAGGGACTTGCAGTTTGCAGCCTCCGGTGACCAGAAAAGACGTGGGGAAATAAATGGAATTTTATTCGATCATATGGGTTTTTATTACCGCGTTTTTCGGGTAACGCTTTCTGTTATGAATTCTTGAAAGTTAGGATAGAGGTAGGATAGATGATGTTCAGAAAGAATCTAACCAATGTGAAGGAGGAAACAAAGATTTTCTGTGTTTCTTTTCTTGTGTATTCTCTCCACTTTCAATTCTAAATGGCATAGATGTTGTAATGTCTCTCTTTAGAGGCCATCTGGGTTTAATTTTGAGGTTGCTAATGTTCAAACCAAATGTACAAATGGTTAAGATTCTGAAAACCAATATGGTTAAGATTCTGAAAACCAATATTGCTCCTCTTTATGAAGGGAGTTCATTCTCTTATCAATAATATTTTGGAGCAATTGTGAAGTGGGATCCTGAGTTTTTGTTTTTTTTTGGGGTTTTTTTGATAAAAAGTTTCGAAGTCGATTTTACGAAGTATTTATTTTCGGAAAATTGATTTTTCTTACCATAATCGTGGAATCAGATCGTATGGTCATTTTTTGTTCATTGAATTGTGAAATGGGGATCCTCCTGCGCACTAAGACATTTGGTGAGCGGTTATTTTATGAGCATTTTCGACTAGTTAAATGTAAGGAAGTAAAAATAGTTAAAGTTCAATCACTAATATCATGTTAATTTTCAAGTAATTTGAACCTTATTATAAAATTAATCGATGATAAGTTGAAATAACCAAAAAATTTGTAAGCAAGTCATTTTTCATTTTAAAACCATCGATGTTGACAAATTAATATCAACGAGACTGAATTATTTTTTTGATCTCCTAAATACCATCTTTTGGCCACTGGGAGCAAAATCATATATTTTTTAGTACCCCACAAATTCAAAGTGAAAATTTCAGTCCCCAAAACCATATTACGGATGATTTTCAGCTAAGGCATTATTATTTCCAATATAGCCAAGGTATTTTCGTAATTTATAATTAAAAAACATTTTCAATTAAAAATTTTTATTTTCTATTTTTTCTTTCTTTCCCTAATTCTTTCCGCACCGTCGTTCCCTTTCTCCGGCCACATCTCCATCTCCGCCCCGTCGTTCCCTGTCATCTTCCCATCGTTCCCTCCCAACTACCACCTCAGAAACCCATCTCCCCATCATTCCCCTCTACCCCGACCTCTACGCCAGAAACCCGTCACCACCCCATCGCCACCCATTGCCATCCCAGAAACCCCATAGTCACCACCCCAAAAACCCATCTCTCCTACGTTCCCTTCTACCTCGCCCTCTACGCTAGAAACCCGTCGCCACCCATTGCCATCCCAGAAACCCCATAATCACCACCCCAAAAACCCATCTCTCCGACGTTCCCTTCTACCTCGCCCTCTACGCCAGAAACCCCATCGCCACCCCATCCCTAGCGCCGCTAAACCCTTCTCCTCCTCCTCCCTCTCCCCAGCACCGCTAAACCCTTCTTCTCCCTCTCCCCGACGCTCTAAGCCCTCTTCCTCCATCCCCGGGAAACTCAGATCGTCCTCCTTCTCCATCTCCCTAAAACCTTAGCGCCTCCCCACTCCTCCCTTGTGATTAATTGCGATTCCCCCACTCCACTCAGCCCTAGCTCAACCACGGGTCGGAAACGGAAAATAAAAAATGGGGGGAAGATTGGCAACGGAAAGAACGGGGATATGAAATAGAAATTGGGATCGGAGGTGACCGGAGAAGAAATAGAAATTGGAATTTTTTATTTGAAATTTTATAATCAGTGAAATTACGAAAATACCCTTAACAAATAAAAATTGACTTTGGGGAATCTGAAATTTTCACTTTGAATTTGTGGGGTACTAAAACGTGATATTACTCTCACAGACCAAAAGATGATAAACGATGTTATTTAGGGGGAAAAAACAATTTAGTCTATCAACAATTAGGATTTACTAGTTTAGTTTGGAAGAAATTGTAAATTAATAATGAGTTAACAAGATAAGTTTATAAGAAAGTAATTAAATCCAAATCCAATTACACAGTGGAAAAGGAAATCCAAATCCAGTTCAAGTTGAAAATGAAATTAAAAATCCAGTTTCACGGAGGAAAATTTTATACACACTATGTATTGTACATTTTATGTTCAGCCCAACCATATTTACTTAAAATAAACGTACTATAAAAAAATTCTCAATCTTTACTCATATAATGGCATCACGTTCATTTGAGAAACCCATAATGGTGAATCAAGCAATACCAGCAGCGGCTGCAGATTACCTTTTTTTACAGTCTTTTCGATCAAAATCGTTAATTTCTTTGTGGGATTTTCTTGATATTGCATAAAGATGTTATTTTTGTGATAGCGGTGTGTGAATCTTTGTGTTGTGTGTGTAGGCTGGCTCACCCTGGTGGGCCGATGAAGACTAACAAAGCAGCTGCATTGGCCAAGTTTTTGGAGAGGAAATTGAATGACCCGAATGGATTGGCCACGGTTGATCCAAAACTCGTTGAATTAGCCGTTCGAAATGC
>JAULKM010000001.1:1599615-1623240 GCA_032355605.1 Rubia tinctorum
TGGGTTGGTGTAGAATAGTCATAGGTTTAAATGTAAAATTTTAGTTAGAAAAGGGTAAGCATGTCTTTTCTGAAGTTGAAATTTTCCTGAAGTGGAAAGTGTGTAGAATTGTATGGGACAACCCAAAAAGGAAAGTGTGCAGAATCGGGTGGGACGGAGGGAGACGTAACTTTGATATTAAAAATTAATAAATATATTTACATGAAAATATTATAGGTAAGATATGTGCAATATGGATAAATAATAATTTATTTTATATTAAATTAGCGGGTGTATAACGAGTTGGGGGAGTTGGGGGAGGATGGAGTGGGTATGAACTAATATCCACGCTTGACCCACTACCCTATGACGGGTATAATTTTCATACTCATACTCATACCCGCCCCACCCCCACTAAAATCACATCCATACCCGCCCCATTGGCATTAATCGGGGCGGACCTTCTCCAAAATCCGCCCCACTGTCATCCCTACAGTGCTACTGTTATTGTTGCTACTTTTACTACTAATAAAGTTGAATCTTGTTCTATGATTTTTTAAATAAAAAAACTCTTAACAATTAGCAAATTTTTATTTTTCTTCGCAAGTTGGGCATCAGACACAGAAAACTCATCCAATTATATTTTACAATGTTAAATTTCACGTCACCATCAAAAATTTGAATTAAATCCAGCTCATACCTTGAAATTAGGCTTAAAAAAATGTTAGTGCAACTTTTATGAACAAATATAAGATATGAAAATATCTATGTTATAACTCAATTATTAATTTAATTTACACTTAAATTTATGTGAATGACACGAACAAATATGAGAAAGGCCTTATTAAACCACCTAATTATTAGATCAGTTATGACAAACATAATTTTAAGTACAACTTTTCAAATCAGGTTACAATTATTTATAATTCTAGATCGAATTTAAAATATTTTAAAATTTATGAAAATTTCACTGCAATAAATAAATATTAAATAGTTTTATTAATTATATTATTTATAAAATAATCCTGTCTAATAATTAGGCGATTTAAAATAGGATAGTTAGGCGATCTAAAATAGGACTTTATATGAACAAATGAAGTAAAAATGACTATAAATAAGCTACAATTCGACAGTTAAGCGCCAATTGTAACCGGCACCACAATTAAAACCTAATAAAATTAAGTGAGCGGTGTTCGAGAGTTATGGCTGTTGACACATTACAAATATACGTCACATACAATTTAACATGGGCAAATCTAATTACACGTAGGGAAATCTAAGTACGATCTTTAAACGGCGAAATTCAACTACTCGCATCTAATTATTCCGTTACAATTACATGCATAGTTTCAAGTAAGGGCCCATTTAAACAGATGACCGGTTAGTTTAGTGAGACTCTATGTTAACTGAGTTTACAAACGTTGTTGGTAATTAATTTTTCACACCATCTTATTTTAAACCACTTAATTGTTTGGACGAATTCGCACTATAATTAATATAATTAAATATTTATTTTCAAATTTTATAATTTTAAAAATCTTGTAAAATATTTTTTAAAATATAAGAATTTATAATCTCATACCGCTCTCTCTCTAAAAAACCTCTGCCTTCTCTCTATTCTTTCTTCAAAACTGAAACCCTAGTTCTATTTGGGGGGCCGCCGTCGCCGGAATCTCTGCTCCGGCGGCTCCCCCTCTCAATCCCACCCCCAACACCATTACACCTCATTTCCCCCAACCTCCAGTCAGTATCGGTTATAGATCTAGCGTCTGACGGCAAAGCTCTGCCCCGAGCTCTTCCTCCAACGCTCTGCGCTGACGGAAAAGCTCTGATCCGACAGTGCTCCGACGCACTGCTCCGACGGCAAAGCTCTGCGTCGATGTTGCTCTGACGCTGACGGCAAAGCTCATTCCGACGGTGGTGCTATGGCGCTGTCATAGACGACGACAAGCTCTGTCCGCTGACGACAGAGCAGCGCCGACAATGCTCAGTTCGACGACAGCTGAATGCAAAGCTCAGTCCGACGACAAGCTCTTCCCTGACAGTGAGGCAGAGAGTACGAGTAGTGCTCATCCAGGGGCTATGCTCTATTTTTTCCAATGTTCGAGCAGTGTTAACAGCGCCGACGATGTTCATGTATACCGACGCTAATCTAGATCCGAGTTTATCGTATCCCCGTCATTCTCTCAAGCTGCAGTAAAGTTACTGTTCCTTAGGGTTACCGAGTCTACTCGAAATCTGAGCCGGCCAACTCAGATCTGGTGATGGCCAACTCGGTATCAACTCGGGATCGAGTCAACTCAACTTAGTGACGATTCAACATCAGGTCGACTAAACCAGAAGGACTCAACTCGGGTCAAACAGGGCCGAGTATATTTCCGGAGATAGAAGGGTATGAGGGGTACTTCTCCATTTTTATTTTATTTTATACTCTTCATTTTATATTTTCAGGTGGGAGGCTTTTAATTAATTTGTGTTCTGATTAATTTAATTTTAATTTTACTTTTTATCTTAAAAGGGGGCAGAAACGATATTGGTTTTTTGAGTTTGGTATTAAATAAGAATTCTCTCTGTCAATGTTTATTTTGTCGACAGCCCGAGTCGGTAGAATTTAATTGGCTTCAGATTTGATATCAAAAGAGACAAAAGGAGAAATCCAAGTCAGAGTCGTTTAAACTACGGACTCTTGGCGATACTGCTCTTCGGAGGATTTAATAAGATTTGTAGGCTTTGGTCCATTAGGTGTGCTTACATCAATTACATTGTTAATTGATGTTTCAAACCTCTTGGAGCCAAGTTAGAGTGATATCTACGTATTATAAGTGATTTCTACACACTGATAGGAAATATTTTGGACAATTCAAACGACTGATTTAAATCTCCTAGTTTAGGAAAATGGTTTTACGGGTTAAATGGAGATGGACCAGATTTTTAGTTGGGGAGCTTTGATGACTTCGTTTGGACTGCTTTAGATGTTTGATCGGATGTGTGGACGAAGCACTTACAATGCGTATTATTTGATACTCCATGATTCTGACTCTGATGATAGTCTTGGGTCGATATTATTGTGACTACAGTAGGATAATACAGTGTTAACCGCCTATTCTGGGGGCCCTCTTCTCATTGTCGCATAAGCTTTCCGATTCATATTGTAATATTGATTAGGGTACCACGTTGATGTAAGCCTTCGGACACCACTTTGATGTAAGCCTACGGGCACTACTTGATGTAAGCCAAATTTGGCAACAACTGATCTTTAATAGAAAAGGGCAGGGAACCCTATAAACCCGATTAATTAAAAAAATAAAGGGAAGAATCATTGATGCAACATTATAAAAAAAATATTAGATTGATTATAACATATGTTTTCAAAATATCAACTTTTCACAAATTAAAATGATTCCTAATGAAAAATCTCAAAGATCAAACATTTTTCAAGTTGCCTTGTGAGAGTGAAAAAAGTGTAACTTAAAATAGAACAATGGGAGTGGGAGTAAGGAGAAAAGAAAAGGAAAAAAAAGAATACATTAGCAAACAAAACATTTGTGCTACTTTTCACATTATAAAGGAGCAACACACAATATTTCGTCATGTTCTTCTAAGTTGATTTGTATAGAAATAAATTGAATTAATGAATTAAGATTAACTACAGCAAAAGAAAGTAGAACATATTAATACTATGCTAAATAATACTAATTTACTATAATGAATCAATGTGAAAATAAGATGGAAAGAACGTGATCTTACATTACCGTAGATTACAACCTTCAGTTGCAGAAGTTACATAATTACTCGATTGTTTTACTTCCTCACACATTTTTATTTTAATATATTTTTTCTAAAATATTACATTACTTTTATCACAAGAAATAAATGATTATCATTTATTTATTTTGCACCCTAAAAATAGTTTTCTATTTTAAAACTTGATTGGGTATGAGTAAAATTGATAGTAGGTCAAATGAGTTATTAAAAAATACGAATCGAGTAAGTTGTGTTTGTAGGTTAGATTTTGAGTTGGTGTCGGTAAAATGGACAAACCAACGAGTCTGGTTTGTGGATTAGATTTTGAGTTGGTAAGAGTAAAACCGACAAACATGTTGGTTTGCCCATTTGAATTGATATCTAAACCATATGTGACCAATATATGGGATGAAATTTATGAATTTACTCATATGAGTTTGTGTATGAATTCATAAGTATCAATATATGGATTAAAATTTACGGGCTGAGTGATTTTTAATTTGCAGGTTGAGCGAGTTTCAACCCAGCCTATTTTAATCCAATCCATTTTTTACCAAGAATTACAAATTAAAATGAATCATATTCTTATTTCAAATTGTCCATATTACTCTACATGCATTCAACATGTCCGCCTATTTTGCACCCAAGAAATAGTTTATACAACGTACACAAAAGTTATAGAAAGTCTCATGATCGACTAAGAGTTAGACCACTTATGAAAAAATTCTTTTCAATTATTTTTAGGGTTAAATGCTAATTATTTATAAATTTCAATACATTTTTAATAAAAATAAAAGTTATCTGAATCACGTTGAAATAATTAAAAACAAACACCAACTCATTCTATTATTTACTTAATTATAAAATAATCTCATTAACAACAGACCCCGTTTTTAACCTTATCTAATCTAATCTGATTTAAACTATAACTGAACTAAACTAAAATAAATATGTTGAAAAAATTAATGTATGACTAAATTAAATTAAATTTACATTTAACCGAATTGAAATGAATTGAACTGAAATGAAGATCTATAAAAATATTTATCTATATAAAATACTCCATCCGTTGCAATAGATGTGACACACTTTCTTTTTTGGTTGTTTTTATGAATTTGACACACTTTCCTTTTATGGAAATATCCTTTCAATTTCATCTACCTTCATTATCCGTTGCAATAGGTGCTTGGATTTAGGTGAATGAAATGTGTGGATGAAATTGAATTTAGAAAGGGAAAAGTAGAATGAGTGGATGAAATTGAAAGAATCTTGTCATAAAAGGAAAGTGTGTCAAATTCACAAAAACTACAAAAAAAGAAAGAGGAAAGTGTGTCACTTCCAATGAAACTGAGGGAGTATCAAGTCTAAAGTTTATGACATTGATTGAATGGGTAAGTGAAAAGTTGTATGATTAATTAATTAATTTAATGTTGGTGAAAATTTACCTATAATTATTAAGAACATATGTACAATTAAATTTAAAATATATATATAAATTTGGGAGCATTAAACATTAAAGGTGAGATCAGTGGGAATACGTACCCCACTGCTCCACCCTGGATCCGTCAATAGAGGCACATCCAACGAAACAGAGTTACTAGGAATATATGCAAAAGTTATACTCCACACAAACCAAAAAAGAAAAGAAAATATGCAACTAAATCAAACATCTTCCTTTCATGCTGATGTTTACTTCCTTCAATTGCTAACGAACACAATAAATTCCCCACTCTCACAAACACCGTCTGCGCTTCACTCTCCTACTAAACTACGAAAAGTAAAGGTTAAAACTCGTTAACCCTTTGACATCTTGACTTTCAAAGCGTAAAGTACACTTAACCAGCATTTTTAATTAGTGCGTGATCTCACCGCAGAGGAGAGGGCGTGGATTCAGATGGATTTGCGTATAAGTCTGCTTAGGTGGGGCGTGGGAGCAGTGGGTTTTATGGGTACGTGTCACTTTCTGGTTGGTGGATGAGAATTATCACGCACCTGGCGTCTGCATCCGATACTGCCAATTTTTCATTCCTCTCTTCACGCTTTTTATTTTGTTGGCGGTGAAATGACTGAATTATTGATTAAATCGGGGGTCTGTGAAATACCACAAGTACCCTTGAGTGCTAGATATTTTTCACAATTCCCTGTTTCTTCATGTTGCAAGTTGATGCTATTTCACTTAATTTTGACCTATTATTTCTGTTTTTTATTGTATTTTTATTATATTTTATTCATTTCAATTTAGTCCAGTTCAATTTATCTCAATTCAGTAAAAAGATTAATCCAGAAAAATGTGGTCCATGTTCTTTTCCTCAATACTGAACTAACCCTAATTAAAATCAAGCTAGATGAAAAATAATAATAATAGAACTAAATTAAATTTTATTATATTGAGATAGAATACGATTAAATAATTTGAAGTGAATTAAATTTAAACAAGCCAAGCAGATTGAATTAAATTACATTGAACGGAAGGCATTTGTAGTTAAGTTAAGAAGAATGAGAATATAATTTGAATTGAGCTTGTTCTCCGAGGTTTATTTGCAATTCAATTCAATTAGTTCAACATAAATTTGATTTGGTAAAATTTAATTTAATTTAATCATATTATTGTTATTTTTCAATACACTTTTTTTTTCCCGTTTGGATCAGTTCAACTCAATTCTATAGAACAAGACTTTATTCTCCTTCTTAAAATATTGTAAGCAATTTTTAAATGTAAAATAAATCTTAAGTTGCCATAAATTATGAAATTCAAACTACAATTTGCAAACTCTACGTTTTTCATGATAACAGCTATAAAGTAATCATAAAATTGGAACGATAACTATAAAAATTAGACTTTAAATTGATAAGAATTACTATAAATCCATATAAACAAGGTTCAATTGACGAAATTGTGCCATTTATAACAAATTTACTATACGATGGTACTCTGGTACGTGTTCACTTGCACTATTGTTTTTATATTTAAAAAATTAAATTGACAAGCATATTAACTAGCACTTGACTTTTCAGCCTGCATTTAACTTTTAAAATGTTAATTAGCACTTTTAAAAGAGCGAATTTTTACATGCTCGAATTTACTACTATGTTCGTATTCCTATATTTGGCACAGTATGTTTATCGTTTTTTTTTTACAAGTTGAAATATGCGTAGAGAATTGAAGGAAAATAGTAGAAAATTTGATGGGCTTTTGAAAATAATTCACTTTCTGCCAAATAAAAATATACGACAGTCTTAGAAAATTATATATACAAAAATGAAAAGTGTATCAATTATAGAAAAACAGAGGGAGTATACTCCTTTTCGTTTAACTATATTTGACATCATAGGTTTAGTTGTTTTTTTTCTTCAAATTGAATCGTGTCGAAAATAGTTGAATGAAGAGAGTAAACTTTTTAATGAGTTGTTTAGAATGATTAATTTGTTTCCATAACTATCTCTTTAAAAAAATCTGACATTTTTATTTTTTAATTAAAATGAAGTGTGCCTCCAACATAGAGAATAAAATAAAAAGTATGTTATTTTTAGGTGGACCATAAAGAAAACCATTAAAACAAGCAGTAGACTGAAATGGTAATTCCAAAGGATTTTCTTTTTTAAGAAGAAAAAAATATACGAATTACATACTCTCTCTGTCCCAAATTACCCAAATTACCCACTAACTTATGACATTATTTTCTATTAAAGTTTTACCGCATATTTGAATAGACATATGAGAAATATTATTATCGCATGTGATATTGTTTAATTCATCTTAACAACTAGTTTCTAAATATTAACTTTTTATTTACTATTATTATAGGTAGTTAAACATATTAACTGTCAAATATATTTCTCGAACGGTGTGCAATGATTGGACTATAATTTGGGCTGGGTTGGAGGGAGTATCGAAAATATTGTACTCTATCTCCGTTTCACTAAAAGGGGCATAGTAATTTTAGACTCATGGATTTAAGTGGGAAAAAATAGGTGAATGAAATTGAATGTAGACGATAAAAAGTAGAATGAATTGATGAAATTGATTTTTTTTGTTGTAAAAAGTGAAAATTATGTCATTTAAAAAATATTCCATTAAAATAAGTGTCCACAAATAGATAAATGGAGGGATTACATTCATGTCATTTTACACAAGGGAAGAATAACATGGAAATTCGTTTGTTTACAACTTACAAGCATATTCCTATTCTTTTTGACTGGATTAAGAATTGAACAAAATAAATGAACAGTAGTTAATTTGAAAAGAAATGAGCCACATTTATTTATTTTGAAATATGTACTTCATTTTTTTAATAACACACACTCTTTCTTTTTATTAATGTTTTATATATATAATTTACATTTTTCAAATATAACAAACGTTAAAACAATTTTATCCTTTCATTTTACGTTTATTCATCTAGTTCAATTCCATTAACTTTTTTAATATCTTAATTATCTGTGTCATAAATTAAAGAGTCAATCTCTTAAAAGACGGTATTTCTATAAGTTATGGAAATACCAAGATTTAAAGTGCAAATTACAAGAAATGAAGATAAAATTTCCAGGTTGTATGAATCGGGTTATAAACTTTATACCTACTACAAGTTGCATAATAAATTTTTAATATTGCATTCAAAACCTTTTACATTTTATTATTTCAATTAAACTCATCTTTCCATAATCTCATAAAAAACAAGTTTTCTCACGATTTTGCCTAAATTAAAATAGCTCGTCAGACATGTAAAAATAGAGGGGGTTATTCATTAGGTTTTCACTGTGAGAACAGTTAAAATTTTCTAAATATGGATTAAAAGAACATCACGACTATTGACCAGAATTACTTCAATGTGAATGCGTGCAATCGAAGTTTGACTTCTCAAATTGCCAAATTCTAATGCTTGCCTAACTATAAACCAACACAACCATTAATATAATAAACACATGCATATTATTTTTTATTTGCTGATATAAACAACAAAATGAGGACACGGTTCAACCATTAGAATGGTTTTATTTAATTTTATAATTAATGTAACTAATTGAATAATTTGGTGTTTGTTATCATTTAATGCAATATCATGAGGTTTTTTTTTATAATTTACAAAAACTTTTAAAGCATATTTTGAAATATGTATACTAGTTATAATTTAACCTTAAGAATTTTGGAAAATAAATTTGCCATGATTAATCTAACAGTTAGGCGGTTTATACAGGAACATTTATAATTCATATAACTAATAAGATGATTTTATATTTATTCACATTTGTTGCGACGAAATTTCCACAATTTTAAAAATCAATTAAAATACACCACAAAACATAAATAATTATAACCTAATTAAAAAGTAGTAATAACGAGATTTATTATGATTACTCTAACTCTAAATGTCTTACATGAGATTGTAACGGTATGAATGGACATTCTCCATCCGAAACACCATCAAAATTGAAATCGAAATAAAAATCAGTACGATCACACTCAAAAGTCCGAAACTCCATATATTTAAATAGTCAAGAATGTCCTTTGAAAAACACTCAACCGCTACACTTCCATTAAACTATGAATATTTCTTTTATAAAGAGCGTGGATTAACAATTCAACCAGTGCCAATTTACGAATCCATCCATGTCTGTGTTTACCCTTGCAACAAACACAACCCAACACTTTGATTGTGTTTTTGAAACAAAAATATTTTCATTCATGCCTTGCCTCATCGTGCTTCTTCACTCATTTATATAAAAAAAATTTATTATTATTATTTTTTATAAAAGGGGGGACAAAAGAAAACTCAAGCCATACCTATCTAATTACCATACTCGCCTTACATTAATAGCCATTAATTTAAACCTGGAATTAAAGCCATTAAATTTCAAAGGCCTTCTTCAATTTTATTTAATATTTCCCAACACACAACACAATTGAATGCGGGGAGAGAATCGTAACTTCACAATACAACTGTGCGTGTTAGGTACTTAAACAAACAGTCTCACTGACCCCTCCAAAATAAATATTTATCAACGCTAACAAAATCTAAGAACCTATACAGAACAAAACAAAATGAAATCCCACAGAAAAAGGGCCATTTAAAAAAATAAGAAAAGAAAAGAAAAGGTTAAAAGAGAAAAAAAATTAAGAGTCCGTCTCTTGAAAGATGGTTTTTCCATAAGTCATGGAAAAACCAAAGTTTAAAGTGTAAATTAGAAGAAATGAAGATAAAATTTCCGGGTTGTATGAACCGGGCTATAAAATTTATAACTACTACATGTTGCATAATAAAACTTTAATATTGCAACAAAAACATTTACCTTTTATTATTATAATTAAACTCCATTTTTCCATAAGTCTATGTAAAGACCGTCTTTCCATAAGTCTATGTAAAGACCGTATTTCCATAAGTTTATGTAAAGACCGTATTTCCATAAGTTTATGTAAAGACCGTCTTTCCCAATGTTTTGCCAGAAATAATATTAAAATAAAATTGCCCACAGATAAAATATCCCCGAGTCACGCACCACACACAGTGACGTGTGAGAGAGAATATGGGGAGAAAAAAGAAAGTGTGGAATTCACCCACACACATCATCACTTTTTAGTGTGTAGAAGGCCAAAAAAAGCAAACTTAAAACCAGCCTAAAAAACATCCACATTCACTCAAACTCTCACACGCCACACCACACCACACCACACCTTGTACTGTATGAAGTGGTATAAAAGTAACAAATACCACCCCTTGAAAGAAACAAAACAAAAGGAAATACTTCCTTCATCTTTTTTTTTAAAAAATTGCATTCATACTTTGATGGATGATGGAAATATGTTTTAATTAGGTTGGTTGTTCGTTTCATAAAAAAAAATCATAAACTAAAACAATTAAAAATTAAATTCCATAAGATTTTTTATTTTAGTAAAAGTATATGGTTTGTCAGCTGACCAAAAATACAGCTGTCAAACACTTATTTTGGATTTGTTTTACCGAAATGAGTGTTCTAAAGTTATTAAAAAGTTGGTTACTAAACACGGAATACACTCTGAAGTCATGTTTATCATTTACTTTAACTTAAAGCATAACACATTTCAAGGAAACAAATAGAAACTGACCTCCGACCACATTAAAAATAAATCAGCTTTATTTTTTTTTTATTTTAGCAATACAACTGTCAAAAACTTATTTTTGATTTGTTTATCGAAATGAACAGTTAAAAACCATTAAGAAACCACTCATCAAACACGCTCCAAGGTCATGTTTGTCATCCAATTTAACTAAAAACATAACACAATTCAATGAAAAAACCAAAAACTGATATCCAACTGCATTCAAAATAATCAATTTTATTTATAACGTCTAGCTCTCATCCGTTCCTTTTATCTTAGCAAAAAATCTATCTTTCCAGCCAGCCAAAAATTCAGCTGTCAAACACTTCTTTTTAATATGTTTTATCGAAATAAACAACCAACAATCATGAAAATGTCGGTTACCAAACACCCTCCTAAAAATAATTTTAAAAATTAATTTATGTAAGATTTTTATTTTAGCAAAAAATGTGGTTTGTCAGCCAACTGAAGATCCAGCTGCCAAACACTTATCTTCGATTTGTATTATCGAAATGAGTTGTAAAAAGTCATTAAAAAGTCAGTTACCTAACACAGAACACGCTCTTAGATCATGTTTATCATTTACTTTAATAAAAAACATAACACATTTAGAGAAATCAAAGTGAAACTGACCTCCAACTACGTTAAAAGTAAATTAGTTCCATTTTTCAGTTTAATAATACAGTTGTCAAACACTTATGTTTAATTTGTTTTATCGAAATAAGCAGTTAGAAACCACTAAGAAACACTCACCAAACACACTCTCATATCATGTTTATCATTCACTTTCATTGAAAACATAACACATTTTGAGGAAAGAAATCATAAATTGACATCCAGCTATATTTAAAATAAATCAATTATATTCATAACGTCCAACTCTCATCTGTTCCTTTTATCTTAACAAAAAATCATAGCTTTCTAGCCATTCAAAATTCAGCGGTCAAACAATTATTTTCGATTTGTTTTATCGAAATGAGCAGTCAACAGTCATGAAAAAGTCGGTTACCAAACACTCTTAGATCATGTTTATCTTCCGCTTTTATTAAAAGCACAACACATTTTTGAGAAAGAAAACACGGAAACTGCCTTCTAGCTACGTTCACAATAAACTCGTTTTGTCATAACCACAGTTCCACCAAACACGTTATAACCACAGCTCCACCAGACACGTTATAATCACAGGTTCATCAAACACGTTATAACCACAGCTCCACCAGACACGTTATAATCACAGTTTCATCAAACACGTTATAACCACAATTCCACCAGACGCGTTATAGTCACGGCTCCACCTGACACGTTATAGTCACAACCTCATTAAACACGTTATAACCACGATTCCATCAGATGTGTTATAGTCACGACCTCATCAACACACGTTATAACCACAGCTCCACAAGACACGTTATAGTCACAGTCTCATCAAACACGTTATAGTTACATCTTCATCAAACACATTATAAGTTATGACCACAGGTCCACCAAATGCGTTACCCTAACCTGCCTTTTCATGTAAAATTAACAAAAAAATAAAAATAAAATACACACACTTGCGGTGTGGTACGCGTATATATTGACACTATTACAGGGAGAGAGAGAGAGAAAAAGCAAGGCTTATAGAAATGCACCCTCCTTTTCTTCCATCTCTCTAAAACTACCAAACTCCCCTTCCCCCTTCCCCACACCGATCACTCTGCAAAAACACACACACACACACACACACACACAGTAAAACTCCCCTCTCACACCTTTTCTCTCTCCATCTGTAACATACAATTCACATACAGAAGAAGAAGATACGTAGGCCATTTCCTGTATATATACACATATATAATAATTTATATAAATATCTGTAGTTTTAGGGGAATTTGTGAATAGTGCTACCGAATTGGGTGATTATGGATAGGTACAGCTCCAGCCAGGCAATGGACGGCGCCGATCCGGTGAACGAGTGGACGGCGCCGAGCGGCGGCACCGGCCTCGAAGGTGGGGGTAAATTTCATGTGAATTTCGGTTGAATTTCGCGCCGATTTTTCTTCTTCTTCTGCTGTTGTTCATTACGCATTGGTGTTTTTTGATGGAATGTTGCAGAGCCTATGTGGCAGTTGGGGCTCGGGAGCGGGCCAGAATCGTACCCGGAGCGGCCCGACGAGGCCGATTGTATCTACTACTTGAGGACCGGGTTCTGTGGGTACGGCGCGCGCTGTCGGTTCAATCATCCGCGTGATCGCGCTGCGGTAACACTGTAGTGTTGTTGTGATTTTGATGAGAGTTTGTTAATGTGTTTGATTGGGTTTGATCGGTGAGGGTTTTAGTGGGTTTTTGTTAGATTTGGTTGATATGGTGTAAAGGTTGAATTTTTGGGGTTAGTTAGGTTTCATTAATGGTTAATTGATTGCTTTCCTTTTGTGTTTTTTGGTGGTAGTGATGACGTTTGTTTCTTTTGTTGATGTGCATTGACTGATCGAATGTGGCGGTGATTGGTTTTGCAGGCAATGGGTGCTATGAGAGCTGGTGGTGGAGATTACCCAGAGCGAGTAGGTCAGCCGGTTTGTCAGGTATGCCGGCTTGTTGTACGTGTACATTGTTTGTTTGAGCACGTGTTTAGTTTCCTCTGGTTAGCTTTGATTTATGTTTGTGTTCTTCGAATGTACGGGTGTCTTTGTGGATGATGGGGGGCTTCGGTTTTGTGTCATCATTAGTTTAAATGTGCTTGTTCGAAGGTTCTACTTCTAGTATCAATGTATCATGTCCATTTTTGGAAGTGTAGTTTGATTTAGATGGATTTTGCAACTTTGCCTAGTTTTGTGCATCATTTGTGCAATTGTGCATCATTTGAGCACGTGTGCAAATTGTGTGCTTGAGTCTGTTGGATTTATTGTTGTTCTTCGTAGGGTAGTTTTTATCTTGAATCACTTTCTGTTGTTCACTGTATTTGTAGTATTACATGAGGACGGGAATGTGCAAGTTTGGTGCTTCGTGCAAGTACCACCACCCGAGGCAAGGAGGTGGATCTCCAATGCCCGTAAACCTCAACATTTATGGCTACCCTTTGCGACCGGTATGAACTTGTTTATATATTCTTTAGTATCAGCTCTCTGATTGTGTATTGATTCAAAATGTTGTTGTTACAGGGGGAAAAGGAATGTTCATACTATGTGAAAACAGGGCAATGCAAGTTTGGTGTGACCTGTAAATTTCATCATCCACAGTCGGGCGGTGTTCAAATGGGAGCATCAGCGCTTGGACCTGGACCTACAGCAGTACCTGCTTCCTGGTTCATGCATCGTTATGCGTAATCAGGTTAATTCTCTCCAACTTCTTGTCATTTAAGTTTGTTGTGTTCAACTGTGAAAGCTGATGTCTGGCCATGCAATCTTGTTCTGTGTTTATGTTGTGTTTGCTGCACTTCTGCTTCCTGGTGTGCTATATGTTGGATTTACTGCCCTCTCGCTGTCATTACCTATGAACAGAGGTTGGATATAAAAATGGGCTCATAACAACAACCCCTCGTTTAATGCACCATAGTTATGTTATGTGACACACGTGTTTTTCATATGAATAGTTGCATGCTAGATCAAATGTAAAATGAACTTCATTACACAAGGAAATTACAACTGCATTTAATGCTGGTCCGACGCAAAAATGCGGACAGGATCCATGTTTACAAAATACACTAAACCCGACTAGTGCTTTCAAAATTAGAAGATATCATCTATCCACTACTATGCATCATATTTGCACTGGTTGTGTTTCTTCAAGTTGCTGGAAGAATCTTGTTATACCCCTCATTGCATTTGCTTGCCCTAAATACAACACACATGTTCTTACCATAGTGTCATCCACTTGTAGATCCTTAGGCAGCTCCCCAATTCTTAACATGGCCTCCTTCCTCATATGGGGGGGACTTTGTATCTGTTAGAACCAAACACTTTCATCACCTCCATCATGCAGCCCTGTAAAGTAAGGAAAATATTGTCTAACGCCCGTGCATTTAACGCATAAAATGCATTTTCAGTTGCACTTATCAAATCGTCGATTGTACTTGCTGCTGTTTGGTATTGCAGGGACTGAATACTTCTGAAAAATCCCAGATCTAACATATTTAGGTCAGGGGAGCAAGCGGGCTGAAACCCTAGTCGAATGTTAAAACTATCCGACTGGGCCATCGCTCTAAATTCTGCATCTTCGTCACATATATGTGGCCTTACATTGTCCTGCTGTATGAGAATGTTTGTGCTAGCCAGAAGTGGCCATTTTCTTTGATAGCTGGTAACAATTTATCCAGCATGTATTTTTTTGTAATATCTCTGTTGACTTTTTTTCTGGAACAGTCATGAGTGTACCAGCAGGTCTGTTATTACTTTTTCTCTTAGCTCCCCCTTTGTTTACTATTGGCCAAATACCAATTTTACCATCAAATAGAAAACCACCTTCATCAGAATATATAGGTCTACAAACAGCGCAAAGAAACATAACCTTAGTGATGTACCTCTTGTTTTGTATGCTTCTGTGCGGATCTAGCTCTTCGGGCAGCAGGTAGTACCTTTTAGCGACCCTTGTCATGAAAAACCACTTCTCGTCTATATGAACTATGTGGTACATTTCATTGAATTCTGTTTTTCCCGTCAACGTGTTATAGTTTAAGTGACTTACACATAATCGTAGCCTCTTCAAATGATGTTCTTGTGAGAGTTTCGGTTTCAATGCATTTGAATGGCTCCGCAACTGTTTCTTTTTAATCCATTTATGAATCGTACTTTTACTTACTCCCATGGCATGAGCAAATGTCCGCTCGGTTGTTCTTTTCTGCAATGGTATGGTTATGACGTCCACCTCGTTGATTTGTATATGTTTCCGCCCTTGCTTGCCTTTTACTTTTGTAGATAGATCGACTCTTAATCAATTTTGTTGTTGTCTTCTTTGCAGCCCAGCCAATCTGGTCACCGTGCGCTTCGAGACTCCCCATTTCGCAGCTGCCTCCAGCCGTGAGTTTCTCGTCATCTTCCCGGATCTTTCATGTTGGGAAAGGAATAGACTCAGGTTGCTTCTCTCCAAGTCAGACAAGCGGTGGTGCACCACTTGTCCAGAAGGTGCAGCATCACCCTCTGGTTCAGGCTCCATTTTCTGCCACAATTCAAGATTTGTCTTGTTTAGGGTTCTGTTTGGGTTTGTTTTTGCAAAGGAAGCTGCTTTGATTCAATTATGTGGTTCTATATAAGTTGGGCTATTTTTTGTAAACTTAAATAGAGGGAAAGTTGTCCCATGTGAGATTTAATGATGCCTGCCTATTACTCTAGAACTAGGAAATCTGGATATTTGGATATTTTTTCCTCCATTACAGACTTTGGGTTGAGTAAAGCAGGTTTCCCCAAAAACCTTCTCTCTGCACACTTATGCGTTTGTATTTTAGGAGGGAAAGATTTAGGAGCTTTTGGGGGTGTCCTTTGCATTAATTGTAAGGTTGATTTCTGTCCCCAGTATCAAAACAGAACTTTCCACTGCTGCAGTCACGGCAGAAAGTAAAAAGCTGATTTACTAAAACATTGTGCCCTTTTATTGGGGGGCCAATGTTCAGAAACCGGAGGGAGTAAATAACTCTATTAAATTCCTAAACTCCACAACACTAAATAGATTCTTTAAAAAAACTAAATAGGACAGATTCTTAAACCAGGCTGTACGTACGGACAGAAACTTTACTTCATATGATGGGAAGGCATTATTTTACTGAAGCGCGAGGGAAAAAAGGAATAACATAATCCTACTTTTTCAAAGTGTAAATTCGAGTTTTACGTGGAACTTGAACCACGCAATAACAGTAGAGAGCACAGACTCAGATACTTCAATGGACGATCAAATTCTACCCGGAGTTGCTTCTCCTACGATGGGCCCACCCGAGTTGTCTAAGATTAGCATAGACGACTCATCTTCTACTCCAGAACGCAAGAACAACTAACACTAAGTAATGTTTAATTAGTTTCCTGTTTTTAACATCTTACTAAGAATGATCGAGTGTTAGCAGTTGGGTTCAATTCTTATACCGTGTATTCCTGTGCATTGTACACGTATTGAATGTGTATTTTGATACTATTACTTGTGCATTCTAATATATATACAGTAATCATAATTATAGTATTTCATACACATTCATATAAGAGTTTGTCTCTTGAAAGATGATTTTTCCATAAGTTATGGAAAGACCAATATTTAAACTGCAAACTAGAAGAAATCAAGATAAAAATTTTGGATTATATCAATTGAGTCATAAACTTATGAACTAATGCACGTTGCATAATAAATTTTTAATATTGTAACTAAAACTTTTTACCTTTCTATCATTCTAATTTAACCCAGTCTTTCCACATGCCTACGAATAGACGATCTTTTCCAACACTTTGTCTTCATATAATATAGAATATATACACAAAATGTACTTGAGATACGGTGCTCATGTTATCCAAAAATACCAAATTATATGCCTTAATAATTATAGTTGTACTTTAATGCTTTTATAAAATCTTATCTTTTACCGAGGACCCTTAAATTATCATTGACAGCCCTGGTTGGGTATATCTCGTTAATCTTAACATGCTTCCATTGATTGACTTTTTATTTTCAACATTAAATTTTATGCACTCATTTTTAAACTTAAATCCAAGCATATAAATCTATGGTGTGGTGGAATGGAGCGAGTAGTATTTTAAACACATGCAATTAATGCAAAAACAGGAGATCGAATTCGAATGCAAATAGTGAGACTAGGGTTACAAACAGCAACAATGGAAGGGGACTGGAAAGCCGCAAAAAAGATCATGGACGACAATGGTGATCTCGACCTGAAATACATGAGGCTCAACGGTCAGGGGATGATGGCATTGCATGTCGCGGTGAGCTCCGGGAGGATGGAGTTCGTGGAGGAGATGGTGAAGATTCTGAATGCTGAAGAATTGAAACAAGAGGACCAAAACGGTCGCAATGTTCTTCATTACGTGGCCATAGCATCAGGCGTTTCTGCTGCCAAAGCAATAGTGGTTAAGCAACCGAAGTTGGTTCAGAAAAAGGAGTCTTTTCGATACACTCCATTGTTTTATGCTGCCCGGTGGCGACATCCGTCTAGGGCTAAGGATGTGTGGAATATCTTTATACCAAAACCAACGACGATGATTACGTTGTTCAGATAAGTATAACCGTTCCAAGTCTCATTGTGGCTGTAACTGCCTCTGGATGCCATCCTAAGTTCTTTGTTGTGAATTTTTTTACGATTTCCAATAAACATATATTTCACTGTTAATAACACACATTATTAAGATATTGAATTTGTCAATATTCTGTTGCAACTAATATCCTAGTCAATATTTTGTTGTAATCTATAGGAGTTAGTTTAGGAATTCTGTTGTAACTCTCCTGTATAAAGTAAGTTTACTCATCGTCAATGAGAAAGATAACCTTTTCCCATAATTATTAAACTCTTACATGGTATCAAGAGCTGATCGATCTTCCTTTCATAATTATTCTCGTAGAAAATCTGCGTCCAATTTTCATCCTAATTATTCACCTTCCATTCACACTTATCTCCAGTTCACCTATTTCCAATTAAGCTATGTCTCCCGACACTTCCCAAGCTCTTTCTTCTGCAAATCATATCCTTTTCATCGCCTCTGGTAGCGCTGCAGCAACTCTCCAGCTTTCGACATTTGCTATTCGTCTCAACCGAACCAACTAATCTCTCTGGCGTGGTACGATAGCTCTGCTCTTGAGGCTTATGAGCTCGAAGGTTTTCTCACCGGAAAAAATGCTCCCTCGCCGACGCTCCCTCAAGTTACTGGCTCCACCACTCCTAAGCCGAATCCTGATTTCTCAACTTGGAGGCGCAAGGACAAATTAGTTAATTTATGGCTGCGTTCCACCCTCACTACTCCTATGCTCGGCCATGTAGCTCGGGATACAACAATGTCTGAGGTTTGGCTTATGTTGAAGCATACTTTTAAAGCTCAAATTCGTGCCCGGCAGATGCATCTTAAGCAGCAAATCCAGATGCTCTCAAAGGGTAACCTGTCTATTTTAGATTGAAAAGAAGATACTGATTTCTGATTCCTTGGTTGAGTGTCTCACGGAGGTTTCAGACGAGGATTTTGTTTCCTATGTTTTGTTTGGTTTAGGGCCTGAATACAGTGTTTTTAAAACAGCAATTAGCATGCACCTGGAACCTGCATCATTAAATGAGCTCCTCGGACTGCTTCTTTAAGAAGAGCAGCGAATTATGGTTCATGCGCTGACTTCTCCTTCCCGTCAGCAAACATAGCTCAAAGGCACAGCTCCTTAGGTTGCCAGCCTCTACCGGAATCTGTCACATTGGGTGATCGTCCTCGTCTGGTTTGTCAGATTTGCACCAAGCCTGGGCATGATGGGCGGAACTGTCATCAGCGGCTAAATTTATCTGATTTCCCTGCCACCAACCGCAGAGCTGCTGACCGTCTTCACCAGATCTCCACCGGCAAGCAAGCGTTTGCGGCGTATCCTCAGAGCCCATCAGCCATCACATATCCATGGGTGATCGACTCCGGTGCCACAAACCATGTTACAGCTGATCTTTCGGGTCTAAATATTCAGTTTGAATATGCTTTGACAAGCTCGTTGTCGCAAACGGTCAGTCTCTTCCCATTACGCATACTAGAAATCTTTCTTTATTTGCTAATCATGTTGCTAAACCCGTTGCCCTAAATGATATTCTTGTTGTTCCAAAAGTCTCTAAAAATCTTATTAGTGTTCGCCAATTATGCCGTGATAACAATGTCTTCGTAGAACTTCATGCTAATCATTGTTATGTTAAGAACTTTCAGGGCAAGAGAATACTCAAGGGAATCTTTCAAAATGGTTTGTACCGTCTTCTCGTTCGTTCACCTTCAACTGGTCCCCATGTGTTTGTTGGTGAACGAGCTTCTGCAGCTTGTTGGCATCATCGTCTAGCACATCCCCATGAGTCTGTGTTACGTCGACAATTAGCTATTTTTTATTTTCCTATCTCTGCTAATAAATCATTTCCTTAATGTAGTGCCTGTCAAATGGGTAAAAGTCACAGACATCATCTTCCTTCTTTTCATGTTATCTCTGCAAAATCATTTAATCTTGTTTATTCGGATGTTTGGGGCCCTACCTCTGTACCTTCTTTGAATGGTAATCGTTATTTTGTCTTTTTTATTGATGATTGCACCAAGTATGTCTGGATATATTTTCTTGCTTCTAAATATCAGGTTTTAGTTTTTTTCAATCTTTTAAAACAATGGTTGGAACACAGTTTTCCACTAACATCAAAGCTCTTCAATCTGATTGGGGTGGTAAGTATCGCAATGTGTCCAATTTTCTTGAAACTAATGACATACTTCATCGTGTTTCATGTCCACATATTCCTGAACAAAATGGTGCATTTGAAAGACGAAATCAAATTATTGTAGAAAAGGGTTTGGCTCTTCTGGCCTATTCACATCTATCTCTTACATTTTGGGAGCATGCCTTTCATACAGTGGTCTACTTGAATAATAGAACAACAACTCCTCTTCTTGATTACAAATCACCTTATGCTTGTCTGTATCACCGTCAACCTGATTATAATTTTTTAAATCATTTGGTTGTCTGTGCTTTCCTTATCTTCATCCCTACAATAGTAGCAAGTTGGAATTCCGTTCTGTGGCTTGCATTTCTCTAGGGTATAGTGCTAAACATAAAGGCTATTTGTGTTATCGTGTACCATCTTCTAAAACTTATATTTCTCGGCATGTTGTTTTTTATGAATATTCTTTTCCCTTTCCCGAGCATAGCTCTCAATTGGGTCAGTCAAATTTGCCGAATGTCGAGCTTTCCCTGCTTTCGCTTCAGGTGGCGGTGTTGCCTTCTTCCTCAGCCAATCCACCATCGGCAGCTTTTGTCCATCCGCCACTGTCTTCTACTTCTGGCATCACGCCACCATCTCCTCCAGTTGTGCCACGTTCCCCATCACCAATTTCCCAGTCGGTCGTTCCATATCAACAAGCTCCCTCGTATTTTCGCCCATCCAGTAATTCTGAACACGGTATTGTCACTCGAGCCTCCACTAATTCCTTTAAACCCAAAGCCTATACAGCTACCAAACACCCCATCACCTGTGATTTCTCTAACTTTGAATCCAAAACATTTCTCCAATCTAAAAAGAACCCTAATTGGCAACATGCTATGTAACTAGAGTTTGATGCTTTAATTGCTAATGGGACTTGGGACTTTGTTCCTATGCCCCCTGCTTCTAATATTGTTGGCTGTAAGTGGAATTTTAGGATTAAAAAGAAGGCAGATAGATCCATTGACAGGTACAAGGCTAGTTTGGTGGCCAAAGGGCTACAATCAAGAGGAGGGTGTTGACTACTTTGACACTTTCAGCCCTGTCATTAAGCCGACCACAATTTGAGTGGTGCTAAGCATTGTAGTCACTCGTAATTGGCCTCTTCAGCAGGTGGATATCAATAATGCCTTCCTCAATGGTGATCTAGCCGAAACAGTCTACATGGAGTAGGCACCCAGTTTTATCTCTCCTGATCAACCATCACATGTTTACAGACTTAAAAAGGCCCTCTATGGCCTTAAACAAGCTCCGCGTGCCTGGTTTCAAAAACTCAATCAAGCTTTACTTCGCCATGGTTTTAGGCAGTGTATCTCTGAATCCTCCTTGTTCATCAAGTATCATGGTTCCGATGTTGTGTATGTGCTTGTTTATGTGGACGATCTTATTATCACTACCTCCAACTCGTCCTTCATTGATGACTTTGTCAAGTATCTCAACTCGATCTTTTTTCTGAAGTGCTTGGAAGCTCTCAATTTCTTCTTGGGGATTGAAGTTCATCGCGCTTATTCGGTCTTCTGCTTTCTCAACGAAAATACATTCTGGACCTTCTTGATCGTAGTAAGATGATGAGCGCCAAACCAATTGCCTCACCATCTGTCCTTGGCTATCGGCTTGTTTCAGGCGGTGATTCTTTCTTTGATGTACATCTCTATCGCAGTATTGTAGGAGCTCTCCAATATGCCACCATCATCCATCCTGAGATATCTTAATCTCTCAATAGAGTTTGTCAGTTCATGCACAAGCCATCTAATTATCATTGGGCTACGGTAAAAAGTATCCTTCGCTGCCTCAAAGGTTCCCTTAACACCGGTCTCTTCTTTCGTCCTGCTCGTGACTCTCGCCTTGTCTGTTTCACTAATGCTGGTTGGGCTTCTGACCATGAGGATTTTCATTCACAACATGATTTTTCTATCTATTTTGGTGGCAACTTAGTGAGCTGGTTATTCCGCAAGCAAAATGTGGTTGCTCGCTCCAGCACTGAAGCTGAGTACAGGGCCATTGCTTTTGTTTCGACTGAACTCATCTGGCTTTAACGGCTCCTTAAGGAAATGGCTGCTTCATCTCCTAGTCCACCGATTCTCCTTTGTGACAATCCCAGTGCCACCTTTCTCACAGCAAATTCGGTCTTTCATCAGCGATCCAGGCACATCAAAATTAACTACCATTTTGTCCGAGAGCAAGTTCAAGTGGGGGGTTTGATTGTTCGCCATGTCAACTCTACTGATCAAATTGCCGACGTCTTCGCCAATGTCGTTGGCACCACTCGGTTTCAAAATTTGCAATCCAAGCTTCTCATTCGTGCTCGATTGTGAGCTTGTGGGAGGGTATTAAGATATTGAATTTGTCAATATTCTGTTGTAACTGATATCCTAGTCAATATATTATTGTAATCTCTAGGAGTTAGTTTAGGAATTCTATTGTAACTCTCCTGTATAAAGATTACTCATCGTCAATGAGAAAGATAACCGTTTCCCATAATTATTAAACATTTACACACATAATAGATGTTGCTTTGGATATCCTTAAAAAGCACCCCGGTTAGCTGTGGTAACCAACGCTTCTGGATGGTCAATTCTCTATGTCCTTGCATCCCAACCTTCAGCATTTGACACTCGAAAGAAAGTCTCTGCGTGGAAGAAAACAATTTATCCATATGAGCACTCGATTAATAATAATACTAATGTGCATATTGAAGTTTTTGTTTCTTACAGCATAAATAATTGTCGATATGAATAGGGATAAACATTGCATCTGAAAAACAAAAATGATGCAACACAACTTGTTCACTTTGTTTGCAAGAAGTTGCAAAAGGAAAAACTTCCATCTATCATGGAGTACTTTATGCCCGCTAATCTTCCTACGATCTCGCAAGTAGCAACAAAGAAGGGAGTGTATAAGCTTGTGGCATTGTGCTTGAACTATTTCCCAGACCTGATTTGGTAGACGTCGCGCAAAGGGAAGTTGTTGCTACATGTGGCGGTTAAACACCGGCGAGTTGAGCTGTATAATCACTTAATGGAGTTGATCGGCAAGAACCCGCGCTTACGCCGCTATAAATATAGCCGAAGAGGGTAATATCCTTCACCTGGCTGCATTGTTGGCTCCTACTCCTCAACTCCATTCTATTGCTGGCCCTGCATTTCAGTTGCAGCGAGAGCTAGTGGTTTAAGGTAAGATAGGTACCATGAGCAACAATTTTTTTAAAAGGAGCGACCACTAGCTAGATTATTTCATACATTTAATTCATATTGATGTTGTTCAAATCCCTTTTCCTTAATTAAGAGAAAGAATTTTGTTGATTAATTTATTACAGGCAGTGGAAACACTAGTCTACTAGGAGCAAATGGAAGCAGAAAACTCAAAAGGGCGAAAAACCTATGGAATCATTCTATGCGGAACACGAGAGTTTGATCAAAGATGAAAAATAATGGATAAAGGATACGTCTAACTCATG
>JAULKM010000001.1:1623340-1642307 GCA_032355605.1 Rubia tinctorum
ACCCGGAGCGAGTAGGTCAGCCGGTTTGTCAGGTATGCCGGCTTGTTGTATGTGTACATTGTTTGTTTGAGCACGTGTTTAGTTTCCCCTGGTTAGCTTTGATTCATGTTTGTGTTCTTCGAATGTACGGGTGTCTTTGTGGATGACGGGGAGCTTCGGTTTTGTGTCATCATCAGTTCAACTGTGCTTTTGCGAAGGTTCTACTTCTAGTATCATGTCCATTTTTGGAAGTGTAGTTTGATTTGGATGGATTCTGCAACTTTGCCTAATTTTGTGCAACATTTGTGCACCATTTGTGCAATTGTGGCATCATTTGTGCATCATTTGAGCATGGGTGTGCAAATTGTGTGCTTGAGTCTGTTGGATGTATTGTTGTTCTTGTAGGGTAGTTTTTATCTTGAATCACTTTCTGTTGTTCGCTTTTTCTGCAGTATTACATGAGGACGGGAATGTGCAAGTTTGGTGCTTCATGCAAGTACCACCACCCAAGGCAAGGAGGTGGATCTCCAATGCCCGTAAACCTCAACATTTATGGCTACCCTTTGCGACCGGTATGCACTTGTTTATTTATTCTTTAGTATCAACACTCTGTTTTGATTCTAAACATTGTTGTTAACAGGGGGAAAAGGAATGTTCATACTATTTGAAAACAGGGCAATGCAAGTTTGGTGTGACCTGTAAATTTCATCATCCACAGCCGGCCGGTGTTCAATTGGCAGCACCAGCGCCTGGACCTGGACTTGGACCTGCAGCAGTACCTGCGCCTGCAATTTATCCTCCCGTGCAATCACCGTCGATTCAATCATCTCAGCAGTACGGTGTAGTTCCCAGCAACTGGCATGTTCCCCGCCCGGCCCTGCTTCCAGGTTCATACATACCTGGAACTTACGGCCCCGTGTTGCTTCCTCCTGGAATGGTACCCGTTCCAGGCTGGACTTCCTATCCTGTACGCATAGTTGCGCAATTTTTTTCTTCGATTTTCTTTAGAAATTATGAGTGTGCTGATTAATTTATCTTATTCACTATATGCAGGCACCTGTTAGTCCTGTGGCAACAGCCAGTACGCAGCCGACCATTGGACCTGGCCCTATTTATGGGATAACGCAGTTATCTCCTTCGGCTCCAGCATATACGGGGCAATATCTATCGATTACTTCTGCTGCCGGTCCTTCAGGGAGCAACCAGAGAGAGCATGCATTTCCAGAGCGGCCCGGCCAACCTGAGTGCATGTATTATATGAGAACCGGGGACTGTAAATATGGCGCTTCTTGTAGATATAACCATCCGCAAGCAAATCTGGTCCTCAGCGCCATGGGTCTACCTCTTCGTCCGGTGTGATCCCCGACTCCTTATTACTTTCAAAAACCGGTGTTTAAAGTTTAAAATACATTTGCACAAACCTTGCACAAACCTTGCACAATTATTATTGAAGCCTCTGTTTTGTCTTTCATTTTTTCCGTGTAAAACGGATGTTTAAATTGGATATTTGGAAGTGTTGTTGAAATTTTGGTTTAGGGTTCAGAGTTCAAACTACACTTGCACATTCCTTGCACAAACCTTGCACAAACCTTGCACACTTATTATTGAAGCCTCTGTTTTTTCTTTAATTTGAGTAAAATGGATGTTTAATTTGGAATTGTTGTTGAAAATCTCCAGGGTGTGGCGATTTGTTCTCACTACTTGCAGAATGGAGTTTGCAAGTTCGGGCCGTCGTGCAGATTCGATCATCCCATGGGAACGCTAAGCTACAGCCCCTCAGCATCGTCCCTCGCTGACATGCCCGTGGCTCCTTACCCGGTTGGATCTTCCATGGGCACACTGGCTCCCTCCTCCTCCTCATCAGACCTGAGGCCTGACCTCGTATCTGGAGCCAACAAGGACGCCTTCTCCAGCCGGATGTCTTCCATGAGCGGTTCCAGTGGTTCAGTTGGTTCATTGTTTTCAAAGAGCAACGTCGCCCCTCGTGCAGCTCCTCAGCCGGGATCCTCAGCTTCAAGCGGCAGCAGCAGCAGCACGCTGAAGTGAAGCCGAGCTGCGCCATTAGGCTCATTTTGTTCATAGCTCTCCCTTCCTCCATTAGAGGTCAGCTGTTCATCTGTGTCCATATAGAATCTCTCATTATATTGCCCTCGCCATTTCTCTTTTCTCAATAAAACTAGCCTGGAAGGATCCATGAACCCCGGTATACCTTCTTTCAGCCGGTTCTGAATAACCAAAACCATCCATTCCACCCCGGTATACCACCCGAATTTTGGAGCTTGTAGTCTGTCTATCTCTCTGTCCGTTGTCTCTGCATTTACTCCATTCAAATCTTTCTCGGAACGCTAAAGCTACAGTTCCGAGCCATTCTTCTTCCTTAAATTGACTGCTTTTTGGTCCCATTTCTGAAGTGGGAACAAAACAAGCTTCCAACATGACTTACTAGGAACACCTCCTTTTCATCCCCCACTTTTTGTCTGGGGCTTATTGTTCAATGTTGTGGGAAAGATTTACAATCAAGGGGACAGCAAAAAAGGCAACATGTTAAACTGCCTTGAGATATCTATACTTATGTTGTTGCTCTACTTTACATGAATGAATTTATCTGATGAACTCTACCTAGCAGATGATTTGTCTTCAGATCATAAATGAAGATACTTTCCTTCTATTTTTGTACTTAAGTTTCTGTTTATCTTTCTGATTGCACTTATGTTGTTGGGCTTTCAAGTAAAATTGCTGCATGAGTTATGATGTTGTAAAAGACGCATGATGACTTTAACCTAATAACAATCAAAACAAGTTCAAACAACATGAATTTGTCTTTGACAAGCAGCTACTTGAAATTAGGGTTATGAAGTTTGTTTTCACAATTTGCTACTTGAAATCAGGGTTTTGAATGTGTCAAGGCATATAAACTGATTTGCTTATAATCTATACACACTTTCAACTTTTCGGTAAATTGTTGAAAAACAGCTTACGTTTAAAGTAGAAATCGATCGATCTCCTACTTTTGAAATAAAAATCGATCGATCTCCTACTTTTGAAATAAACCGGGTTTCAAAATAAACCAACTTTTCTCGTAACTAACCACACAAAAGTTTGGCAACCTTAATTCATGATCTTTATCCATCCCCGGGGCATGCATAATTAGGTGCTCATTCTATTGGCTGCAATTAAGGGGACACATATATCTCACTTACCACATGGAATGTTCGGTAGAAAGAAAGACCCAAAACCAAAAATGAACCCACAGATTTCTTGAATATCTTATTCTTGGGATTCAAAAGCACATTACTTCCTCATAAAGTTAAATACATAGAAGTACTACATTAGTTACACTTACCAAACTGTAAAATCAAGAACCAGAAACACAGGCAAAAAGGGGCTTCAACAAAACCAACAAAAACTAAGGTAGAAAACGCATGCAAAAAATGCAAATCTAGCCTGAATTAGCTCTTCATTTCACCAACCATATGGTGGAAAAACTGCAGAAAAACTCGATGAAGAAAAGCTTGAATGATCTCCACCCATTGATTCATAAGTTTCTGCATTTTCTGCTCCCTGAGAGTAATTTTCGTCATTACCACTCAAAGGGTTGTTGATCACCGCCGAAAGCTCACAAGAGTTCATCTCATTCTCCCATCCCCCGAAGAAGCTTTCGGGGTTATTCGGACCTGCCATTGTCGGAAGAACGCTGCCATAGCTGCTATGATCGTAGCTCAAGTTCGCGAAAACCATGTTCTGATGCAGAGAAGAAGAACTTTCCGGGTTCGCCGGAGGCCTGAGGCAGTTATCAGGAACAATGCAATCTAGGTAACCTGAATTTGTATCACTGTTCGAGAAAAAGAAGTTTTCCGTGGGCGGCGAGCCGTAGGAAGACTGAGAATCGTTGTCGGAAAAGATAGGGTTAGGGTTTTGAGGGGTTTGATGAGATGCTTCTGCATGAGAATGAGTGGTACTAGGTTGTTGCTGCTGCTGTTGTTTAGGCCATAGGGTTTGGAGATGGTCCAAATTAGGGCTGACGTGGCCGCCGAAAGAATGATGGTTATGGTGATGATCACTAGAGTACACGAAGTTTGTTCTTGCTTGGGTGCCCTTCATGGAAAGAGCAGCCCTATCATAGGCAAGGGCAGCTTCCTGCGCCGTGTCGAACGTCCCGAGCCAATGCCGCTCCTTGGTGGTGGGATCCCGTATCTCCGCCGCATAACGGCCCCACGGCCGCCGCCTGACACCGAGGAACCGCCCCGGCTCCGCCTGCTTCCGGCGGCCCCGCTTCTCGGTCGGTGAGGAGATGGCTGTGTTGCGTTGCAGCAATGTAAAGCCCGTTTGGGTTAGGATTGGTTCGTAGAGATTGAAGGGCTTTTCTGGGGTTTTGGAGGATGACATTTTCTTGAAAAATGGATGAGGATTTTTGGAGAAATTAAGGTCAAGTGTATGAAGTGTTTGAGAAGTTGGCAAAGTGGATGTGGAATGGGGAAAGAATGAGGGGCCTTTTAAAGGGATGGAATTGGGAAAATTTTGTACTTTTCTGCACTTGTTTTAAAAACATTTCATCTTTTTGGTCTTTCTTTGACACAAATGTCATTTTTTTTACACAAGAGTTGCATAGAATTGGATCCAAGTGGGATGGCATCAAGATTCTGTAACAGTACAAGTAGTAGTTGAGTCACCAAGCAAAAACCTAAATAACGTATGCTAGTACGTAATATATGTTCAATTTAGGGTTCACGATTTATAAGTAGCGGATTTAGAAATATAACAAAAATTATACAAACGGTGTGTGTATGATATATATATATATATTTTATAATATTTATATGATATATTCAGTTTAGTTCTACAGTTATGAAAAGGGAAGAGGGCAAGATGGATGCCTCTGCTAGTTGCAAACACGTCGATGTATATTTTATTTGAACCATGGAATGTTTGTTGTGTTTATTGTATCCACTTATATTTTACGTACTAATTATTGAATATCTTACATTCCTAACTCTTATAAACTATTTTTTTTACCGCGCGATTCAAAGTTTAGAACTCGTATTTTTTTTTTTTACTTGGAGTGACTTTTTGTGGCGCGTCTACAACTTGGAATTTCAGATAGCCTAGCTAGAGATTTCTTCATGTTCTAACATGCCTAGTTATGTCATTGACTTAATCTTAATGCACAAGTACTTTACGATATTTACTCTAAGCCCCCTTTTTATTATACAAGTAATCACATTCCTATTATATAAAAAAAGGTGTAACATATAGTAGCTTAGAACACACACTCTTCAACTTTTTTAAAAAATACTCTTCTAACCCAATTTAGTAGGGATTTTTACCATTCTAATCCGAACTTTAAACTGAAAGTGTCGATATAACTCTTCAAAGTGAGAAAGTACCAAAATAACTCTAACTTTTTGACAAAATGTGCAGTTATAACCTTTTGTCATTATTCCAGATTTAACTCATCGATTTGGGTGATGGCCGAAAATGAAATGACGAAAATAACCTTCCCCCATAAGCTGAAAATATCAATTTTCCCTTTTTATTTTTTAATACGGGGTGAAATTGTCATTTCTTTAAATTTCGACCAAGTCTTCCATCGACAATTGAAGTCAAAGAAGCCCAAGATTAGATTGTCACATACATCGTAAAGTTAATGTTATTTTGACATTTTCTCGATTTGCAGGGTTATATTGACACTTTCAACATTAAATTAGGTCATTTTAGCAACTGACTCTAATTGGTATATAACTTTTGAAAATGCCATCTTGAAAGTAAATCAATAGATAATCTTTAACTCAGGTTTTATTTTTTTTCAACTTATTTGTAATTCAGTTCTTTTCAATTCAACAAAATTTTAAATTAATGCTATTCAATTAATTTTATCATACTTACTTTTAATTATTATTTAGTTTTAATTTAATTAAATTTAATTACATAGATTATTCATCCCAAGATGCAACCATAACAACATTGGAGACAATAACTACTGCATCTCATGTTAAGATGATCGCCAAAAGAACAAAAATTTCCCAACAATTGATGATCATGATAAGGGCGAAAAACCTTTTTGTCTTTACATTTCTTGATAATCTAAAAGTGTTTGAATTTGAGGGCATGATGAAGAAAGTGGTGACTTCCATTACGTGTCTAGGGTTGCACGTGTTAATCCGCATTATCTGCCTAATACTTTCCTTAAACACCACTTTTTGTCTTTCAAAGGGAGCAGTTAAAGGTTTAATAATTATTTGAGTTTTTGATTTGCATTCGGAATTAATACACCTACTAATTAAGGGCTTGTTCCCTACGCTTTATCTGGATTTCAATTCAATTTAGTTCAATTTAATGAAAATTTAATTCAGTGAATTAAAGCTTTATTTAGTCATATTATTATGTTGAAAGATGCATGTATCCCACATCGATTTATTAAGAATTATATGACTTACATATAAGATCTTGAGTCACCTCCACTCAGTGCCAATTGGTTTTAAAATGGAAACCCAAAATATCTTGAAATTTAACTTATTACTATTTTCATCACACTTATTTTTAATTTAGTTCAATTCAAATCAGTTCAGTTCAGATCAAATCAAATCAAATCAAATCAGACCAATTCAAATAAACTCTGGAGAACATGACCTAACTCGTCAATGTCCAATTAAAAATTAGTGTATGGTACACTTCGGATATGTATCAAATCAGACCAATTCAAATAAACTCTGGAGAATATGGCCTAACTCGTCAATGTCCAATTAAAAATTAGTATATGGTACACTTCAGATATGTAAGAGTATCCCCAGTATACCGTATACGACCTAAAAGTTTGTATCTCTAGTATATAATAGAATTAATAGTAATCCCCTCTCCTATGTTTATGGGATCATTACCAATTTATTATATACAAATCTCTTTAGTAGTATAATTTATCTAGGGATATCATTCTTAATGTATCTCCATTACTGTATCTCCAATGGTATAATTTACGTACATCCAATAAAATGTTAGTATTAACGTAGCCATTTGCAAGAAGTAACCGTTCCCCTTAGGTCAAACAATTTTTTTTAGCGTTATGTGTTTGTCCTAATTAGGGTTTTGCATGTTCACGTACGATTCATTGCACTAAACTTTCACCCTACAACTCGCAGTGTCCGAATCAGTAACAATTTTATATAATGGGTTATAATTTTTATTTGATTTATATTGAACAAAATAAAATGAATTAGTAGAACTAGAAAAAAACTTAGTTAAAATAATCACCATTATTAACGGTTCCATTAATTAAACAACGTGTTTTCAGAATGGCGGTAACAAGAAAATGAACATGTATAATCAACTAAAATGGAAGTTTTTAATAGAATACCAATTAAAATGAGCAGTTTTTATGAATCCTTTCAAACACATATACTAAATAAAACTTCCATAATTTTATCTTCGGTGGTCAAAGAGAAAATGATCACAAATATATTATAATACTTAAAAGTAATTATACGAGGCTTGTAAAGAGCCAAGTGAGCGTGTACTTACGTGTGTTTATGTGTGTTTTCTTCACATAATTTTTTATTGAAAGGTTATAGTCAAAAGAGCAATTAATATTGAGGAAGGCACATGATCTGATATTATAAACAATATTAGTGGTGTATTAATTATTATTATGATGACCAAACCATTGCATCAGCAGCTGTAATTAATGGTACTCCCCCGTTTAATTGGAAGTGACACACTTTCCTTTTTTGGTTGTTTTTGTGAATTTGACACACTTTCCTTTTATGACAAGATTCCTTCAATTTCATCCACTCATTCTTCTTTTCCCTTTCTAAATTCAATTTCATCCACACATTTCATTCACCTAAATTCAAATATCTAAGGCTATGGTGCCACTTCCAACGAAACTGAGGTAGTATTTTTTAATATTTCACACATCTCACCTATAATATTTTCATATAAATATATTTATTAAATTATAATATAATATAAAGGTTACTACAGAATTTAACCTATTTTTGGAGATATGGATGAGTAAAATGAGTATGATTTGATGTCAACCTATGTTACCCCGACTCGGATTTAGTTTCGTGTCCGAATAGGGATTGGATACGGTGGAACCCAAAATTTTCATTTTGACCGATACGCCGATTCGGTCAACTGAGTGTCTTGACTATTTTTTCGACACGTCTATCATATAAAGTGTCGTAAAATATATTTTGACACACCTATATTTATTATATTATAAATGATATTGTTACAAACTTACGTGTTATTATACTATTATAACATCGTATTCTACTCTTTTTACTTATATAGTATTCTTATACAAGATAATATATCATCATAGTCTAATAATATATATTTTATTGTGATTTTATTCTTATATATTTATATTATAATTTTTTTTACTATAACTCTTATTTTTCTATATATATATATATATATATATTTCCTCTTATTATTTTAAATAAAATTGTAGTTTAGTATTATACTTTTTATTATATTTTTATGTAAATATATTTAAAATTGTATTTTTACTGTCATACAATTTCTATTATATTTAACATAGTAATATATAATAACAACAACAACAATAACACTGTGTTCTACTACTTATTATTGTGCTCGTATTGGTATAACATTGTGTTCTTATCATATAGTGTATATTATTGTGTTCTTATTCTTATATATAAAATTGTGTGGTATTATTACATATGAAAAATAAAAAAATTCTCTTTATCTATACACACACATTGTGTTATATTATTACACAAAATTGTGTGTGCCTTTTTATGTGTAAAACAGATAAATTTCTAGTCTTTCATAATCATTCGCCCCTTTCTTCCAATACCTACATCCGCTCTCTGATTCGTATATTGTTACGCAACTCCGCCAGATTTTTTCGCGTGTGATGTGTCGTGTCAAATCAACATGCGACTCTCCACCCATTCTCACGTGTCAGGGTAACATAGATGTCAACAATTATTTGTTTAGAAGGTTGAAATTAATCTCTTTGATTTATAATTTATAGTTTTTGAATTTTTTGGACGTTGTTACCTTATATTTCAAACTTGGTGAAATATGAAAAGAATAATACTCCCTCTGTCCCACTACAATTGCCTACACATTTTTTCATGGTCTTCAATGATCATAGTTGACCGTCAATATCTCTAACTACATATACCAATTCCCCATTAAAAAATAATATTTAGAAAATAAATATTAAGATGAATCCAACAATATCTCACATGATATTTTTCCATATATATTAGCTTATATTAATGGTCAAAATTTACAAAATTTGACTTTAAAAAATAGAGTGGTCAAATCAGGTGGGATGGAGGGAGTAGTTTCTAATTAACACGTAACTTTTAGTTTTAAATTTGTTGTATTGATTGTTTTTAAAAACTTGATATTTATTTTTATAATATATTTTGAAGTGATTAGAAATTACTTAGATTTAAATGAAAAAAGTAATATGGTGTAATAAATGCCAAATTATGTAAAATAGGGAAGCCGTTGGAGTTGAGTCAAAAAAATATGAATAATATTCATTTTCATTCTCTATTCTAGAGAAAAGTTTAGGGAAACGGTTGGACTTTCTCTTATAAGGTTGCACATCTATAATTACCGCACTACATTTTATTCTATTCATTCTATTTTTATTATTGATACTGAGATGTGTTTGTGCTGACTTAGACATATGATACATACTCTTCCATCCGACGCACCAAAGATTTTATCACTGGAGGAAAAGGGTGATTAAAGGCAGCAATCAAAGACGGTTCCATTGATTTTTTGAGGAACTGCCTCTAATTAGGGTCAGAAATAGGTTCTGAGTTCGGAACTACCCTCTCAAGACACGCTTTCATTTTTAAGGCGGTTTAAAATTGAATAAAGATGGTTCTGCCTTTTAATGAAAAATGATCAAATTTAGATCTATTGTAAAACCACCTTAAATGAGTTGCCTTTATTAGGCCTTTTGACCCACTATATAAATTAAAATCAAGCCTTCGCCCTTCATTTTTTCCCACAACCAACGCTTCACTAATTAAATTTCTCCCTCACGCCTCCCTCCACCTCACGACTCCACCATTGATCTCCCTCCCTCCCTCCACCTTCATGCCTCCACCTTTGTGTCTGATGAGACGTCAAATGCATGTATTTTCCGAAGCATTTAACATCTCTTTTGTTATCTTTTTGTTGGAAGATTGCTAGATTTATGTAGGTTTACATCATAAGGGGTTTAGATGACCGTTTTCGGTTTTCGTATCTAAATCCTTCTTTTTGCAACCTAGTTTGAGTCTAATGGATTTTTGGTCCTTACGAGCATCTAGATTTCTTTTTGTGAGCTTAATTTGTAGATTGCTTGTAAGCACTTCGGAGTATTTTAGTGAAGGCCATTCGCAAGGATGGTAGAAGATTGAAGGTCATGAGTCTAAACGTGGTAGAAGATAAAAGGGTCGAAGAAGGAAGACAAAGAAGCGGATGAATTGTGATCCGGAAGTTAAATCGAGTTTTTGGAAATTATCCGAGAAGAACCAGCCTCTGAGGGTGGTACCATTGGATTCGTCTTCTCGAGCACTATAAAATCGACTACAAGAACTCCAAAAATGGATCAGCGGTTCACCCGTGGCGATGGAAACAAAGAGGATGGGCAGAATGCTTGTCACGGTCCGTGTCAAAATGACACGGTCCGTGTCACTGTTCACATCAGCCACCCATTTGCTTTTCTCTTTTAATTTTTAGACTATAAATACCCCCTTCTTCCCCATTTGTCCAAGCCCGATTTTTGGCCTCAACACCCTAGTTTTTCTTCATCTCTTCTTAGTTTTTTCATTTCTTTCATGAATTTTTTGCGCGGCCACGCACTCAGAAGCCGAGGACGAAGACTCCACCTTGTGACCTGCGTGCTTTTGCACACGCACTCAGATAGCCATGATGTACTCTCCAGTCTGCGGGTGCGTCCTAAGTATGCTTGATGAGCACCTCCAGTCTGTGGTCCGCGTGATTTTGTACAGACCGTGCACTATGGGCTGTGCACTATTGTACGGTCTGTGATGACGTGGCTGCTAGGGTCCCCTAGTTTTTTTGGGCTTTTCTAAGGCCCAATTCTACCTACTATATAAGCAGCCATTATTCTACTATGGTTTAAGTTTGGTCATTAATTATAGATCTAACACTAGGTAGGAAGAAGGAGGTTATCTCCTCTCTTTATTTATTTCTCTAGTTTTTGCCTTATGGCATTGAATCCAATGATTGCTTTGGATTCAATGTATTTTATTTTCTTCGAGAAGTATTTGTATTCATGACTAGGTGTTGACTTTGTGAGATTCTTAGATTTACCTATCTTTATGTCCTATGAATATTTATGCTTGATTTATGCTCTACATTCTTGTAAGATTTATGCCATGTTATGTTCCATGATGCATCCGTAGATTCATGCGTAGTATAATATCATGCTAGGCTTAAATGCTATCTTGGGAGTGTTAGACTAGGGCTATTTTAGGTTTGAGAGTACCGGGGAAATTCTTAAGGAGGGGAAATTCTTGGCTTACAATAGCCGAACCTTTATGTGATAGACATTGGTAATTCCTAGCCATCTCCACACTATGTGGCATATGCGTTAGATAGGTTTATATGTCTTACATGTGATATAATCTAGGATCAAAGTCATCAATCGGTCATGTTACACAAATATCCCCAAGTCTAGTTAATTTTAGTTTTTACTCTCTCTGTTTGCATGCTCTTTAGTTGTTAGACAACCCCCTCCCCCCTTTATACGTTTAAAGCACTAGCTATTCCCGACACACAATCGGAGTGACGCTTAATTGTGAGTAGTGTGTATTTAAATTTCAAATTCTAGTATTTTTGTGGACGACTCCAAACTTGCCACTATCTACTCTATAGTGGTTAGTAGTAATCACGGTAGCAAATTACAATTTTATCTTTGATTACTTGCCAGATCCGCACTCCATAAGGCCGTACTTTTTGAAGAATTAGCCCACGAAATGCTAAATAAAATAAATACTTTTTTGTTGCTCCCGTACTCACTACCAACTACTAGAGAGTAGCTAATGGCAAGTCCGGGATTGTCCTTAGTGATGCTAGAATTCCGAATTTAGCTAAACACAACTCACAATCGGGCATCACTCCAATTGTGTATCGGGAGTAGCTAGTACTACAAACACAGTTTTTGGGGGTTGTTGTCTAAAGACTACTAATCATGCGTAATAAGAGAACATACTATTTTTTTGGTAATGAATTTTATGTAAGAAATCAAAATTTTGGATTACAATTTGGGCTTATCACCCCAAGCCTGTAACCTTTCCTACCTTTCTATCTATTACAAAATTAAGGCCCAAAAGTTCTTTTCAAAACAAATTTTCTATCTCGTCTTTCCAATTCCCATGTTTCCTCCATTTAAATTCATTCTCCATCTATGCTATAACCTCTTCAGACTTCTTTTCTCTCTTATTAAAGACCCTGCCATGTCTTTCCTCCCACAATTGATAGAAAGCTGCTAAAAGTTTCATAATAGTATCCCATTTCTTCCTTCTAACCAAAATCAACAAACATTTCTTCATTTGTCTCAAGTTTTTGAAACTACAATTCAGTAAACCATTCACAACTTCCTTTGAATACATGTAGTTCACAAAGAGATGCAGAACTGATTCCTGATATGAGTTGCATAACCTACACATTTGCTAACTCATTAATACACCCAACTTTAGCAGTGTATTAGTTGTTGCAAGTCTCTCCCTTAGAAATCTCTAAACAAAGAATTTTTGTTTTGGTATACCCTTTCTGTCATTCTTCTCTTCCTCACAAGAAGTTTCTACACATATTAACAATCATCTCATTTAACCCTTGTGGAATCTGAATAACACGTGCCTAGTATCCTGATATACTAATCAGTACTGAATTTATGAGAAAAGTTCCCTATTGACCAAATCTTCAACTTACTTCTTATCTTCCAATCAATTTCTCACATTCCAGCTTAATCCATTTTGCATTAGATATAGACAAACCCCAAGTACCGCATTGGAAAATCTCCTATCCTAACTGCCAGTATAGCAGCTAGAACTTGCTTCTCTCCTTCCTCCACACATGAAAGAAAAAGAGGTATCCAGTAACCTGCATGAAATATTCCAAGAAATTTTTAACTCTTTTTACTGACTTCTTACTAGCCTAACAAAAAATAAGTACATCATCTGCAAACAAAAGTGAGTTTATACCTATTTTTTGCATCTCACCATTCCTGAATCTTTTCTCAAACAGATTTGAAAAAATATTCCATACTCAGTACAAAGAGAATAGGTGAAAGAGGCCCCCTTGTTTAACCCCTCTTTTCCCCTTAAAACATGCAGTTAATATCCTATTAAAAGCTAGACAGAATTCTGAGGCCATTGTGCATTTTTTTATCCACTCTATCATTACACTGGGAAATCTTAGAGCTATCATCCAACTAATAAGATAATTCTAGTTAATGGAATCAAATTCCTTACTTATATCCACTTGATTCAAACGGCTTTTTCCCATACTTTTCTTGTTGTAATTATGTATTAGCTCATGATTCAATAATAAATTATATGCAATGTGCCTACCCCTCACAAATGCACTTTGATTATAGCTAATCAAACTAGGAAAGAATTCACTGTTCCTATCACACAAAATTTTGGCAATTGTTTTATAAACCACATAGCAAAAAAGAGTCTATATTAATATTGTACATGTGGATTATGTGTTAAGGAATTAGTCCAATTACAGCTTCTCCCAATATTTTCAAAAATCGTTCACCTCTGAACAAACTTTGGACTGCAGTTGTGAAATTGTCCCCTGCTATATATCTGGCTTCCTTGAAAAATCTGCTTGTAAATTTATCTCTCCCAAGGATTTTCATTGAGTTTATCCCCTTCAAAGCATTTTAATTTGTTCATCTGTAACTGCTCTGGCCATTTTCAACTGTTGTTTAACTGTTAGCCTCTCTCCAAGTTCAGCCAGGTTTCATCAATTTTCTTTGTTCTAACCCCCACCCCCAGTTGTTTTTTAAAATGCTTCAGCAGATCATCTTTAATAGTTTTCTCACAAATAACTTTCCCATTAATTACCATGTTGACAATGTGATTATGGTACTGTTTTTTTCTCACTGAGGGATAACAAACACTTGAGGGCCTATCTTCTTCTCTGAGCCATAAGATTTTGGATTTTTGCTGTAAAAACTAATTTTCAGCTTTCAACAGTTTGTCTGACTCCTTTCTTGCTTCAGCTTCTTTTTCCTGCTTCTCTACATTTCTTGGACCACCATTCAGTATATCTCCTGAGCTTTTCTCCATAGTTCAATTGCCATATAAACTCTTTTGCTAATGTCTGAAAATTCATTTTTGTTCAATCTTGCTAATGGGATTTGCAAATTCTTGAGTTTCAATGATAAATTCTGCAGGTTACACTCCTTCTCTGCTTCCCAATTTGCTTTCACAAGATTTATAAACAATGATGAGAGTAACCACGTACTTAAATTGTTTCTGAATTCTCCTATCACTGTTATGCAGTTTTATCACCATTGGAAAGTGATCTGGCATACTTTCATATTTAAATTTACATTAAGCCTCTTGAAGATTTTTCATCCATTCCTAATTTATTAGTCCCCTGTCTATTTTGCTAAAAATTCTGCCACCTGCCTCTCTTCTTGAATCAGATTTAAATTTTCAACCACTTCCTGAAAATCCTCAATTTCTTTAACCTCCAATTCTGTTCCTCCCAGTTTGTCCACTAACTCCAGTGGTGAGTTTAAATCTTCTACTATCAGCTAATACTTGTTCCTATTCTCAATCCCCTTCAAGTGATTCCACAATTCTCTTCTTTTTTTTCAGCTGAGTTATGACCATAAACGACTGTTAAGAACCCCTCCATGTTTTTTGTTCTTATTTTCCAGCATAAGTCTACCGATTGTTCTCCTTTACTCACCATTTTTTACTTCAAAGTAATCTGCAATCCACATCCTTCCCCTATCATTTAGTTCTCCATTAGACAGTAAATTCCATCCTAGTCCTATTTTATCCCATATTTTTTTTTTGGTTTTCTGTTTTACTTTGGTTTCTAGCAGACATATCATTCTCACCTGATTCAACAGACAATTTTTTATAATGTGTCAGTGCTTCCCCCCTTTTATTTAGGTCTCTTACATTCCAACATACTAGTTTACTCTCCATCAGGTGGATCAGCCAAGAGAGTATATTTTCCCAGAGTCTCATTTTTCTATTAACACAAGTTAACTGCCCTCCACTATTCTTCCTTTTTTCTTGTTCAGCTTCATTTATCCTAATAGCAGTAATAGCACTACTACTTTCAGCCCAATGTTTGTTCTTGTCATCCTCTTTACCATATCCCTTTCTCCCTTCAGTTTTCCTGATTGACACATATTGACTTGCTTTTTTTTGCCATCATTTTTCATCAACCCTTATCTTCTCTTGAAAAATCCCTTAATTATGCCTAATCATGCCACATCCTACACATTTTCCAGGCCTCCACTCATATTTCAAATCATGATGCATAACCGTCTTGTTTTCATTCAAATACATGATCTTATCAGGTAAGCTTTCCTTTAATTTGATTTTGACCTGAACCTTAGCATATGTCAATCTATCATTCTCCGGAGTAGATTTATCTAGACAAATTTGTTTACCCAAGGGACTTATAATTTTGTTGATTAACTTCACCTACTAGTACACTAAAGGCAATCCTGACATTTGAACCCAAACATGCACCACTTTTGGTTCATCCATATTAAAGTTTTTTTACCCGGGCTTAGTAATCACATGCTTACTATCAAAGAAGAAAATTCCCCTTTCAATCATTTAATCATAAAAAGTTTTATTTAGGAATTTTACCATAAAAATACTTGAATTAAGTAGCCATATCTTCAATACTCTGCTTCTCCAAATTATCAGAAAAAATCCTTCCATCACTTTAAAGTGAGGATTGCATCCTAGTAGCCTGCACATTACAGTCGAATTCCATTGTTTTTCACTCTCCACCACTTCATCCATAGCGATTACCCCATTAGGGTTTCTTCCACATCCACTGGATTGTAATAGCGAACTCCTATTTTATCAAATTCAAATAGTGAGCTCCGATTTTTTCCTTCTAAACCGTCTTCCTTCTTGATTCCCCAATCCAGTTTTCTACCCTCTTTTCCCCATTTTTTGCATAGTTACAGCTGAACCAGGCCTCACTGTGGCTTCTTCTTTTGGTGTGCATTCAGCCTCCTCTTTCTATTCAATCTCTATTAACTTCTCCTTTCCTTTGCTACTCGCACACTGTAAAACTCATTTTAACCCCTCGTCTCTCTTTGCTTCAAATAACTTCAGCAAGATTCCTTTTCTACGAATCTTCCCCTTATTTATGCTATTCGATTTCCCCAATGATGGTTGAATTCGGTGAGTTAATCGATATGAATAGCTTAAATTGTGGGGAAAAAACATAGACAGCGCGTGTCTAGTCAAGAGAGAGAAAGTTAGTCAACGAGACCAAACTATATTAAGCTAGCCTTGGGGATATTTGCCTAACATGATCGGTAAATGACTTTGTTCCTACATCTATAACATATAAGACATATAAAACCTATTTCATGTCTATGCCACATAGTGTGGGTGATAGTCGACACTTACCAATGTCTATAACATAGATATACCTAACTCTATTTTAATCCTAACAATGTCGCCTCTGTAATTGGGAAAGGCATTTTGATCACACCTTTGGATACCACAATTCCTTTCCTCATAAGGAAATACATCTTGGGTACTCCACTATGGACGTTTCTCCCTAGGCCTACAGAGGCAAATGAATCGGCGTCTGATTCGTACTTCGTGGGGTCGCTAATAAACATTTTTATGGGAGATCTACTAACCCGCGAAGTGCTTCACAATGATAAAGATTTATATTTTTGCTCCCGTTCTTACTGCTAAACAACCAAAAGGTAGATAACGACAAGTCCGGGGTCGTCCACAGAGATGCTAGAAATTTAAAGGTTAACTATGTAAGGCAGCAACCAGTTAGATTTTTCCTAGATTTTTTAATATAGCCAGGCTTTGCCTCTCAATTTTTACTAGGACTAATAACCTAGCTAGGCTTTCTCCCATTTTTTCCTAAGTCTCCCTTTCGGGTTTCTGACTTAGCCAGGTATTTTTTTTCATTTTTCATTTTTTGTGTAGCACAAAATGCCCAAAATGGGTTTCATACTACTTGAAGATAAGCAAAACAAAAATATTACACCACAAAAATTCTCCCAAAATATTCCTAAACAAAAAGATAACACTCTAATAATCAAAGCACACCACCAAAGTGCATCCAAAGCATCCCCAAACAAAACGACTAAGTATTTCACTACTCCCTCCCCCACACTTGAACTTTCCATTGTCCCCAATGCAATGAAACAATAGAAATCATCAGTGAGAAAGAGAAAACTAGTGGAACTCACTCATGTGACCCCAAAGGGTCCTCCCTCTAGGGCCTTGTCTCACGTCTTGTCTCGCGTCTCCTCCTCCTTTCTTCATGTCTCATTTCCTACTTCTCAATGGGATTTATGTCCCAAAAAAATCAAGATTTGAGACATGGAATCTCTCAATCAATTGCTCGATAGCCTCATCTTGGACATCCGCCCTCTTGATGTTACGTCAAATGCATGTATTTTTCGAAGTATTTAACATCTCTTTTGTTATCTGTTTGTTGGAAGATTTCAAGATTTAAGTAGGTTTACATCATAAGGGTTTTAGATAACCATTTTTTGTTTTTGTATCTAAATCCTTCATTTTGTAATCTAGGTTGAGTCTAATGGATTTTTTGTTCTTACGAGCATCTAGATTCTTTTTTGTGAGCTTAACTTGAAGATTGCTCGTGATCACTTTAGAGTATTTTATTGAAGGTCATTCGCAAAGATGGTAGAAGATTGAAGGCCATGAGTCAAAATATGGTAGAAGATAAAAGGGTCGGAGAAGGAATACAAAGAAGCAGATGAATTGTGATCTGGAAGTTTTAACCGAGTTCTGGGAAAATCCAAGAAGAACCAACCTCTGAGGGTTGTACCATTGGATTCTTCTTCTCGAGAACTATAAAATTGACTATAAGAACTCTCAAAATGGATCAACAGTTCACCCGTAGTGATGCAAAGACCGGTCGGCCGACCGACAGGGTGAAGAAGACCGAGCATGCGGCCCGGACGCTCAACCGCACTCTCGCACACCCGCACTCTCGCACACCCCAAACACTGAGGAAAACCAGCCCTAGACCAAAAACCGTGCGCCCAGCTCCTGCGTCCGCTCGCCCGGGCTGGCACGCCCGGACTGAGGAAAACCAGCCCTAGACCAAATACCGCACGCTTCCTCGCGCGCTTGCCCGGGCTGGCGCGTCCAGTCTCCTGCGCGCCCGCGCGCCAGATGAATTTTTTAACTAATCTTCTCACCACAACTTGTACTATAAATACCCCTTATCTTTTATCTTTATTCTAAGTTTTTCTCTTGGCCGAAAATCATCCTCCACAAACCCTAGTTCTTCATTTCTTTTCTCTCTTTATTTTTGTATGAATTTGTCCATGAATGTTAGTATAATTTGTGTTAGCTAATATTATAACTTGGGAGCAATTGTTTGAAGCTTCAAAACCCATGTAGTAAGACTCTATTTTCACTCTTTCATGAGCATTGGTTGTGAAGTATTTATTGTGTCATTAATGTTGTTGTTAACTTCATTTATGCTATGGGTTTTTTGAGAATATGAATGTTTGTATGATTAAGTGCTAGAACTGCTAAAGAAGTCACATTTCTCCTCACCTTTGGCAGGAAAATCCAAGAACATGGAATTAGAACTTCTTGTAGGTAAATGGATTTAATATTCCTAGATGAGTATGTTAATGTTGTTTGTTATCATATTTATACTAAGGTAGAAATGAAAGATTGAATCTTGAATGTTGTTTGTTCTAGGTTTAGTCTAATAAATGCTTTGTTTGGTTAAATGGCTAGGC
>JAULKM010000001.1:1642407-1652875 GCA_032355605.1 Rubia tinctorum
ACTCCTACGTTATGCTTCAATATGATATTATCCATGGGGAAAAACAGCAAGTGAAAGAAATGTCGACGTACATCGCCAACTATGACAGTGTCGCCTTCCTTCACGCCGAGCTTTTTGAGGGACTTGTTCACACCACATGCATCGAGCACATGCTGAAACCTTCTATCAGAATCTATGTATCTGAGAGCAAATGGAGAGCTTCACTTGGTAATTGACGAGAAAAGCTTTCATTTTCATTCTAGTAATTGATCACTGATAGGTTACTGACCTCCAGTTTGTCATTTGAACAAAGCGCTGTAAACCTGCTCCGCTCACTTGCCACGTGCCACTAATGTGCTCCCCCGTGGCAGCAGAATGTGCTCCCCCGTTGCCCTGGATGCAGCAGCTCCAACAGAACATCCCCACCATCCCCGACAGCCTCCCTGATAATCGTCCCAGGCGGAACCTTCACCACCAAATCCTCACCCTTTGCCCCAATCTGATCCTTCCCCTGACCATGATCTCCCCTCCCTGCCCTAAAATGCCTTTTCCTAAAAGGCAACAATGAATTCATACAACCATTAACCTCCACATATACATTCCCTCCCCTCCCTCCATCCCCTCCAGAAGGCCCTCCTAAGGGCACAAACTTCTCCCTCCTAAATGCCATAGCCCCATTTCCACCATCTCCAGCTTTCACAAAAATCTTGGCCCTATCAAAACACCTCATTACAGCAGGCAATCCTTTCTCTTTCTCCTTGACATCACTCCCATCAAACACATCATCTGCATAAAAATCCTCCCTTTCTCCAAACCCCGCAGTTTCTTCATCAATATCCTCAGAACCCACCTCAAAAAGCTCAAAACTTTCATACTCAAACCCAGAATCCTCAAGATTCAATCTTTCTGCAGAATCAGTAGAGCCCTTTTGATTCTTGAGGTGTTTAAACAGATTGGACTCGGATAACTTGACTTCTGAGATGGGGTTTTTCTGAATTGGGAGAGCAAAGTCATCTTTAGGAGGTAGGCAAGTGTATGTCGTGGCCTCCCCACCTTGGTATGACAAGGCAGGAGCTTTCTTCAGCTTCAATTTCTTACTGGGATTGGGTTTTTTCTTAGGGTTTATGGAAACATTATTGTTCTTCTTTGCTGCAGCTTGAATTTTTGTGGGGATTAAGGTTGAACAAATGCAGAAAGTATTCCCAAACGATATGGTTGAACGTACCATTTTCAGGTTTTGTGGTTTCAAAGTGAAAATGGGGAGGAAGAAAATTTCGGAGGGAGGAAGATGGATTATGTCCCACGTGGCAATAAATTTTGGGTTCGGATTTCTCGGGTCGGAAAGTGTTTGGGTTGGCCCATTTTAAGAAAACTTACATTTGCCTCTATTCTCCTAACATTGAAACATTGCTATTAGATTGATTATTTATGCAAATGATCTAATCCGATATATTATTATTTGGATGGATTATCATGTAAGTTGAAATCATTGTATTACTTTAGAAGACATCACTATTGAATCTAGTGAAATTTTATGAACAATTAAACACTAACTGGTGAATCTATTTGAAAGTTGAAATCGGTGTACTCTCTCAGTCCCTCTAGTAGTGACTTATTTACTAAACATTTTATTTTAGGACTAAATGAGGATCTTGCACTATTGTATGAGTATCTATTGAAATTCAGTGAACACCCAAAACACTAGATAGGGAATCTATTTGAATAGTTAGCGTATATTGAAACTCAACCAACACTTAAACACTAATTAGGGAGTCTATTTGAATATATAGGGACGATACGATTTCACAAAATTGAGTGATCATTATCAATAAATTAGTCTAAAATTCACAATTTTTTACAAAGGTATAACTTGAGCCTCTGACAGTGGCAGAGCTGAATCGGGATGAGGCGGTGTAGCTGTCGGGGTAAACCCCGACGAACTAAAAAAGTAATACTCTTCATGTTTTTTTCCGTCCCGACTCATTAAATTGAAAAGGGTTCTACTCAGGAAAGAAATTCGCCCACTCCGGATATGCCATCGTAGTTCAGCCCCGGTCAAATTTTGTCCTGCTTCCGCCACTAAATTCTGACATCTCTATTACAAAAAAATGCGGATTACCCCTACAACTCAAATCACGTGTCCTTTTCTTCTTCTTTAGAATCAATTTGGCGTTCTGATAAACAATAGCGGAATTCACAATTTGGTCACTGATAGTTATATCCCTATCTTCCATTTGCTACTACGTTAACTCCACCGACAAATAAAAAACCACCGTCGTCCCCGAATTCACTGTCCAGATGGCGTCGGTTTCGCCGCTCCAGTTCGTGCCGGTCTCCGACGAGCTGAACCTGACGCACGGGTAAAAACTCGCCGGCGGGTGGAACCTCGAGTTCGGCGTGAAAAACCCTAATGACAACTACGTTTTGACCTATTCCGAAATGAATGTCACCATTAGTTACAGCTTCAGCAATATGATACTGTGGGAGATCGCATGGGATGGGTATAAGATTCTAGAAGAAAACTCGTCCGGATTCGGTGCATGGGATTTGTTCGGAGAAACCTAGGTACGAACATTAAAACCATTGATCAACACTAATTTCCACAAGCATGTTCAATCAATATTGTACCATCACCAATATTTTTAATCGAATTCCCATTATGATTGACACAATCAAACATCAATGTCAATCAGGTAAATCCTATTATTATATTTACAATTACTATATACTCCCTCGATCCGTCCCAGAGAAAATGACACAATTGCTTTTGAATCGGTATTTTATACAAAATAAGGTGGAAGTGTTGATGGGAAATAAAGGAAAAACATTTTGGTAATGGAAGAGATGACTAGTAGATTTAATCAACTTTTTTGATGGATAATATAGTAAATATATAAACTCATTTTTTACCACTTTAGATAAAAATGAAACTGTATCAATTTCTGTGGGACGAACGAAAACAGAAATTGTGCCCATGGAAAAATACTAAGGTTATAAGAATAAGTGCTTTTTGAAAGGATGTACGACCGTTCAAACGAAAACCATTTGCTACTGTCTGCCGAACTCTAATCTTAAATCTTGTCATTTGCTGTTATATTATTCATACTAAAAATCTTGGATTTCTCTATTTACTTGAAGGGGCTGGGTTGCATCTGTTTTAGCAGCAAGCTTTTCAATTGATCAGCACTTTGGTTCTATATGAATAGATAAACTTCCCATTAAGTTCCCACTAAGTTCATCTGATTTGATTTGAATTGATCGGCCGGAAGTGAAGTATAGTTAAACTAAAAACACTAGTCCTAAGAATGCACATTATTAAACACAGGGCTAGCATTTTGAGCCAAAATATCGTACCAACCAACTTACTAAACAAACCACGTATCATTTGTACCCAATATGTTGGTAACCGATGATGTGGTATGGTAGTACCGTACCATACACTTATGATGGGACGGTAATGATATTGAGAAAATGTTAACATGGTACTACCGTATCGTAATATACAACTATAATATTAAAAATTATAACTAATATTTTTCAATTTTTTTATAACTATGTAAACTTTGAGGTTTTATTTAGTAAAAAATTAGTCATTCATTACTACTATTAGAACCAATATCAAATATTTGAAATATATAGTTTATGTTTTGGTTCCAATATATTGAATATTGTGAAACGTTTTGATTTTTTTAAAAAAAAAAATTCTTTACCATTAATATTTTTGTATTAAATTTAACAAAAATAAAATAAAACAAAATCATAATCATAATCATAATCATAATCATAATTTTCTTTTGATGCTTATAACTTACTACTATAGTTTTCAATGTGATATTTAGTTTACTTTATTATTATTAGAGAATATTTAATTTTCTAAAATTGTGCTTATGCAATAGAACATTATAATTATTTGCAATTTTTTTATGAATAAAAAATTAATTTCATTATATTTCATATTTGGTGCTATTTTACATACCATACCGATACCAATCGATTTTTGGGTATACCGATGTGTTGGTATACCAAGGATTTGGTACTGTATTAATTTTTAAAAATAATATACCGACATTATTGGTACGATACATGGTATTAATAAAAAATGACGGTAACCGTACCGAATCCACCCCTAATTAAACAGACTTTGAATTTAAATAGGGAAGTTTTTCCCATTTTCCAAGATTCAATCTTTGCTTGAGCTCTTGGACCATTAATAACTACCTCCAAGTTCCAACATACACAAGAATCAGTCATTTACCACCCAACAGTTTTTTACACTACTTGAAAAGCTGGCTTCCCAAAGTAATTGCAGCACCTTCTCCCATCACAGTAGTTGTTCTCATAACCTCTTTCTCCAGTGTTCCTTCAAGCTCAAGGCTCACCATTTCCATGTCCGGCCTCAGCCTCCCTGGCGTGCTCATGCATCGCAGTGCCAGCCTCACAAAATCCCTCATCCCCTCGGCCGTGAAGCTTCCCTCAAGCCGATGATCCATTATGTCACCAGACATCAAACGCCTCTCGATCTGATCAAGTCAAAACACACAAAAATGGGTCAACACTTCATGCAACATTCTTGATGGCTCAAAAACTTGGAGAAACTGATAAGATTAGAGAATTTAAAGAGTTCTCTTAGTTACTGAAATGCAACACTCTTGATGCCTCAAAAAACTTGGATTAAGTGATAAGGTTAAAGGGTTCTCTTAGTTACTAAAATGCAGCATTCTTGAAGTCTCAAAAACTTGGATTAAGTGATGAGATTACTAAAAACCAACATTCTTGATTCCTCAAAAACCTGGATTAACTGATGAGATTAAAGGGTTCTCTTAGTTACTGAAATGCAACACTCTTGATGCCTCAAAAACTTGGATGAACTGATTAAGGTCACAGGGTTCTCTTAGTAACTAAAATCAATGCCTCAAAACTTGGATTAATTGATAAGATCAAAGGGTTCTCTTAATTACTAAAATGCAACATTCTTGATGCCTCAAAATATTGGATTAAGTGATAAGATCAAAGGGTTCTCTTAACTACTAAAATGCAACATTAACTGATAAGATTAAAGGGTTTTCTTGATTACTAGAATGCATCATTCTTGATGCCTCAAAAACTTGGATTAATTGATAAGAATAAAGGGTTCTCTTAATCACTACCCATTGCATTATGCTTTCTCTCGATGATCCGATTTCAGAAGCCTCCTTCCCAGTTATGAGCTCCAAGAGGAACACTCCAAAGCTATACACATCACTTGTCTCAAACATTCTGCCTGTTTCAGCAATCCTAATTAACATCATCACGAGCAATCAATCATTTCAAAAGGGATCGATCAGATACATTCTATGACTCAAAAGGATGAGAGTTCTTGTTTTGTTTTACTCTGGATCTCGGAAAAGATTCGCGCTTGAGGAAGACGACGATCCAGAAGATCCGGTCCCTCCAAGTAGTTTGGATAGCCCTGCATCTGCAACTTTAGCAATGAGGTTCTCATCAACCAGGACATTTGCTGTCTTGAAATTTCCATGCACAAGAGGAGGGCTTTGATTATGCAAATGGCATAACCCTGAAAATAGTGAAAAATCAAGAATTTCAGTAACATTATAAACTTCCTAGGTTGTTCTTATCTGCATTGTACTGATTGTCATAACAAGAACTGAGACTATTATCACCTTTTGCTGCCCCAAGAGCGATGGACAGTCTTTGCTTGAACTCCAATTTCACCGTGCTATATCTTCCTGCATTGATCATATACACGTCACAAAAATGTACAGATATATAGAGTTTGAAACATCTAACTATCACATTGCTGAATACTGTTTTACCATGTAAATGATTCGCGACGCTTCCATTGGGTACATATTCGTAAACTAGCATCTGATGGCCACTGTCTTGGTAGGAGCCGAGAAGCGAAACTAGGTGTCTGTGCTCAATTCTTGCTAAGTACTTCACCTGCCAATAAATTTTTGATCCAGGATCGCGTAAAAGAACATACTAATTAGCAATGATCATAACAGAAAGCTCAAGAATTACTTTGACATTCTCATACCTCTTCGCTGAATAGCATGCGGGGAGCGCCATGATGCCTCTTGATAGCCACCACAGTGCCATCAGAAAGCAAACCTTTGTAAACCAAACCAAAGTTTCCGGTTCCAATGAGATTATTCTTATCAAAATTTCTTGTAGCTTGTTCCAAATCCACCAATCTGAACTGCATTGCCTCTTCTGATCCCGGAGCAATCGGACCTGTGGAAGAACTCCCTCTTTTCATCTCCACTGAAACACTCTTAAGGAGCAAATTAGAGAGCAATCAAATCAATTGCAGAACATTGTAGATTTCTTCCAGATTGAAACTTTAACAATTACCTACTGCAGATGGAGCTGAAGATTCAGACTCCGAGTTCTTATTCGACCGCGATTTCTTGTAATGAGAAATGCAAAACCATAAACACAAAATGGTGATCACCAAGAGCGCCAGGACCCCTCCAACACCTCCAGCAATGGCTGCAATTGAAGTCGTCATACCGTATCGAATCCACACCTTTTGCAAGAAATCTGTACATTGAATCTGCAGCTTCAAACCAATCTGTAAGTTCACACAAAACCCAAAACTCTGAATCTCATATCAGTTTAAAGTACCTCTAAGCCAACGAGGGAATTCACCAAGAAATGCCTCTCATAAACACAGTTTCTTACTTCTTACTAAGACTTCATCAAGAATCGAACAAGATGATGTTTTTCTTGGACCCTTTTGAACAGATTGTCAATTGCTGATTCCAGAGCGAAATTTGATTGGACAGAAAAGTGCATGTCAAAAAGGAGAGGAAAATTTTAACATACGGAGTATATAAATGATGTCAAAGCATCTTCTTCTTCTTTACCTACTCACTCAAAGCCAATCAATATTCCATCAGAGATTCTTCACATACCTGACAAACAGTACTTTGCAGAGTTGTGAGCTTAGAACCAACAATTCTGGTGCTGAAATCGGCCATTAAAGTTGTGCTCACTCTCAGCAATATATGCCAATCAGAAACAGAGACAGCACAGTTTTTACCCTTCAAATAAGTTAACACCCTTGACAGAAACAGCCAAAAAGGTCGTACCCATGTGGTGTAAAGGTGCCTATGGACAGTAAAAGTTTGATTTTTACTGGGATGTGATTTGTGAGTAACGGTTCAATCGTTGTTGCCGACTACTTGGCTGTTTTTAATATTGTGTCCTAGGTTATTTTGGCTGTGAATGTTTCTTTTTAATTACGTGTCCAATATACTCTTGTCAAGTTTCTTCGGGTCTTGATCTCCACATCTCTCTAAATGGCTAGTATATCTCTCTAAATGACGATATACTCTCTCTGTCTCATTTCATATTGTTTAATTTGACTTTTGTGAGTCAACTGCATAACATGATAATATGAAGGGGAACAGAGGGAGTATGTAGAGTCTTGGCGGAAGTTGTTATCAATAGTTGTTGTTGGTTATTTAGTTTTCTTTAATATTGTGTCATAAGTAGGAAATATCGGTTGTGAGCATTTCTTTCTAAATATGTGTATGATGTGTACTTGTCAAGTTCATTCGGGCCTTAATCTCCACGTCTCTGTAAAGATCTAGTGTATTGTGAGTTATCCGTTTGTAGAGTTAAGACGAAAGATGTTATCATTAGTTGTTATTTACAACTTGGCAACTATTAATAATGTGTCCCGAGTAATTTCAGTTGTGAGCATATTTTTTCTTCTAATTATGCTCTTGTCAAGCCCCTCTAAAACTATATCTCTGCGTCCCTCTAAAGTGCTAGTTCCACTATGAGTTACTCGATGAATGCAACGTACGCAAAGTCTAGACGAAAGATGTTATCATTAGTTTCTGGTTACTTGGCTTCCTTTAATATTGTGTCCCGGGTAATTTTGTCTAAAGCGTTTCATTCTAATTATGCGTCGGAAATACACTTAATCTCCACATATCTCTAAATGGCTAGTCCTACTGTGAGTCACCCGATGAATGCCATGTGCATAAAGTTTAGACTAAAGTTGTGCAAACTAGTTAAATTGATTTCTTTTGATCATTCATGTCATACACAATCATATAAATCATTAACTGAAACTGTAACATTTACTTATTTAAGACTGCATCTACTAGAAAGACATAATAATTGGGAGGGGATCAAAAGAAAAAGGTAGTTTTAAATCCATCAAATCCTAGCTAGCTTTTTTTTTCCCACCATTTTTTCCCTCTTCATCTGACCTGGAAAGAAAGAAGAGAATAAGACTTGTCATGACAAAAAAGATCATGACAGCGAAGCCATGCAACAAGACAGAACTGAGAACTCAGTTTCACAAACTGGTAAAAAATCCAATCCCTTTGGTTTCTTCTTGTGTGAAAAGAAAACCATTTTGTGGGATTTCTCTTTACATGGAACTGGTAAAATCCAATGAATTTGGTTTCCCTTGTGTGAAAAAGAGAAACCCTTTTGAGGGTTTAATGTTTACTTGGATATGTTTCATTATTGAGCAAAAAGATTTAGAATTTTTTTGACAAGATTCTTGTGCTGCCCAAAATGTCACATTCACTTGTATTGTTGTCTTCAGGATTAAGCTGTAAAGCACAAGGGCTTGGGGTGGGGGGGAGTCAGCAGAGACATAAAAAGATTTGTGGGGAGGGGTAAATATGTATAACATGTATTATTTGGAGTTGATGTCTCCATCCTTGGAAACAAGTGAAGAGAATGTGTTTTTCTCAATCTCCGGTGCAGAGTTTTCACGAAAACAGTCTTTTTATCTGTTACTCTGTTAGTCGGGGATTTTCATGAAAACGGACTCTCTATCTGTAAGTCTGGGATTTTCGCGAAAACAATCTCTCTACCTGTAAGTCGATGCACATTTTGTCGACTCCATATATTTTATTGTGTTTCATTAAATGTAACAATTTGTCATTTCTAAAATAAATGTGGCTATAGCAACTGAATGAAGAGAACAACTTTCACTCCTGACCTGACATGAGCTTCTTGAGAATGATTAGTTAGTTAATGATGTTCAATCAATCCTCACATTAATGTGGTTCAAACATGGTTTATTTTGTCTTGGTAATTCCACCTCCGTGTGGTCCATAGATGTGAAGTGACTTTATATTATTGTCTCAATGTACGTCATTGTGATGAACAACATATCAACTCTTAATTTGGGGAAAAATTATGGGGAATTTAGTCTGCGTTGGTGAGGGGCCAATAGAAAGTTGTCAGGTGTTGGATGGAAGAAAAAACTATCGTAAACAACCACCGTAAAATCAGATGTTAAGCAAAGGTTTGACAATTTTTTCTTCTATCTGACACTTGACAACTTTCCGTTATTCCTTACTTACACATACAAAAATTCCACACAAAAGAAATGCTAATCTAATTTGCTCAAAATTTGGTGGGCCAATTTATAGGCTGCTAAAGATTCCTGGTGCATAAAAATCTGCAACTCTCAAGAGCTTATCAACTTGCAGTTTGTGGCAATAATGAGTAGAATCTGGACAGTTAGATGTCTGTGCTGGCTTCAAAAGAATTGAATAGGATCTAGTATCAATTATGAGGCTGTTCAGTAAATGTTTTTCTTTCTGCACCCTCTTCCAGCTTCACATTTAGCAGATGTCAATTACAATTTCCAATTCTTGGATCATAATTGTGCATCTTTTAATAATTCTGAGTTTTTTTAGAACTGCTTGCAATATTTATAAAAAGCAGCGGGACGTCCATCATTTGGAGATGATTTCACGTATGCAACTGGTCAAGCGGAGAGATTTCACCAAGTCAAAACGGTTGATGTCGAGTAAGTGGACTCCACATAAGCATTCGCAATATTTTATAGATATGTGAGATATTGGAAGCTACAATAAATTGTATTTTATCATTGTCGAAGTACGTATCTTGCAAGGCACCATTTTTGAAAAGATGACATGACAGGTGAACTTTCAGGCACCATTGGAAACGCTCTTATAATTTTGAACCTGGTTTAGCATCGTTATTACATATGAAATTTACCTCGTGTATCCCTCTCGAAATTAGGGTTTTAGGAGAGTAGATTGTACGCAGACATTTTCTCTCCCCGTAGCGAGGCTTAGGGCATGTGCAGTGGTGATCTCTTAATATTAAGAGACCACTCTAGAGACCGAAAATTCTCACAGTGGGGATCTCTAGAGTGGTCTCTTAACAAGAGACCACCCAAAAGTCTCTTGCTAAGAGACCGGGCAAGAGCCCATGTTGTCAGCCAAATTAATGGCTGTGTCAGGGGATGGGAAAACGAAAGGGTGTCTATTTTTTACCTTTTCTTCTATTAATGGTCGTGTCGGCCCATGTTTTCCATTTATTTATTTTATTTTTTCTTCTATTTTTCGTTTGTTTTGTACTTTTTTCATTTCCTTTTAAGCTTTTCATTTTTTTGGAAAACGAAATTCTTTTTATTTATTATAATGTATTATTAAATTTCATATTCAACTTATTATGGGTGGACAAATTTATTTAGATT
>JAULKM010000001.1:1689790-1701459 GCA_032355605.1 Rubia tinctorum
AACTGCATCTATCCCAGATGCGACCGCATCGGAATAATGCGGAGGCGCCGGATGCGCTCCGATGCGTTCCGCATCCTAGAGATCGTGGTGCATCACATCTCCGATGCACCCACCCACCGCATCGTGTCGCATCACGCATTATGCGGTCCGATGCGACCGCATTTTAAAACCAAAATGCATGTTCAAAGTACAGTATCTAAACACCCTGTTAATCAACCTTGTGCAGTTGCTGGACAATTTCTTGCTGGTCATTCTCACCAGAAATTTGAAACCAGTCATCAAATGTTTCGGTTGAGCTAAAGATGTCCGGCAGAAAAAAAAATCAGAAGAGACCAAAGTTCATGGAGATTATTCTGAACACACCAAATCAAACAAGAACAGCTCTTCGCTGAGATTACCAAGCATCGCAAAACATGAAACTGGAGCACTAAGCACTAAGACACCTTGTTTATAAAATAAGAAAAGTACATGAATCATCAAACAAAGGGATAGTTGCTAACCAACCAAGTAACCAAAATTCAAATTCATGTAAAAATTTATTTAAAAAACGATATAATATAGGAAGAATTCATGAAGAACATCGATAAGGACCAGAGCTGTAAATTACATAACACATAAAATCAGAAAAATACTTAATTTGAAGAGGCGTGCTAGTGATGAGAAGACGATAATTTGTATTGTAAAGTCTCATGGTTTTGGACAACAGTGATTTTTCATTCTTGATTATATGAGCTTCATCAAGAATGATATAGCGCCAATTAAAGTGACGTAAACCATTCTTCTTCTTAATTGCCATTTCAAAACTTGTCACACATACATCAAACTTTCCAGCAGCAAGTAACTCCTCACGAATATATCTCTGCACCATAAGAGAGTAAAGTTACAGGGTATCTTAGCAGCAGAAAACTAAGTTCATCATAAAGTTGTTAACTTTCCTACTCATTATAAACTAAATTTCAGTTCAAATGCATGCTCCAAGCACATTACCTAAGCAACCTGTTAAGTGTTAACCAACTTAAGGAAGTTCCTAGTTACTAAGGAAGTTCTTTCAAACAAAATGGCCGATACGAAGCCCATGATTATTAGTTCGAATTATAGAATCAACTTCGAAAAAATTGAGCGACTTTTTTCAAATTATACGGAACGAATATATAGCTAAAGAAACGGCTGCTACATAAATTCTCTCGTTGGCTAAATGAACACTTAGCGAAGAAGAACATAAGAGAGAATCGTACCTCTCGTACCAAAAACTGTCATAGCTACCAACTCCGGCACCGATGCAGCAACGACGTTTGATAACAACTAAGGCAGTGCCGGTTGACGGCACCGCTCCAAAACCCTAACACTGACGTCAACGTCGATGGAGATGGTCTGGGTTCAAGTGAACTGGAGTTATGTATGAAATAATCGATGAAGAAGAACATCGAAGAAGAAAGAGGAAGATAAAGTGATGCGGAAAGGTGATGTGAGAAAGGGATGTGGAAAGTGAAGAGAGAAACGGGGGCCTCGATTTCTGGAACACGTGAATTACACGCGGTCACATGCTTTACGCCTCGGTCCACAAAAATTTGAGAAATTACTTGTTGGGAAATTAGTCCACCTTGCGCAAAATCAAGATGCCAGAAGAAGAAAGCAAGAAGCAGAACACGGATCTTGACGTTGTTCGCTAAACATATTGGCTACCTCTACGATTGGAAATAGATTAATCTTATGTGCAAATATAGGCTAGGCAGATTACAGATATTAGGCATTACGTCACGCAAGACCACCCAACCTAGATTCCAGATACAGAAGGGACTACAATGTTCCCATAGAGGGATGATTTGAAAACCAGAACACATGTCTACCAAATTCACACATAAACTCCCTAACTCTCCCTCTATTTATAAGAGTTTGAGTGCAGCTGAACCATCCCTTGAGTTACTCATTCATGAATGAAAAAAACTCTTCAACTCTTATCAATTAACCTTTTGGAATTTAAAGAGACCCAACAATTCCCCTCTCGATTCAAAATCCAAAACCGAATAAGAGCCGATGCAGATGCATGTTTATGTGTCAGACGCACGCTGACGGTGCCAAATGTACGAGGACGGTGCCTGATGTACCGGATGCACGAGGACGATGGTGCCAGGATGCACGGTGGTGGTGCTAGGTGTACGAGACAGCTATAGATGCATGGAAGAAGTGCCAAATCGATGTACCAAAGTACCCAAATACCACCAACCAGAATAAATCCAAACAGGAAATGATTTATCAGAACAGAAGAGCAACAAGCTCAAACATGAAAGAACTTGTTAGCAAAACAGCTCTTGCAGACAGATCACCCAACCTCAGATTTTTCTTCTTCTCTTTCTTCATCCCAAAGAACCATCAACTCTGATACCACTTGTTGAGAAATTAGTCCTCCTTGACCAAAATTAAGATGGTAGCAAAAGAAAGCAAGAAATAGAACATGGATTTTAATGTGGTTCACCAAACATGTTGGCTACCTCCACGACCGGAAACAGATTAATCTTATTGCCCAAATATAGGAAAGACAGATTACAGATGTTAGGCATTAAGTTACGCAGGGCCACCCAACCTAGATTCCAGATACAGGAGGGACTACATTGTTCCAGCAGAGGGTGATTTGATGACCAGAACATATGTATGCCAAATTCACACCTAAACTCCCTAACTCTCCCTCTATTTATAAGAGTTCGAGTGTAGACGAAAAGTCTTCCAATTCATGAACCCAGCTCTTTGAATTCCTGATTAATGAATCGTCCCTTGAGTTGCCCATTCATGAATTTAAAAAACTCTTCAACTCTTATCAGTTAACCCTTTGGAATATAAAGAGACCCAACAATTCCCCCCTGGATTCAAAATCCAAAACCGAATAAGAGCCAGCTGCAAACGAGCAAAATATACTCCCTTTGTTTAATGGGATGTGGCATATTTTCCTTTTTTGGTGGTTTTTCTGGATTTGGCACACTTTCTATTTATGGAAATATTCTTTCAATTCCATCCACTCATTCTACTTTTTCCTTTCTAAATTTAATTATATCCACTAATTTCATTCACCTAAATCCAAGCACCTAAGAACATCCACAATGGTAGTTGACTTTTTTTTTAAAATAACCACCTCATTGAGATGGAGGGTTTATATAGGTACCCCAGTACCTAATATATAACCAAGACTTAATACATCCAAGTAGGTTTGTAGAATATGAAATACCCAGTGTTCTAAAAATAATGCCTCCACCCCCAGTGTCGACATATTTTGGCCAGACTAGTAGTTCACATTTGAATATAGAGTTTGAATTCGAAGCAAGATTATACATTAGCAGATTATCAAAGTAAACCAATTGTTTAAGCTCATAATCATTTCTATTACAAAAAGGTGTAGACGACCAAAATTTCATAGCTCAATCCGGATTCTCCATGAATGGCTTGAATGATTTGTGATTCGTCCAGTGGAGGAACAAAAGAGCAATCACTTAGACCAGCAACAAGCAAAAAACTAGGGCAATGTGATACAACATCGGCCAGTAAGCAACATATCTGATGAGGTAAATTGGACCTGGTCTTCTAGCTTGAAATTGATTCCATGTTATCTGAAACCAAACATAATAAAACTGTCACATTATGAATGGTAGTGGACTTAAAGACCACTTCTTAAGTGCCACATCATGAATTTTGATAAAAACCATGTAAGAATAAACTACCAATAATGGTAGTGGACTCTAAGGAACACTTCTAAGACACTTCTTTTAATTTTAAATTATAATCAATTAAAAATATAAAACAAGTCATGTTAAATTGCATTCATTGATTGGTTATATTTGCACAAAAAAAGAGGTATCAACTCCTTAAGTAAGGGGCAACTCCTTATTAAGGAGTGATCCTTAAAACTCCACAATGGTACTTCTTAAATAATGAATGCTCCTTATTAAGAAAAGTGAGTTTAAGGAGCTACCATTGTGGATGTTCTAAAGCTATGGTGCCACATTCAACGAAACGGAGGTAGTAATATACTAAACTAAACTGAATATTAATAAATATTTTACATAATAAATATGAAAAATAAAATTTTACTGAAATATTAATATTTAAAATTAAATTTTAAAATTAACATTTATTTAAATTTAAATATTTAAATATATTTTTAAAAATATTGAAAATATTAATTTACTAAAATGTTAATATGCAAAAAGAATATTTAAAATATTAATATTCAAAATATATATTTAAAATATTAATATTTCAAATAAGTTTTCTGTATATATTTCTCATCATCGTAATACTAAAATATTATTATATAAAATAAATAATAAAATTAAGTATTTACTAAAATTAGATTGAATTGTATTAGTCAAAGTGGGGAGTTTAGTATGTGGACAAGATTAAATCCAACTTGAGTTTATGCAAAATCTTTTGGTGATATGTTGCTATTTATTATTTGTTCTATGTTTGACTAAAGTAGATAAATAATAAAATTCCTTGAATAATATTTATATGAAAGAAATCGTAAAGTATTACGATGATGAGATTCTTTAGATACTTACATATTATTCTTAAATTATCCCTAGTCATAATATTAATAAGATGGGAGATTGTTAATAAAGATAGACTAGCACATGTTTTGTTCATTCCTATCGTAGGGAGTAGTTGATCTCGTCAACTATTGTGTAGAGACACAAGAGTTGTGTGGATGCTTATTTGAGAATAAGTTCATTGGATTGATCCGCCTTGAAATTTTCCATTAGATGAACTATTTAAGTGCTAGTGGAATTAATCTCTATATAAAGTGGGAAAAAATCCTTAGATTTGAGATTATAAGAATGTCTAGAATGATATATATTATACTTGTTTCTCTTATTGTTCTTAACCTTAGTTGGTTATTGTGCTTTTAGAGTTGAGTGCAATACGAAGCATAGATGGATAGTTTATGGTCAATAAAGAATCACCCCTTCTAATAGTAAGACAATATCCCCTATGGCCACTTGTTAGAATATGACTTTTAAATATTTGCGCAAACTAGAATTGGTTTTAGAAAGTGTTCTAAATTCATTTTCACACAAGTCATGTTTTGAGAAAAAGAAAAGAAATAATTAGTTCTTTAAGAGTTAGCACGTATCCTTACTCTTGAACTGACTGGGATGAAGTATGGTGAAAGATATTAATTGCACTACATCCTGTTATTCATAGAAGTGAAGAGATCACAATTTATTTCATTCACTTGGGTGGTCATGATGTCTGACTAGAGGCCAATCTTGATCTATATATATATTTTTTATAATTCTAAAGCACATGCCTAATTGTCTTTAGGCCAAGTAGGAGTTTGTTGGTTTTATGTCCTAAAGCCAATAAATGTTAAATTATAAAATAGATTTATTGCCAACGTGAATTGGAATCCAAAGGGTCGTACACAATAGGATTGTTTATCAGATTAAATAGATTGAAAGATTATTTTACAATTAAAGTAATTTTCAAGGACTGAAAGATAAATAAGCATGAAATCCTAGGGTTTCCACAATGAGCCAAACCCACATATGGTAGCTTATTTATATCCACCCATGTATTAGAAAAGACACAACTCTCATTTTGATCTGGCCATCAAAAATAGAATACATAAACTATCTATTCATTTCAGGTTTCTGATACGATTTGTGTGGATACCTTGGAGGCCGGATATTTGTGCGGCTACGAGTGATCAAAAACTACCGTTGCAAGGTTGAATTCGTAACTGGTATGAATTCTTAATCACAAATTAACATGTTAATATTAATCTATTGATTTCAATGTGATTTTGGAGTAATCAATCTTTTAATTCCGCAATATGTAAGTGTATATATTTTGATTGATTTCCTTACCATTTAAAATAATTTTCATAACAACTAGAATTGGATAAAGTTAAAAAGAGTTGAAAGTAGTTTGGAGATTATTGGAGATGATAAGAGATTATTGAAGATGGTATGGGAAGAATGTAAATGGTATAAGATAAAAGTAGCCTATATTATCTCTAATGTACATATCCTTAGTTGAAGAGATTTTTGCTTAAAATAATTTTGCCAAAGCTGCCATGAAAGATGAATTTGAGCCAAGTAATATTTAAAATTCATGAATGATATCATGTCAATCAAAAGATTTCATTATGCTCTTCTGTAAAGAAAAAAAAAAGTCTCAGGGAAATGTGGCATTTCATTAAACTTATGGACAATACTCTATATTTTTTACATTAACTATTATGTTTTTTTATAAAATTAAGAGATGGTCTCTCGTGAGGCAGTCTAAACTTTAAACAGAGACCTTTATGCAATTATAACTATATTCTAGGTTCAGGGACCTATCTCTAATAATTTTACAGTAATCTATCTCTAATTATTTTTAAGGGACCTATCTCTAATTATTTTTCAGGGACCTATCTCTAATATTTTTCAAGGATTTATTTTGTCCAATTTTTTCTCATCATTTTCCCGCTAGCTGCAATCTATAAAAAAATAAAAAAACATTTTAAAATGAAAAAAAATCAATATGATCATCGGGATGGAAATTATAAATATTAGCTACAACTAGCAAAACATCAACGAAAAATCATAAAATATACTAAATATTTGCAGCAAATAATATATAAAATTAACAAAAGATAGAAACAACGTCGACTACAACTAACAAAATATCAACTGAAAATCATAAAAATTATAAATTGAAAATCATAAAAACATATACAATCCTGAAAATTATAAAATCATCAACGAAACTTAAAAATATCATTTTAGAAAAAATAAATGTACGAACATCAACCAATATCACCCAAAATCTAAAAAACATCAATTCCTATCACCTAAACTTCACCCGGAAAATGAAAAACGTCAACATAAAAAAATCACTACAAAACATCAACATATATCACCAAAAAAACTACTAACATCAACTCCTATCACTTAAAAGTCACATAGAAAATGAAAAACATCAACATGAGAAAGAAAAAATAAGCTAAAAATATCAACACATATAACCCAAAAAAAACTTTTAATAAACATCAACTCATATCAACTAAAACTCACCCGAAAAAGGTAAAACATCAACATGAAATAAAAAAAGTAGTTTTTTTGTTGATGTTTTTAGTTTGTTTCTCAACAAAAAAAACACGCGCCTAGAGGCACCACCAGATCTTCAACCTATATCATCCAAACCTATATCAACCTATATCACCCAAACTTACAAATATCAATTCCTAACACATAAATCTCATTTGGAAATGAAAAACATCAACATGAGAAAAAAGACACTACAAACATCAACTCCTATCACCCAAACCTCAACCGGAAAATGAAAAAAATATCAATCCATATCACTCAAATAAACTACAAAACATCAACTCATATCAAATAAACATGACCTAAAAAACATTAAGATGAGAGAAAAAAGAAACTACAAACATCAACTCCTAATGCCTAAACCTCATCCGGAATATAAAAAACACCAACATGATAAAAAAGATACTACAAATATCAACTCCTATCACCTAAACCTCTCCAGAAAACAACATAAATTCTTTTTTTTTAAAGTCGATTAGAACTCTGGTTACTAACTTCAGAGTTCTAAGTACCAACCACTACACAAAAGATCTATTACTTGACATACTCTCAATGAAACATTATTATACCTCACCATGTCTTTGGAAAAAAGATAACATCAGAAAATCATCACATAACATCATCATCACAAAATAAAATATAAAAAGAAACTCACAGAGAAACGTTTTCGGTGAGCAGCGGTTTCGGCGGCACCTCTAAACGCACCGACAACTCCATTGGAGCACGTGAATTACATGTGCATCGGCGCAACAGCTGGAGAAATGTTGCTTGAGCAGCGCCGCCGAAGACAGGAACGGAATTGTAGAGGACAGAGCGGACTGAGACAGGAGTCGAATCATAGATCACGCACCAAAGAAGAATGGACTCGAATCGGCGGATCTGGTAGGTCGAATTGTACAACGGCGGTGGGCGAACGATCCCGGCAGTCGACTAGTTCAGCAACGTTAGACGAACGATTCTTGCGCTATGCGTGCTCCGCCGTGAATGTGTCTCCAGATCGGAGCTCCACCTTGAATACGTCTCCATATCGGTGCTCCGCCGTGCAACCTCCGACTTCGATCAGTGCATCGCCGAAATCAAATTCGATTGGTGCGACGATGCCGGGGTAAAGCTTCGCGATAGAGCGACGACAATTACAGGAGGTGGAGTTGTTCAGAAACAAAGGTTGAAGATGGGAACGCAAATGAAAATTTTGAGATTTTAATATTTATATAGTCTTTTGATAATTGCACAAAAGGTCCCTAGATTTATTAGCATATTTGTTTTAAAAACACATCTCAAACAGAACTTACAATAATTGCACAATAAACCATGGCCTAAAGTTTAGTCTGTCTAAAATAAGATTTTGTGTAAATTTAAATATTGTATTTTACAAGTTAAAACAAAATAATGTATATTCGAATGTGAAAATATACAAATATATAATGTAATTTATTTTTTTCAAATTTCTAAATTTAGTATGTAATTAACAAATGCAATGTATAAAGTAAAAAAATCAGTGGACTATACATAAAGTTAAGGACAAGCCGCTTGTCAGGAGACCCACTAAAAAACAAAAACAAAGTTTCGTCCTAGAAAAATTTTCAAGAGGAAATCACAGTTTAAGTGCCAACTTTTAGGCAAAATTACATGTTTAGTTCCTCTTTTTGCACCATGCTCCTAAAAAGTTCCCAATTTATTTTGAAATATTTTCAATTGGTTCATTTATCAGACATAACACGTTTTATTTAAGTTAATAGACCTGTCAACAGTTACCGAGATCTAAAAAACTATAATTTAACAATTTTTAGGCTAAATCATAATTATAAGGTCGACTACTTAAATCAACTAATAGTATGTGAAAATAAATTAAGAACATTTCTTAATAATGTGGGCACATTTTGAAAACATTATGCAAAAAGAGAAACAAAACCTGTATTTTCACTTAAGTGGGCACTAGTCATTTTCTCTTTTTTCTCAAAGAAGAACCCATTTCACATGGAAGAGTTTCAAACCGCAAACGCAAACTTCGTTGAGACTGAATTCATGCAATAAATCTCCTCATAAGGGAAAACAAAATTGGTCCCTTCAAAACTTGCAGTCGCAGAGTGCCTTTTCCAAGGAGCTGGATAAGCTCGTATAACTAAACAATATACACTCTATTATATCTACAAGGCTATCTAACCAGAAACTTGATATTTTTCCACCTTTTTTAATAAAAAAAAGTAACAGCCACAAGCTCCAACGTATTACTGTACAACGCTTATAAATATTCGCATTATCGTCATCATAACCAAAAGAGCTTCATCCATGTTGAAGATCTCTCGCTATTTTGGTGGGTTCTTAGCTTGCTTCAGTAACATATTTTTTATATCCGTGTAACCGCGAAGCTCTTCGAGTGCATCAGCTGTTGTTTTAGGAGGAAAGAGTCCAGAAGATGCACACTTTACTGCAGCAGACTGATCTGTGCCCTGCCGTTCCAGAATCTGACTGGAATCAATGATGGTGTTCCTTACTCCAGCATTGGATCCCTGCAACAAGTTAGCTGAATCATGTAAATCTTGCCGGAGAGGTGGCGCTTTCTTCAGCATACAAACAAGAGCGCCGACAGCTGCATCCTGGGATCGTTTCACAGCAGAAACACCTACGGGGTCATTCGGCGGACGAGGACTTCCAAGTTGATCAAATGAACCAGGTCTGTGGAAAATCCAAGTGCCAAGTTCAGTCTATGAAGATGCAAGTAGTTATGCCTATTAAAATTTGACACCGCCACTAACTGGTTAATGACAAGTTCACAGAACTCTTCACTGAATGAAAAGGATCATAAGAAACTTCATAGCATTCATCAGATAAGATTCTGAACCAGGACCTAAGAAAAAACTATCAAGAAAGATACGAAAAACTGTAAAAAACAAAGGTGCCTTTAAGTCAATTCACTTCAAATTGGTGTCCATGCCTTTGTTATGTAAGATTGATATACTTATCTCTCTCCAAAGATTGCACTTGGATTCTCAAAAGAAAAAAAAAGACTGCACTTGGGGTTATTCCATGAAAAAACATACAAGAAAATGTACGAGTCAAAACTAAATTGAGGCACTTACGTGTGCTTGTACACCACACATCAGTTGCATAACTACCACTACTAATATCAAATCAAAATATCTCAGTCGGCCTAATTATTCCATTTACCAGGTAAGGTGCAGAGAAGTCAAAGGGAAAATTAACAAGGACAGAGGACTAGAAACACAAGCCCATGACATAAAAAAGAAAGAACATAACCCACTGACATTTGAACCAAAAGAAAACCCAACACCTATGTACATTTTTGAAAAAAATCATGCAAAATTATTCAGCCTACTTAGTGGACCTTTTAAGTTGGATTTTATAGAAATTTATAGCTCGTAGTTCTTCACTTTCCCTCAAGTGAAACAGGAAAATATTACTATAGTAATCAGCACACAGGAAGTATGCAGCCCATATATATAAGAGAATAGGTAAAAGGAGGATAGAGAAGAAATATATACTTCAGAATTTTTCTTCAATCATTAGCAATCCCCAGAGAAGACAAGCAACAGTAAAAATATTCCTGTTTTTTGTTTTAATTATGAAATAACTATGAGGCAATAAAAGGTCCTGAAGTAGAAAAAATACTCTATGGAGATGTTACAACACAAACTCCATCACGGAGAACTGACAGGCTTTGTTTTGCCAAACAAAACAGAACAAGCCTTTTAACAGCATGTTTCTGTAAGAAGGTAATGAATCATAAAATTTTGCCCTTTCTTAGTTAAAGTGCAAAACTAAAGATGTACTCATCTGTTATTTCATCTGTGATACTTAGGGGTTCAAAACAACTTCAATGTTAAACCTTGTTTGCAAGAGCATACTCCCTTAACCATTCATAAGATGACACAGAGCTCTTATCAAATGATTTGTCAGTTGACACTAAGCTAACATTAGAACCCAACTGAAGATGGCCAGTGCATCATCAAATATTGACAAACATTCACACAACTTCTCAGCAAGCAAAGATAGTCTACTTTCCCTTTTCTGTGGTAGATAGTATGTACAAGTTCCATCTTCTGTGGTAGATATTAGATTTTTTAATAGCTATAAACTGAGAGCATCTCATCAAGATGAAACTCATGACAACATCTCATTCAAAAAGCCAACACTATTCACTTTTAGATGCTAAAAGGAAAAACAATAAGTCCATTAATTGCATTTTGTCATACAGCCCAGATTGGGTACCAAGCAGGGTAAAGGAACAGAAGATGAAAATGAAATATGACACCCCCTATTTCCAAAATTAGAGCCCGCTTTAACTGAAGAATAACTCATTATCTAAAAGGTACAACTCGATCTAGGGTGCGTTTGACAAAGTTGTGCTTATAAATGGGTTTTAAAAAGTGCAAAGTGCAGTGAAGCGTTAACGGCAAAAATTACCGAAGCGCGAAGCGCTGAGCGCAAGCGCGCGCTTTTCGGATAAAAGCGGACGCAAAACATGAACTAGGATTATTTAATTTAATACACAACATAGAACTTAGAATAATATCACAAAATCATAAAAGGCAAATAAAGCTTTCAACACAATACCAAATTCAAAGT
>JAULKM010000001.1:1725310-1741366 GCA_032355605.1 Rubia tinctorum
TCAAACATGGTCCGAGAAAGTTGACCAAAAAATAGGCCAAAACTGCTGGGACGGAGGGAGTATACCTTTAGCCGGTTCAACAACTTTTGTCGAAGCCTGCAAAGGTTTGGGTCGCACCGCTTTTATGGTCACTGGTCGGGCGTTAGCACCGTAAGAGGTGTATCCATCATTCACCGGTGAAAATGCGTCTAGCTTGGTTGAAGAACCAGACTCCTCAGCGGTGCTACTGTGGGCAGCTCAACGGTTAACGCCAAAGTAAGTAAATGATCAGGAAACGCCAATCTTCTCAAGCCCTCTCCGACGTCGGCACCACAAATAGCATCAACATTATTCGCCGGAGAAGACACTGATTTGATGGTGGAAAGAGAGACCCATCGGCGCTACCCTCGGCCGGCTCAACGGACTTCGCCGGAGCAACAGCAAGGCCGAGCAAAGCCACCCATCTCCAGTCCTCTTTGGAGTCAGCAAAGCCAACGAAATATGCCTCATCCGCCGCAGAAGACACCAATCTGGTGGTGGAACAAGAGAACACGACGGTGGTACCCTCGGTCGGCTCAACAGACTTCGCCCGAGGAATAGCAAGGTCGGGCAACACCACTCATCTCCAGCCCTCTCTGGAGTCAGCAACTCCAATGGCGTACGCCTCACCACTAGAAAATACACTGATCTGGTGGGGGAAGAGAGACCGCATCGGCGCTACCCTCGGCCGGTTCAATAGACTTTTCCTCCGCCCCGCCACATTTTTGCTCTGAAGTCTCCCCTCACCGCTGCCTTCCCTCGTTGCTGCTTTCACTCCTCCTCCTCAACCCTAATTTCGCCGCCGCCTTCCTCTGCCTCAACCCTAATTTTGCCACCGACTTCCCCCGTCACCTCCTTCTCTCCTCCTCCTCTCCTCCTCCTCAACCCTAATTATGCGGTTTCCACCCCTCACTCACCCAAACCAGACTCACCACTATTAATTTTGCGGAAAGAGGTGACGTGGAGAGAGGCGGAGACAAAGAGTTCGCCGAAGAGAGGCGGAGGTAGAGAGAGTTTGCTAGAGAGGTAACGCGGAGAGAGGCAGAGGCAGAGAGAGTTTTTCAGAGAGAGGCGCGCGTGAAGAAGACAGAGGCGGGAGGCGCATGAGAGAGACGGAAGTGGAGGCGATGTGGAGAGAGGTTGAGGTGGAGACGACACAAAGAGAGGTTGAGGAACAAGAGGATGGGAGGAGGGCGGACGATGATTAGAGACACAGGCGGAGGAAGAAGAGTGGAGAGAGAGGTTGAAGACAGGGAAACATTTATCTTTTCACCAGAATCAAATTTACGGAGAGATTTTATCGATTTGCAGATTGCTCTAGGACGGAGGGAGTAATAAAAGTATGAACAAGAAAAGAAAATGAACATCTACCCATAAATATGGTACTACTAGCCACCTAAGTTTGCCTCTGATGTTAACTGAGGAAGACAAGTGCTTAAACAAATAGAGTTTTTACTTTCTTTCCTTCTCCTAGAAAAGTCAAATGGGATTTAGAGAAGAGAAGAGAAGACATTATATTCTATCTTTGATTTTATGATATTATACATCTTTTAATTTTGTATGTGAATTTGAAAAGATTGAACGGGTAGGAAAAAAAATCAATTGACAATTGACAATTGAAAGCATAGAATGAGTACATAAGATTTTTAAAAAATTAAAGAACCAAAAAAATCACTATTAATACCATTTCAAATAGGAAACATTTCAAAAATTGCTTTGGTCTAAAACATCGAATGGATCATCATCAAATGGTCATACACGACTTCTTTGTCACATCAATTCCACATGATAGTTCATGTCGTAAACCAATAAACGTTTACCATTATTTTACATGGATCTGAGACTCAACTAACACATGAAGCACTTCATCCAAAGAATACGATCGTATTCGAAAGTTTATAAATTAATATAATGAACACATATATCTCAATAAACACAATAACGAATTCGTATCATAAACATACATCTAGATAATATACAATAACAAACTATGATTCATATAATCGATACGTAATAAATAAATAAATTTTATTATTGTGGTTGCTGGTGCTTTAGGAGTTTTGCTTTCACTTCCAGCAATCTCAATTGCCAATTACACGGCTCTTTGTCCCTCTTGCCACCCCATGATCTACCTTATCCTCTTATTCCATTCCCACTCTTTGATCCATACAACCTTAAAATAATGCTTAGCAGCACTGACGTAATACTCAAAAAGGAAAAACAAATCTTTCCATAAATAGCAGCTAGGACCACGACTATTATATTCCATAACTTGCATCAACTTGCACAGGCGTGACAGGCCATAATAATAAATAAGGGATCCCATTTCCCCAATCCCTCTTCTTCTCCTCCTTCAGGCAACACTCTCTTCTTTGTGGGCAAGCTTAGATTCAAATCCTCGCTTGCCCAGGTATGGAGATGGAGGGAAGCAACAATGGTCGCCTGGATTTTGGGAAGATGGGTTATGGGTAATATACTCTTTTCCCTCTATTTTTTATTATCTGTTTTTATCTTGTTACATTATAATTTTATCAATTAGCTTCGTAACATGAGACCGTGAAAATGGTAGGGTGATAATAATAGTGGGACAAAATGATGTATTAGACAATATGTGGCAGGGTTTTGTGAATTTATGCTTTTGATGATTTATATCATGGGTTTTCATGTTAGCCTCAAGATTGATTTTACTGTGTAAGCTGGCTTGTGTTTTTCTGTGTAAAGTTCTGATCTTTAAGTGTTTGATTTAGTGGGACAAAGTGAAATGTGATAATAGCAGTGAGACAGATGGAGTGTTATGCATTGTGGGTATTGTGTATCTTGTAGTTTTTGGTGATTTTTTCCCATGGGTTTTCATGTTAGCTTCAAGACTGATGTTGTTGTCTAAGCTGGCTTGTGTTTTTCTGTGTAAAGCTATGATATTTAAGTGTTTGATTGTGGGTTGGTTTTGCACTTCACTTTTGGCTATGGTGAAATTCATGGATACCCTTTTCTAAGTAGTGTTCTGAGTATAAAGTTTGAATCTTTGTATTGATGATCTGTTATACACACACATGTGGGATCTGTAACTGTCTTTCAGTTCTTGATTTTGAATTTTGTATCTTTGTTAGAGATTTGAGCTGAAAATGTTTTGGTTTTGTTTTGTTTCTTATTTTGGGCTCAATAGGTGCATACATTATAGGAGAAGATGCAAGATTAGAGCTCCCTGCTGCAATGAGGTCTTTGATTGTCGTCACTGTCACAATGAATCTGCGGTAATACATAAGAAGAAAAGTTTTTTTCCATGTTTTATTAGCTTACTATTATCCAGGCATTTGTTAGTACATTGGTATTTCAAGTTCTGTAATCGAGAAAGAGGTTTAGACGCGTTGGCTGTAGATATTTCTGTTCTTAGATTTTCTCGGCCGATGAGTATTCACTGATTTCCTCGTTTGCTTTTATGTCCAGAGCATGTTAAGGAAGATCTTCGATCGCCATGAACTGGACAGATATGAAGTTAAACAAGTATGTTAGAGCTTCGCTGAATCTTTCGTATCTGTCAGTTGTCCGAATCTTCTTAAATATTTTGTGCTGTCTTGGCCATTTCAGGTTATATGTTCAGTTTGTGACACGGAGCAGCCTGTACGTGTTTCTTGAATGTTATATCTTCCTCATGCCCTTAGTTTTGCATTTGATTTCTCGAAGTCTGTGGCCACTTTTTTTCCACAGGTTGCTCATGTTTGCACAAACTGTGGCGTGAGAATGGGGGAATACTTTTGCGACGTGTGCAAGTTTTATGATGATGATGTAATTGACAGTGGATTTGGATGATTTAATTTGCATCTCTTAGAATGGCTGTTTTGATGGCCTGCCGATCTTGAAATCGATGTTAATATTTACTATTGCGTTTTCTACTTTCAGGTTGAAAAAGGACAGTTTCATTGCGACGACTGTGGCATTTGCAGGTCAAATGAGCCATCTTTTCTCTTAAGTATTACTTAAACTTTTGAGCGCATATTGATTCCATTGCAGGCTAGTTTATATCGATCTAAACTTACTTTTCTCATACAGAGTTGGAGGTCAGGAAAACTATTTCCATTGCAAGAAATGTGGTATGAAGCATGCTTTTACTGGACTACAATCTTCTGTAATCCTTGGCTTTTATGAATCCAATTTAAGAAATGGAATCGTTCCCATATAATTTTTCTCTTTTGCTCATTCGTTTTAGAAAGGGAATGATAGTGTGTGGTCTCAATTTCTGATTATCGACCAATCGATGCATTTTAATCACTATTGTCGATTCAATTTGCAGGATCTTGCTACTCAGTTAGTCTACGCGACAACCATTTGTGCGTCGAGAATTCAATGAGGCATCATTGTCCAATATGCTACGAGGTTAGCTAGCTTTGTAATACAGCTACTTATTCCATACTTAAAAACTCCGGCCTATTCTCTGACGCTTGATACTGTACTCGAAACCTTCAGTACCTGTTCGACTCTCTGAAAGACACGACTGTAATGAAATGTGGGCACACCATGCACTACGAGTGCTTCCATGAGATGATAAAGCGCAAAAAGTAAACCCCGAGCCTTCCCTCAAAGTTCATGTTTCTGCACTTTCGTGATCTAAAAACGATGATAAAATTTTCAGGCACTGTTGCCCGATATGCTCCAGATCAATAATCGACATGTCCAGAATATGGAGGAGTCTAGATGAGGAGGTATATATGCTCATTATCTTATTTTTACGACGCTTTATGTTCTTAAATCATCCATCTCTTTTACTTTGTGGTTTCAGATCGAAGAAACAGTCATGCCTGAGGATTATAGAAACAAGAAGGTAAACCTAATCTCTGTTACCGACTCCTGTGAGACTGTCTTATCGTAAAACATCCAAAATTTCATTCTTGGATGATGTTTTTGCAGGTATGGATTCTGTGCAACGATTGCAACGACACGACAGAGGTATTCTTCCATATCATTGGACAGAAATGCAGGCATTGTGAGTCTTACAATACTCGAATGATCGCGCCGCCTGTTCTTCCTAATTAAGAAGTGTAGCAAAAGGCTTCTTTTTTTGCCATCTTCTTCAACAAGCGTTTTGTCCAAGTGACCATAGCAATTGGAGCTTTGGATATGATTTAAAGGCCAATTCATCCTTCTTGCATATTATATTTTTTAAAATAAATTGTGGACTGAAAAGTTTGGAAAAAAGGGGATAAAGAAAACCATTGCCATTCTTCCCCTGCTTTTGCTTCTCTGTGAACTGATTTGATTGCAAATTCGAGATGCAGTTTGTAATGTTTGTGTACACTATTCTCCATTTGTATATACTCCATTTGCTTGCTATTATTAGTGAATTTTTTGCTATATTACATCAACTATGGAGAGCAATAAATAAAAGATTTCATACTTTTATTTACTATGCTCTATGTTTTCTTATGCTGCCATAGTTAATTGAATATTGCGAAGAGAATTGAATGTAAAAAGTAGACAGATGTGGATGAAAATGGTTGTATTTTTACCATAAAAGTAAGTGTGGTAACCATAGGAAAATAAACTAAAGTTAAAAAGTGTATTAAAGTTAAGAGAACAACCATGCCACACTAAAAGCTTTGCTGCGATTGCATCCACGTCATCGACTTCGGTCCGATGCAAGGACTACAGTGGGCAGCATTGATCCAAGCATTGGCCTTACGTCTTGGCGGGCTGTTGGTGGGCGGGAAGGGTGGGTGAGGGAGATGATGAGGGAGAGGTGATGGCGGGCATAAGGTGGTGGCAGGTTGGGATAAAACGGGAAACAAAATTTCAGTTCAAGGGTCGAGAGTATTTTTAATATTTCATATTTGGTCAACGACCAATTTCTTCATTCAACGCAGGAATTAGACAAAAAGGTTTTAAATGCAAAATTTGTCATAAAATTAGTATTATTTTGACACATTTTCGTTTTACAAAGTTATATTAACACTTTCAATTGTCCTGTCTTAAAAACCTAGCCGAATTCGTCTAGCTTGCCGCAACCCTTCTTCTTCCATCTTTTCCCCCATCTTCCCATCAGTGGAGATGGGAACAACAATTTATTTTTAATTTATGTTTATGTTATTCAATAAGTGTGAGATTTATCTCCACATATTAGTTTTGTTCTTTGACCTGATCGATTAGATCACTGTGTTCATGATGATATCTCGATTTAGTTGTTCTCGATTTGCTTTACAGATCGTGTGCTCGTAATTTCTTTTGTGGTTTTGCTTTTGGATTTCCATTAATTTGGATTCGTCATATCTGTGTTTTTCAAGGTGTCTACAGTTTGGACAACATAGATCGTAGTTTTTTTTTGCCATTTTCTTCAACAAGCATTTTGTCCAAGTGACCATAGCAATTGGAGCTTTGGATATGATTAAAAGGCCAATTCATCCTTCTTACCTATTATATATATTTTTATAAATTGTGGACTGAAAAGTTTGGAAAAAAGGGGATAAAGAAAAAACATTGCCATTCTTCCTCTGATTTTGCTACTTTGGGAACTGATTTGATTGCAAATTTGAGATGCAGTTTGTAATGTTTGTGTACACTATTCTCCATTTGTATATACTCCATTTGCTTGCTATTAGTAGTGATTTTTTTTGCTATTTTACATCAACTATGGAGAGCAATAAATAAAAGATTTCACACTTTTATTTACTATGGTCCATGTTTTCTTATGTTGGCATAGTTAATTGAATATTGTGAAGAGAATTGAATGTAAAAAAGTAAAGAGATGTGGATGAAAATGGTCATCTTTTTACCATAAAAGGAAGTGTGGTAACGGTAGGAAAATAAAGTAAAGTAAAAAAGTGTGTTAAAGTTAAGAGAACAACCAGGCCATACTGGAAGCTTTGTTGTGACTGCATCCACGTCATCGAATTCGACTCATTGCAAGGATTACAGTGGGCGGCATTGATCCAAGCATTAACCTTACGTCTTGGTGGGCTGCTGTGGAGATGATGGTGGTGAGCGGATAGTAGAAGGGGAGAGGTGGTGGCACAATGGGATAAAATGGGGAACAAAAATTCAGTTCAAGGGTCAAGGGTATTTTTAATATTTTAGATTTGGTCAATGACCAATTTCTCCAGTCAATGCCGAAATCAGATAAAGAGGTTATAAATGCAAAATTTATCATAAAATTAGTATTATTTCGACACATTCTCGTTTTACGAAGTTATATTGACACTTTCAACCCATAAGTGAAAAAAATACATAAATGAAATTATAAAGAAATTGGACCTACTCAAAAACATTCTAAATTTGAAAGACCAAATAGAAAATAATCTAAAAAAGTGCGGGGCGCTTGCTTCCCGAAAGCGTGCTTTCGTACCGCAGATTCTCTCACGCCTTTTACTTCTCTATAAACCCTCGGGGAGAACGAGGTTTTACCGGGACGGCGGAGACGCGGGGGAAAACCAGAGTAAAAACGACGTCGTCGACTAGCAAATTATATCCTCAGTCTCCGAACTTGCAAAAAAATGAAAGTCCATTCAACAACTCGCCGACTCGCTAGGGCTTTATCGACTCGGTCTCCGGTTCTGCCCAACTCAGTCCGAGTTGGATCATGCCGTTCTCTTCACACCACCATCTCTCCCGGTAAAAAATTTGAAAGTTAAATGCAACAAATTTTGTTTGCAGCTGTTTATATACCCTTTTGGAATTGTTGGAATAAAAATGCTTTCTTTTTTAGTTTTGCGGATCATAGCTCTTTTGCAAGTAATGCTGAAATTATAGAAGAATTTGCTACAGAATGAATCTAAGCTTAGTGATTGTGTGTTTTGCGTATTTTTTTAATACCCCTTTGGAATTGTTGGAATAAAAAGGCTTTCTTTTTTTAGTTTGGTGGAGAATTAGTTTATTTTTGATAGTAATGCTAAAATTATATGAGAATTACTGTTTAATGAATCTAGGAGGATTTGCTTTACTGTAATATTGATAATGATTGTGGAATTCGCTGCATTTATGTAGGAAGTTTATATGGGAATCGCCAACGAGTGGAACCGAGTTATTGGCTTGTAATGCAGAGGCAGTTTTGTTCTTCGGGGTTGAATGCTGCTGAAACAGCTTCTTCAGGTGGGTGTTTTGTAATCATTTTGTTTTTCTCGCAATATCGAAGTTTTTTTTTTTTTGAATAACGCAATATCGAAGCTTTTGTTGTTCAGAAGTTGATTTTGTGGTGCTTGAAATGCAGAGTCTTCTGTGAAGGAATTACATGATAAGATCATGAAATTCGTGGGAGAACAGAAAACCGCGGCGCCTAATTCGTTGGTGTGGTCACTCATTCAACAGAGCGCCACCCGAGAAGATATCGAGCTTCTGTTTAGCGTCCTACAGAGGCTTAGAATATTTGTTAGTTCTTATCCTTTAGGTTTGCTATTTGTGGTTAACTCGGTTACTGAAACTCTGTTACACCAATATAGCTCATGAATTGCTGTCTTGTGCAGAAACTGTCCAATCTTCGGATACATGATAATTATAATACTGCCTTATGTGAGGAAGTTGCTAAAGCATGCGTACGTGCTGGTGCAATTGATTATGGTATGATGATGAGATTCTCCTTCAGCTTATTTTTCTCTTTATTTTCCTGCTTTTTGGGTATGAACTTGTGCTCAGAGCCTCAGACACATTTTGTCATCCCCCGTCCCACATGAAGAGTCTCGTTTCCATGCCTATATTAGTTATAGAACACGACTTTTGACGTGGAACAGAGCCTATATTAGTTATAGAACACGACTTTTGACGTGGAACAGAGGGATTACTTGATATGAGTACAATGTCCTATGCTAGTTTTACTGTTTTACCAGTTTATCAGCATTCTCGTAATCTTTAGTTGCATCTGGTTGTGCAGGTAAGAAGACATTATGGGCACATAATTTATATGGATTAACTCCGACAATAGGATCGGCCCACAAATTACTGGTGATTTTCAACGAATATCCTATTCTTTGTTCAATGACAATTGCATCTACTTGAAGTTCTTTATTCTAAATGCATCTTCTTACTGCAGCTGTATGCTGAGCAACACAAGGATATCAAACTCGTGAGAGACGTAATGGATCTTTTAAAGAAAAATAAGCTACCACTGCAAGCTGGAACGGCAGATATCGTGTTTCGGTACTGTTTATTTAACTGCCCCGTTTCACCCAATTTTTCAATGCACCTTGATACTTGGAATCATCATCGTCGCTTTGCCCTTTTGATTTATTTTCTTGTGTGATCTGTTGAAATTTATTGTTTGCAGAATTTGTTACGAGACCGAGAATTGGGGATATCTCTGTAAATATGGGAAAAGGTTTGTCTCGAAAGGAGTGAACCTGCGTCAGACTTCCATTGACACATGGATGGAGTTTGCTGCCGAAAAAGGTTTCACTTTTTCCTCTCCCTTGTTTCGATAGCTTTCTTAGCGGAACAATTTTCCATTGCCGAGGTCATTGTTAAACTTGAATAGTCAGTGATTGGAAGTATACGTGAAATGGATTGATATTTGCTACATGTAATTTAATGTGTTATTTTCCCTTTAAATCATTTCCAGGCGATGTTGATTCTTTATGGAAATTGGAGAAATTAAGATCAGAAAGCGAAAAACCGCATACTCTCAAGACTGGGTTTGCGTGTGCTAAGGTATTTTCATTTTGATAATTTCCTTTTCTCTTCCTCATTGACGATGTTTTCATCTGTCTAAATTAGGAGCATATGATTTACTGATACAAATCTTCTAAAAATCGAAAATCTCACTATTTTTTACTGCTTCTGTTGCTGTCAGGGTTTCCTGTTGGAGAGTAAGCCCGAGAGTGCTGCTGCTTTGATCGACGTACTTAATCAGGTCAAAATATATTTTCTTTCAATTCTAGCTCCGAAAAAACCCATAAAACTAGATTTATAATTCATCTCATTTACGATCACTTACATTTGCAGACTTTGTCTGACGGGAAGAGGCAAGGCATCGTAAGTCAACTTCAAAAGTTAGCGAGTGAGTGGCCTTTGCAGGCTATTAAACACCAGAAAGAGGAAAACAGAAAGGTAACTTACGATAAAGTGTTTATCTTTTTCGATTTTTCTGGGGATCCCGAGCTTACTGTGATTTACGATTTTTCTGGGGATCCCGAGCTTACTGTGATTTACGATTTTTCTGTATCGTTTCATTCTGTGCTAGACCGTGGCTTCTGTGCTGCAAAACAGTGTTCCTGCATTGATAGCCGGTTTATCAGACATAGGTGGTGAAGTAAGCGTAGATCTGGATGACTTGACCACAAAAGCCGGTATATTGAGTTGAATGTCGGGGTTAGTAACGTTATGGCCGATGATCATTGGAAACAGCGCTGCAATCTTCACCCTCTTCATGTTGACAAAATATACGAAAATCGGGCACTGCTGATTTTCTTTACCAGATTGTCTCGTCAGGGATGAAGTGAGTTTTTGTTTAGATGAGCTCTTGTTCTGCCATTGATGTTTTCAAGGTTAAACAATGTTCATTTTGAAGATTCTGTTCAATAATGTCTTCTTGCAATTTTCTCCACATTGATTTGCTTAATGTTAGTCCATTTGAAATTAATGAAATTCATTTTAACTTGGTTTTATTATTACGGGTAATCTGCAAACTTATTTTTACTTTTTTTTATTTACATTCAGTTCATTTAAGTTTGATTTATTTAAATTCAGTTTAACTCAATTGAAACGAAAAAGAAGAAGAAAAGAAAAGAAAAAGAAAGGTGTTATTCTTGTTTTTGTGCAACCAATTAGCCTAGAATTTAGTCTAACCACACACATCTAACCTAAAACTACAAAAAACTCTTTCACTTGTGACTATTAAGTCGGTTCTTTTCCGATTTCCATTGAACTGAAACAAACCGAATTGTCGTACAGATAAGTTGGAAAGAACGGAGTCTTAATTGTTATAAACTCATGATCTCTCATTTGCACCAAGCCGTTTTCCCACAGAGACCATATAGCAACCTAAGATCAGAGTTCTCATATACGGTATCTATCAGCCATGGATTCCTCATATTGCCTTAGGATATGGCATTCCGGCCGTTCATTTCCAGACAACGGCGCTACTGCATCCACTTTCTTCCTCGTGCTGTTCAAGAACTGCGATATACAGTTCCCTTCCCCAGCGATTTTCCCCAGGGAGTTTGAGATCAAGGAACTGAGCGAAACTGAATCCGTGATGTGCGATGGAAAGGATAAAGATCGCGTGTTCGAATGCATTGATCAGTCCTCTGATGAGATACTGATCAAGAGCTGTGAAGAACTGGAGGGGAAATACATTCAGTTCCTATCTTTGCTAAACTCAGAAAAAGGCTCTTCCTGTTGGTTCTTTTGTTCAGGAGAATCATAATGCTGTTGAAGAAGATGGCGACGGAAATCAAGAAATGGCTGAATCAGCAGCCTAGTGCTTCTACTGTATTTGTTTCTTTCGCGAGGGAATGCTTTCTTGATGAACAAGAACTAGAACAGACCGCGAAAGGGTTATCCCAAAGCGATGTAAACTTCATTTGGGTGATCAGATTTCCATCCGGGGATCAAGAAAGCGTCGAACAAGCATTACCAGATGGATATCTCGAAAAGGTTCAAGAAAAGGGACTTATCTTGAAGCAATGGGCACCCCAGGTGAAGATTCTAGCTCACTCGAGCATAGGCGATTTCCTGAGCCATTGTAGATGGAGTTCAGTAATGGAAATCCTATACTTTGGTGTTCTGGTTATCGCGATACCTATGAAACTCCATCAGCCTCTCAATGCAAGGCTTGTGGTGGAGCTAGGGGCAGGAATGGATGTCATTCGCGAAGATAATGGTTCGCGAAAGGCCGAGCATATTGCCAAAGTGGTGAAAGAAGTTGTCATGGAGAAAGGTGGAGAAAATGTATGACAAAGCAAAAGAAATCAGTGAAAAGATGCAATCAGTTGCAGAGGATGAAATCAATGATTCTGTAGAACAGCTTCTAAAACTGTGCCATAAGCCAAAACACAATCAATTTTGAATATAAACTGATAGGTTATAAGTTCCATAAACCAATAGAACCAAAATTTCTAGCATTTCTTGCTGAAAATGTTTTCCTCAACAAGAGATTCAACCAAGAATCCTATTTTGAGTATAAAGTGATAGGCCATAAACCTACAGAACCAAAATTTCTATAGCATTTCTTGCTGAAAATGTTTTCCTCAACAAGAAATGCAACCAAGAATCCTATAGTATAAAGTGATTGAATATAGGTACCATAAACCTATAGGATCAAAATATCTAGCATTTCTTGCTCAACAATGTTTCCCTAATCAAGAAATGCAACCAAGAATCCTGTTGTGAGTATAAACTGATAGGTTAAAGGGTAACCATAAACCTACAAGACCAAAATGTCTTCCTTAATCATCTCAACAACATCAGAAACCATATATCCATCGCTCCGAATCGTGAATGTGCCAGTCAAATTCAGAACCCTCTGATCATCCACAAACACTGCCACCTCAAAAACCTCAGCATGGTACTTGTGAAAAACCTCAAACAGTTTACAGAGTATGCCCTGTCTGACAGCAATTTGTACCGCGAAAAATGCAACATCATTGCACACAGTAGTAGTGACAGAGGGCTTACGATGAGAGGTGCAACCAGACAATATAGGTTTCCTAGATCTCTTCATCTCCTCCAATCTCCTCACCTCCTTCTTTAAACTCCTGATGTACTTAATTGTCTCCACAGCTATCTTCTCCTTCGAAGCCTGCATAGGTTTCCATTTTCAGGGTGAGGCGCGACAATTTCTGACACGACAAACTGATTTAAATAAACTACCCGTGCAGATATGAAGTAACCCCAAACATACAAATTCTGACACGACAATCCAATTACAATGGTGACAATTTCTGATAGGACAAATCTATTTAAATGAACTACCCTTGAATATAGAAGTTAACTCCAAACATGCAAATTCTGACACGACAATCCAATTTACAATGGTAATCCTTGTATATATAATTCAAAGTTACTACTCCAATTCCAAACATATCCAGTTTAGGATCAACAAGACCCGATTGACCCGATTAACATTATATACACACGTTGATGAGAATTTTAATCTCGAATCTTCACCTTGCCAAGTTTAAAATCCCTTCTCTGCAAACACAACAAATAAGACACAATCACACGGCAATTTTACGTAGGAATCCAATTCATGTAAAACCCCATAACTCGCGAATCCCGAATTGACGAGGACCCAAAATTCCAAAAGGGTTTCATTAAATCGAACCAAACCTTGAGATTGGGGGTGAGAGAAGGAACCATAGACTGAAGAACAGCAAATTTCCCACTCATTGGATCTCTCCTCCAGCGATCAGAATCCCGATCGATTCTCGATTTCTTCCCCAAATCCGTCTGATAATTCTGCGATCCCGAAACGTATTTTAGCTCAGATAAAGCTGGAATCACCGAATCTTTGTATCCCTCCATAATTCCCATGAGAAGCTTCCCGATTTCCTCCTCATCTTCTTCTTCCACCTTTTGGCGCTTCAGTTTTTCACAGCTCATGGTGTTTCACAGCTGATTTAGTGTGTGTTTGTGCGTGTGTTTTTCTTCTTCTTAATTTTGTTTTAGAATTTGTGAAGAAATCTGTTGGAATATATTTGGCGCAGAGCACAAATAACAGAATGGGAAAAAGCGAGGGAAAATGTTTCGTTTCTGTTGGGGATTTGGGGTTTATACAATTATACCCACGCGCGTGTACTTGCGTGTGATGCAGATTCCCAAGTTGTGGTGATTTTCAGCCGTTGGATCAGTACTGTCTGTGCGTTTTTGGCACGGAGAGTTGTGAGTGCATCACTTCGGCACCAAGTAAGAAGATATCAGCCAATTAAGAGTTGCCACGTGACCGGAGGATCTAGTTAATGCAACCATACCTCGGTCCCATTTCAAATTTCACAGAATTTTTTTCACGGTTTCAAATAAAAACATTTGACTATAAATATACTTCCTCCGTTCAACTATCATTGACACACTTTTCATTTAAAGATGTTCAACTAAGTTTGACACATTCCAAATATGGAATGGTTTAAGGAAATTTCCACCATTCAATTTACTTTTTCTTCTTCCCATTCATTTTGCTCCACACAATTGGTATTTTCTAAAAAATTGTGTCTAAAAGTGAAGTGTCAAACTTAGTTGAACTTAGTTGTTTACTGATTTGACTGGTTTAATAAAGTGTGGCAATATGATAAATGATGATTAGTAGTTAACTGTTTTACTATAAAAATCAATTATTAAATTAAAAACTAAGTCAAAAGGTTGCTCATATCAACTAACTTCGGTTTTACATAATGAAATTAACTCATAGGTTAATAGAAAAAATCAAACATATTTTCTTACTTTGTTTGAGCAAATGAGAAATTAAAAATCAAAATTTAATTGGAAAAAATCGTGGTCAAGCAAGAGGGAGGAAGAGAGGAGAACAGTACTAGTAGTTTGCTTATTTTCCTTTGCAACATTACAGCAATTTCAATATTTAACATTTTCAAAGTGATTTGAGTGTGAAATATAAAAATAAGAGTAATGATAAAGTGAGTAAAAAAATATAGAGAAACTGCACAGTGACTGAAGTGGCTATAATGAAAAGATAAATGTGTTTTTAATTACTTTCAAATTTTAAGGAAGGTGATTAGTGATTTAGTCTTTTTCTATCATCAACATCATTCACTATGAATTTTCATTCTACCTATCATCACTCTAAAAATAAATAGAGTTCATCTCTTGAAACATAGTTTTTTCATAAATTATGAAAAGAACAAAGTTTAAACTGCAAAATAGAAGAAAAAAATTAAGATAAAATTGTCGGGTTACATTAATCATGTCATAAACTTATAACTAACGCATGTTGTATAATAAATTTTGAATATTGAAATTAAAACCTTTTACATTTCTATAATTCTAATCCAACCCCGTCTTTTCATATACCAATGGAAAGTCAGTTTTTCTCAAGATATAGCCAAATAAATAGCAATTAATCGATTTGTTTAAATTGACCATACTTTTTTTTTATAATGGGTGTGTTTAGTGGGGTTGAGATTATAAGTATATTTTTTTATTCAGGGGTAAAAGGCTAGTCACGTTAAGACAAGTGTCAAATAAAATGAGGTGAAAAAGAATTTCAATTAATTTTTCCCCTTATTTTGATCCACCTCATTTCATTTGACAATTGTCTTAACATGATTAGTCACTCACCCCACATACATTTTTTCCCACGTAAATTTTTTTCTCGATTACAGGTGTCAATTTCCCATTTTACTCTAAATATACCTTTTGCTTCTTAAATAAGATTTTTTTTACATGTTTACCAAATATCAAAAATTAAAACACTAAAAATTCTACCAAACACACCCAATATACAGAGTAATAAGAGTGTGACACTACTTTAGTGTTAAAACTCTACCAAACACATCCATGTAAAGAGTAATAAGAGCGGAATGTGATACTACTTTAGTTTATAATTGATTGATTTTGTTTGATGCATCAAATTTTCAGTTTCAGTGTAATTTTTTTGTTATCATAAAAACATTTTAAAAAAATATAGATTTCTTATAATCTGGCACTTGTAAATGTATTCAGTCTTACTTCTCTTATAAGTTAAAATGGGATCATTTTTTACATTATAAAAGATTTCAGCATATCCAGTCATTGAGTTCGTCTCTTGAAATACGATCTTTCCATCAGTTATAGAAAAATTAAAATTTAAACTGTAAATTAGAATAAATCAAAATAAAAAATTTGGATTGCATTAATCGGGGTCATAAACTTATAACTACTACTCGTTGCATAGTAAATTTTTAATAGTACTAGTAAAACTTTTTACCTACCTATAATTCTAATTCAATCTCGTCTTTCTCAAAACTTTGCCCTAGTAATTATTGTGAGGGATTGAATATCCTAAAATTCGCTTGCGGGGTGAATTTTTTAATAAAGTGAGTCTCCTGACAGGTGGTCTATCTGTAACACCCCAGATCCAGGACCCACTTGCTAAATGCAAGTATCGGGTTGGACTGGGCGTGCTACCGAGAATCC
>JAULKM010000001.1:1750106-1763470 GCA_032355605.1 Rubia tinctorum
AGAGATAGAGTGTTGAAGTTGTGGATGGGCTAAACAGTAGAGACTGCGCAATTCATGATCGATATCTGCTGGAGCCACTGCTGTGGCATTCATCGTGAGTCATATACGAGCTTGGCACTCTACAAGCTGTAATTATGCTTTCCGATCTCAAGGATTGGTTTGTTTGAAGTTACATGTTATGAAGAGATTTCAAAAGGTGAAGGAGGGGTGAGAAGAGGTCAATAGAAATTAGATCAAATTTGTAAGGTTTGTCACCTACACTTGCTAAACTCCCGATGTCCGATTTTTTAAAAAGAAAAAAGTGCTTTTATAATTCTACCTACTTGACGTTATTGCTAATATAACATTTTTATAATTAAAAGTGCAGATATAATTCTACCTAATTGATATAAGTTTAATTTTACCCATTTTGGAAGTTGAAGGCCGAATTCGATGGACAAGTCAATTTTACCCTGGTAAAATATAATGAAAAATTTGAAAAATATATAAAGTCCATAATACCCCTAGGCTCATTAACTCCCTCTGTCTTCAGTTCCCTCCTTAACCCAAGTTCGTATCCTTTCTTTCCCACCTTTCTATAGATGCAAAACCCTTGTGCGATGTTGCTCTTCTCCATCATACTCTGTTCTCCACAGTTATAGAGGTTCATTCATGCGGAATTGGTGGCGCTTCGGTGAGTTCGACTCTGAGGCGACGCATATTCTTCCTTTTGCAAACCATTATCTCGAAAAATCAACCTTTTCGCACGCCATCTAACATCCAACGCGATTCTCTGTTCGGCGGCGTAGGTGGTGTTCCGACCAGTTCGACGGGACGACTGTGCTTTAAGATTTGCGGAATCTTCAACTTGGAAGAGCGTCTAGGGTAAAACCTTGCAGATTCGTCGGCTGATTAGCCATTACGGAATTTTTCAAAAATTTAAAAATGGAGGGACAAGCGGTGCCACGTGGCCCAATCATAGGGTGTCAGTGGCACCCTGGGTCAAAAGAAATGATGTGCGGGCCCCGCACCACATGGATTGCTCTGCCAATTTCTGACTTGGGGGCGGGCTCTATTTGTAGACCCGGAGGGGTGGGCTGCATCTGCTTTGAGTCCCCCCACTGTGGGGGTTTTCGGGCTCGGTTCGGGCTCAGTTTTTAATTGAGCCCGAATTGAGCCTCCACTCTACATGCTCTTAATATAAAGAAAATAGAGTGGTTTCTTTGTAGTTTTTTTTATGAGGTGGAAGAAAGAGATTTAATATTTAATAGAAAGAAACCACAAGAGTGATTTCTTTGTGGTTTTAGCATTGTACATAGCCTTAAGACTGGGATGCCAGTTGGAAATCAACTTGTTGTACGAAGTATGTCTTCATTCTTGACAATTTCTTTTACTTGATTGTGTTCAACTTCCCTTGATGAAAGCAAATTTTAGGGTTATTTCAATTGTTTTTATGTTTTTATGTCTAGGTATGTTGTTGGTACTCTCACGACTCCGATGAGATTTAGATACTATCCTGCTGCATTTGTTGGACAAATCCAACGACAACTTCCAAAAAGGTTCACATCAGAATTACGGACTTGTGGCAACCCGGTGTGGATAAATTATGACTAACACTGAATAAAGATGGAGACAAGCAGTACCAGACTATCTCAAAACAAAACGGACCTGCCATCAACACTCCTTCAACACTCATCGATGTTTGGAGAAATCCAACTGCAACCTCTTCAAACTACAGAGCAGTTGCAACCCGATGAAGACAAATATTGGAGGTGCGACTCAAGTTGCAGATTGCCAATGCGTCACATGAACTTAATGATAAGTCCATTTGTGAGAGTCTCACCCCACATTGTGCGAGCCCAAATAGTTTAGAATGTTTTATCAGATTAGTTAGAGGTTGTGCGAGCTAAACCTAGCGCAAATGTGTAACGATCTTGCAGTTAATGAGAATGAGAGTGACTCCTTGTTTTTTTCAAAAAAAATCGTGTTCAACTCAAGTAAGCTAAAAATTAACTTGTTGGGGGTGTTCAACCCAAGTGCTACATTGAAAGTTGAGAGTGATTGTTCACTATATAAGTGAGTCTCACCACATTAGCATGAGGCCTTTCAAGATTAGACCCAATAAAATTGTACAGGTTTGACCAAAAACGAACAATATCATATTAATGTTAATTGGTTGTGGTGGGTTTAGTCATCTCAACAACCTGATGGCAGGCAATCTTGTTAGTGGCAGCAAGGCTAGGGAGCTCCAATGTTTGGGACCCTAATATTGTGTTTATCAACGACCCATCTCATGGGGTTGTTGATATGGAATCACTATAATATTGAAGAACAAAAATTGAGTTCACAACCCGGATGTATTGGGCTAGAGTATGGACCTCCACACACCCACAGGTGTACCCCAGTGGTTGGGAGTGTGGAATTCCAGGGGGGACCCCGGGTTCGAAACTCGTTGAGCGCAGTGTGGGGATGTCCTTAAGTGTAATAGCTGAGGGTCCCTTGTGCAACATACGAGTACGGCCCTCCACATGGTCCTGGTGCTGGGCTACCGTGACTTACAACTCCAGGAATGGCAGTGGTGTCGGTTAGTCGGGCTGCCCAAGGCTGGCGAAAAGCCTTTTGGAGTATGGACCTCCACATTTTAAGGGGTTGTTGCTTAAGTAATAAGAATGTGACACATGTTACACTCTCATTTGTTGATTTTAATTTAATTTATTTAATAAATAATTTATATCACAATTATTTAAATTTTGTAAATTTTGTTTTTGAATTGTTATAGTTATTTTTTTTACAAATATACTCCCTACGTTTCAGAGAAATTGACACAATTTTTATTTTCGTCCATCCCACAGAAATTGGCACCATTCAATTCTTACCTAAAGTGACAGTAAATGAGCTTATATATTTACTATATTATCCCTCAAAAGTTGATTAAATCTATTAGTCAACTCTTTCATTACCAAAATACCCTTCATTTATTTCTCATCAACACTTCCACCTCATCTTGCATAAAATACCGATCCAAAAGCAATTGTACCAATTTCTCCGGACGGAGGGAGTATATTAAATTTTATCATAACTTATAATTTTATTTCTTAACAAAAATTTATGTTGCTTTATGATCATATTTCTTAACAATGTTTACAATGTATGTATTTAATTTTAATATTTTGTTTCATTTTGAATTCAAATTTAATTACTGTGATTTTATTATATTTCCAGTTTTTAAATAGTATTATACTAAATTGTCATTTGTGTAATAGTTTTGAATCTCTTGACAAATTATGTTATGTACAAATTAATTACATTATAGCTAGCAAGTCAGTAATAAATAATAGAAATTACAATAGAAATTATTCGTTGGTTTTAATTTTATTTATTTAATAATTAAATTATATATTAATTTATCACAAAGTTTTGGCAAAAACCATCTTTTCATACGCATATGAAAATGCGGGATTGAATTAAAATAATAGAAATGTAAAATATTTTAGTTGCAATATTAAAAATTTATTATTCAACGTACAATACTTATAAGTTTATGAACCGATTAATGCGACAAGAAAATTTTATCTTAATTTCTTCTAATTTGCAGTTCAAACTTTGATCTTTCCATAACTTATAGAAAGACCGTCTTTCAGGAGATAAACTCTTAATTTATTGAATTTTGGTAAAATTGATTGTTTGAATGTGTAATGTTTATTTTTAAAATGTATTTTAAATTTTATGATAATTTAATGTATAATATTAAAATTTATTTCTTAACTAAAAATTTTTCATAGTTATATGATGGAATCCATTTTAATTACTTTGTTGCAAAGTGTGTATTTATAATTTTATGATTTTTTTATTTTAAATTCAAATTTAATTATTGTGATTTTATTGTGTTTGCACTTTTTAAATCGTATTATAATGTAAAAGATATATAATTAAAATAAATAATAAAATAAGTTGTTGAGGTAGAGTTGGGTTGAGTTGTTGATAAAGTGTTGAAATGAAATAAGTAGATATTATAGTGGAATGTATATGTGGATGAGAGAGAATAATTATTTATTAATAAAATTGAGTTAGGTTGTGGATAAATATAGTATAAGACTGGGATGCCAGCTGGAAATCAACTTGTTGTATGTCTTCTTTGTTGACAATTTCTTTTACTCCCTCCATCCCATCTAACATTGCACTCTTACTTTTTGCACGCTGTTTAAAACACGTGTTTGACTGTTAATATGTTTATCTACATGTAATAATGGTTAATAAAAAATTGATATTTAAAAACTACTTATTATGATGAATTGAACATTATCATATACGATAATATTGTTGTTTATATATCCATTTAGATATGTCACCAAAGTTTAATAGAGAATAATATTCAAAAAGTAAGATTGCAAGTTTAGCTATGGCAGAGGCAGTAGAATTGATTGAACCTTGTGCATTTTATTGTAACTTTAACAAAATTAGGGTTTCAAGTTTTTGGTTGTCAATCTTTGCAGTGAGAGTCTTTTGGGACTCCCACATAGGGGTGGGCAAAAAAAATTGAAAAACGAAAATTGAACCGAAATTTGAATTTTCCAATTTCAATAACCCGAATCGAATTTCAATACGGTTTTTGGATATCCGAACTAAATAAACCGAATTTTGAATATGGTTTTTGGATCGGTTTTGGATATTAAAGCTCAAAACGAAACCCGAACCGAATACCAAATTATAATTAAATAAATAAATTAAACATATAATAATTAATTTCAAAAAAATAAATTAAATTTATAAATAAATTTAAGCTGGAGAACCAATCTTTATATTTAAAAAAATTTCCCCAATCTCTAAACCCTAAGTAAATTTGGGGAAATAAGTAAATAACACAAGTTACCCTAAGTAAATATGTGGAGTGCTTGAATGTGAATGTGAATGTGAATGTGAATGTGAATGTGAATGTGGAGTGATTGAAAGCTTGAAGAATGTGAATGCTTTGAAGATGAATACTAAAACGAACTGTTTTCTTTAATCTTAAATGTAATGCTAAAATTGTTATGATTGAATTTGTATTGTACTTGTTGGAATTTTATTTTGAAAACATGATTTTGATTATGTAGAAATTAGATTACATATTTTTATTTAATTTTAAATTAAATTATACAATTTTAGTAATTATTTTAAAAAAATTACATTCAATTCGGTTTATTTAGGTTGAATTCAGTTTCAAACCAAAACCGAATTTCGAATTTGATTTGGATAATTTGGGTTATTCGGGTCCATTTTGGTTTTGGGATTTTTAGGGGCAAAACTGAATAATCCAAAATGAATAAATCAAAAATCGATTAAACCGAACCGACACCCGCCCCTACTCTCACGTGCACATAAAGTCTCCTATTTTACTATAATTAGAGACCGTTGGACTCATCTTATATTGCACATAGATGAGGTGGCGCAAGGGAGTCATCATTGGAGAAGACTCTCAAAAGTCATGGGTCCCTGCCATGTGGCATGTGTACCTCATAATTATTTATTTTGAGGTAAAAAATATACTTCTTCAATCCCAACAAAAAATGACATATTTACTTTTTTATGTTTTTAATAATTATATTTGACGATTAATATCTCTAACAACATATAATAAGTCCATATAAAAATTGATATTAAGATAATTCTAAGGACAAAGTTTTGGAAAAAACGGTATTTCCATAAATTTATGGAAAGACGGAGTTTAATTAGAATAATAAAAAGTAAATGTCTTAGTTGTAATATTATAATTTTATTATGCAACATGTAGTAGTTATAAAGTTTATAACCCGATTCATGCAACCCAAAAAATTTACTTCATTTCTTCTAATTTACATTTTAAACCTTGGTCTTTTCATAAGTCATGTAAAAACCATCTTTCAAGAGACGGACTCAATTCTAATAGTATCTCACATGATAACTTTATTATACATATTTTAATTTATATTTAAGGTCAAAGTTTATAAATTTTGACTTGCAAAAGTAAATGTGTCATTTTTGCTGAGACGGAGGGAGTACTTTTCTTTTGTTTATTTTTATTTTAAAATCATTGCTCATTTTCAATCCATAACCACAAGTCTGCATTTTTTAAGTAAGAATTTTCCCCCAATATTTTTATTTCCTTTTTAAAATCTATTTAAAGAGTCCAATATTTACTATTTTTAATACACAAATCATTCTAAAATATTATTTTTTACTTCTTACATTTCATATTTCTTCAATCATATTTTTAAACATAATTTAACTTTGCTGACATTATTTATAGTTATACTATTTTGATACATACATATATGTATACCGATAACATTATTTATTACATAACTAATATAGGTTTAATATTAATGTATTATTGTGGATTGAAAAATTAATTTACAAAATTTAGAATTAAAATTAAATACATTATTAATATAAAATTGAAAAATATATTATTTAAATAATTAAATATATTATTTAAATAATTAAATATATTATTTTAATAATTAAATATATTATTTTAATAAATAAATATATTATTTAGATAATTAAAGTTAATTTATTTCTATTTTAATAACTAATCTAAAAAATAAAATAGTATTTGGAAATAATTTAAAAAATAATGGAACTAGTAAAAGATGATGTGGAAGGAACTGTATGACGTGAACGCGACTGAATAATTATGGAATTTGAGGTTGTTGAGAGGGGAGAGTGTAAAAGTTCCAAAATGATACTTTTGCATTGTAAATGCTCTTAGTTGGCGATTAGAGAATGTGCAGTGGGAGTTTCAAAATGGTTTTAGGTTGGAACTTATACCACTCTGAAATCGACACGAAACTTTGAAATTTCACAATAAGGGTTTCAAAGTTAAGAGTCCCACGTGATTTTGACTTCCCAAGCTTCAGCTTTTTTAATTTACCATTTCTTTGGTTGTTTTTATAATTTTTCTGTTTTATTTTAAAATTTTAAAATTTGTTTTCTGCAATTTATAATTTAATAAAAAAGAAAATAAATTTGAAAATTAAACTTAAAAAACAAAGATAATTTTAGAAGGAGAATTTTATTATTAAATTTCACATTTTAATTTATTTTGGGTGAGTAAATGTATTTAAATTAAATATTGAAGTTAAAATTAATGAGTTGATTAAGAATGGAGCTGTTGAATCGAAAGCGAATGGAGTTGCAGCGGAGAACTGAGCGGCGTGCTTCTTGAGGTCTTGAGAGCGGCGTGCTTCTTGGAGAAGAATCGTAAAGCCAACTTGCCCGTAGGATTGGTTCACAATTCAAAATTTTGCTCGTTAACTAGCCCACAGGATTAACTCACAAATAAAGGGTTCTTTTTCACTAACTAGCCCGCGTGATTAGTTCACAAAGGGTATTGATACTTAATTAACCCGTAGTATTAAGCAACGATAAAAATTAATACCCGCAAGCAATAAACGAGAAAACTGTATTTTTGATTGATAGTAATGTTGTTGTTGTGTGTGGACTATCTCAGCCATACAACATCATTTATATGGTAAAATTTGGCCAGTACAAGTAGAAACTGAAAAGAATTATGAAAAATTTAAGAAGCTAAAACCATATCTAACTATAATGCCTAATTTAAATATAAATAATGACCATATTCATCCAAGTAAATCAATCCAAATATAGGATGAATTCTTGAATGAATCTACCTTATCTAAACCTACCAAATCTAATTCTAATCAAATCAAAATTCCTAAATTACAATACTTCAAAATTAATTATAAATATGATCACACTACCTCATTAAAAAACCTAATGGGAAAAAAGTATAGTGTTAACCTCCTAAAAATACTAAACTAAGAAAAATATAATAAATGATATTTTTGATATCGTATCATACCCACTACCAAACTATGCAACCTCCATTCACAATACTTGTCCTTGCACCTAACTGTCACCCGTCATTTCTCACTTTTCACAATTCCAAACTTAAAGCCCTCATGAATTGAAAAATTGACTAACGCTTGCTTGAGATCGTTCTGCGACAGAAACATCATACCCTCCTTCAAACTCACCCTCTCACCTTGTCCTGTTTCAAACTGCCCCCCTATAGCCACTTTCTCGAAGGGTGAAAATCATCCCCATCATCAGATTCTGTATCATAATCTGATTCGGCTTTGTTGTCCGCATATGCATTTTCAGCATCTTCATTATCTTCGGGTTGTATCTCAGATGCTTCTTCTGTGTAGCGGTATATCCAATCTGCCTCCTCATCCAACATTGTCTCATCCGTAGATTCGTCAACGTAGGTCTCATCCTTACTGGTGTGGTCTAAGGCGTCGATGTACATTGCAGCCTCAGCTTGCTTCAAATTTTCAGTTGACTTCATCTTTCTACCTTTGCTGCACTCATCCCACCCTGCAGCTCCATCGATAACCTCCCCGAAAACCTCCATTGACTTCTCTTCATCACATTCCTTGAACATGCTAACAATATCCTCCTTGCTGCGCAAAAAAATCTTGTGCTTCACCGGATGCCAATAGCTTAATGTCGGTTGTATTGTCTTCCACAATTCTGGATCACTAAAGAAGTACTCGGTAAAGTCCGCTTCAAAACATTCAATGAGTATCTATTCAGATCGATGTCTTCCAATACTTTCCACCTATCACCATGACGAAACATCATGGTGTAAAAAGCATCGATATCATCCTACACAAAAAACATAATCAACAAATCGTAACACAAATGTGAAATCCAAAATTAACCATTCACGTGTTTATTGCGCTCACCGAAGAACACATTATCGGAAAAAATAGATCATATAACAACACACATGTAAACAAAAGGCCACTAGGTTAGTGATGAGTGGTAATTACATGTTACAGATCAGAGAAATACATTGGGCATTAAGGAAGGTAACATGATGCACAAAAGAGAGTGGACAGTTTTTAGAAAAGAATTTTACGGTGTAAGACGACGAACTTTAACTATGAAAAACCATACGAGACTACACCAGTGGAAACAAGGAAGCATAACATCAACAAGGTCGGCACATTTCTCCACCCCTCCTGCCCTGTTCCCTCACAATCTTCGAATGCCACCCATGTTCTCAGCAACCAAAGAAATTAAAAAAAACCTTAACACTAACCAAAAAGTATGCTCGGCATTAGTAACAAAACTGGAAAAACATTATGATAGCATCTCAAAAGGATTTTAACAGTCAATAACAACAAGATATCGAAAAAATACCCCAACATATTAAAAATAGTAAAAAAAAACCTATCGACAATGCCCAAAAACCCTAAACTTCAACAAAAGTGAAACAAATTCGAGAAAATTAACAGCGATCATACACGAGTACGCATAGAATAGGATGATTTAGGGTGAAAATTGGTCGGAGCTTACCATTTATACACTGCATCTGTTTTCTCCAACAAAATCCACTAGTGCGCAAGCCAGCTTCGACAACCGGTGAGAACGAACCACCAACGCATTATTTCGATGAAGCGAACGAAGATGACAACATGGCACAAACAAGCGGACCGGTCCGACGGGGTAGGGGTTACTTTTCGAGTTCTCTTGGGAGAGACGAAAGGTCGAGCGGGAAATAATGGGGAGAAAAAGGGAAAATTGAGGAGGTTGTGTTGATTAGAGAATGGGGTATAAACATCCTTACATTTATTAAGTTTTTATATTTTTTTAAACAAAGGGTATAATAATCATTTCACGAATTTCCGGCCAAATTACGGTCTGTAGGGTTAAATTAGCACTTTCGATCATATATTAGGGTTAAAATTACACTTTCAGATTTTACAAAGTCATATTGGCACTTTCGACCAAAACAGATGGTCATTTTTGCACTTAACTCTATAATTTAAGTGATTAAGTAAAACTACGTTTTTTTCCAAAATCCTTCCGTCTCTTTCCCTACGGTCGCCGCAACTCTGGAAAACCCTATCTTTCACCCAATTTTCTTTTTCCTATCTTCTCATTATGTGGGGAGATGGGGAAATAATCGTTTAATTTAATTGACGTTCTTTTGTTTATTGAATAAGGGTGGAATATGTCTTCATGCATTTAGTTTTTATTTTTTGACTTGATCGATTAGATCTTTTTATTTATGATAATAATTCGATTTAATTGTTTGGATCGATATGTTTTTCTTGAACTGGTTGTACAGATCGTGTGTTTGTGATTTTGTTTGTGTTTTGTTTTAAGAATTCAATTATTTGGATTCGTCGATTTGTATTTTCCAAGGTGGTTACAGTTTGGACAACATAGATTGTGGTTTGAATTAAGTGGTGTCACAGTTGTTATATAATTCAGATATCTCTTGCAATATGTTGGTTATTGCTAGAACCAGTTAGATTGAATGTAAATTTCACTTATTGTAATCGTCGATGAGCATTTTTCCTAGCATTTATGAATGATATATTTCAAGAAAAAAAGTGATTAAGTAAAGCTTGTTAAACATAATCCGGCTAGGGGTGTGTTTGAAAGAGCTTATAAGTGATTCACTGATAAGCTAAGTAATTTTTGTGTTTGATAAACTTATTTTAAAATACTTATTTTAAAAAGCAAAATTTATTTTTGGAGATAAATAAAAGTTGACTTCTCCTACTTTCAAAATAAGTCAAAATAAGTATGATTTACTTCTAACAAGATTTTGCCAAACACGCCCTAAAACGTGCATCGGAAAAGTTGATAAAAATGTGCAGAAAGGGATGAGAAAGAGGGAGTAGTATAATTAAATTTCATAGTCCCTCTAGTCCCTTATTTATGACCTCCTTTGACCGCAATTTTTTTCATGACATGTTAGACTATTGATAACTTTTGTTATATACAATAACAGACATCATGTGAAATGTCTTTGAATTCTCCGTAACGTGTGGTTTGTAAAAAGTAAAATTTTATGATTTATTATTGTACACAAGTAAAGTTATCGGTGGTTAAACATGTGTTCAGAAAATATTAGATAAATAGAGGACCTGGGAGAGTACGTGTTATTTCACGGTTCAAGAACACATATACATAACTACGTGGTACTTCGCCAAAACCTCAACATACCAAAAACACCAAAGTCTCACTACTACATTTTCTTTTTCTTTACCGGAAAACCGAATTCCGGCAGCATAACCGATCTAGTACCGTTTCCGGTGAAGTTTCAGGGCGGCGAGGAAGACCAACAAGAGAAAGGCCAATGATCCGAGCAACGAAACCACCACGGCTCCGGCGACTTGGAAGCAAAACCGGCGGAATGTGTTGCAAACTTTGGTCCATCGGACGTGGTCGTTGCCGTTGAACGCGATGACGCCGACGGCCAAGGTGGCGGAGCTGCCGGAGAAGAGAAGCGCCACCATCAAAAGGTCCATTGTGATTATGAACATGGCTAAGCCTTTTTTGTTGGCATTTCTAGTCGCCACTATTAAGAGGATTGATAAGGCTGTGTATGCGCACGCAATTGAATTTGCCACCACAAAATACCTAAAAATAGAAACCAAATTTAATGAAGCCATGTCCACTTGTGTTTAATTTTATCACATTTCAACACCAATAAATTAAATTCAACACTAATAAATTAAACTCAATTCAATTCAACACCATTAAATTAAAATCAACACTAATAGGCTAAATTCAACACCAGTAAACTCAGCACTAAAAAAATGAATATTAATAAAATAGAATTACTTGAACTCTTGAAAGTCATTGATTGAATAATAAATCTAAAATTTAAAAATATATGTTACAATTATGGAACCTCACTTGTTATATATGAACTCATTCAACTCTCATTTTCGTTGACTAACTAAACGCCCATTTGTTATCTACATTTTAAACATTCAAGTCTACTAGCAATAAATTAAATCATCACCAAAGAACTAGCTAGTTTTTAATTTCCAAACCTATTACTTCCTCTGTTTCAGATAAAACTTTTTAGTCAATTTTCTCAAATCATGTTTAATCATCTATAACTTTAGTCACATATATAAATGGTTATAAAAATTTGATATTTAGAAAATAGATATTGCATGGAATCTAACAATATCTCACATGATAATGTTATGAACTACATACTAATTAATAATTAAAATTTATGTTCAAATATGGCTTAAGAAAGTTGACTAAAAAATAGGAAGTTTTCTCTGAGGGAGATAGTAGTGTATAGTGTATGCCGTATGTGGAAGATAAATATGTACAACGTATTGATTTTTCGAGGTTTAACAAAAAAAAAGACATTCAAATTAACTGTCAAAATTATTGAAATTTGTGAGAAAATATTAACGATGATATTAGTCTGTCTATGCCAGATATACTCGTCTGATTTCAAATTTCACTTTTTGACTTTTAACAGTTGATTTGAAAAATGTTTGATTCTTGATATCTTTCATTAAGCATAATTAAAGCTCGTGAAAATTTGATATTTTGAAAATATATGTTTTAACGAATCTAACAATGTATCACACAATAGTATTTATACATATATACCAATTCAATTTTAGTGTCAATTTTAGGAAATTTTGATTAAATAAATAGTTAAATTGCAATTTAAAATGGGACAGAGGAGTACCAGATTCAGAGGATTTCTTTTATAGTACTTCTGTAAATAATCATGTATAAAAATATGTCTTCCCCTATTATATTTCAGATGTTCTAATATTTTGAACGTATTGTACTTTTTGCATAAGGTCATCTATCAATCTGTCTTTTATCCAATGTGATGTCATACATATATATATATATATGTAAAATTTCAATATTTTGAAAATTAGAGTGATCCGAAACCTCTTTAGTCTTTAAGCTAGCGTCAAAAGAAACATTAATTTTTAATTACCTTACTAAAAAATCAGACCTAATCAAAGATTCCTCCAAATAAATGGGAAAATTACTTTTTCCTTCTTAAAGACTAGATAAAAACACTAAGACAAAATTAATTTATGCATGCACCATGCATACACATATTTTGCGAGGGTTTCGAAGGATGCAATGACTTACACACAGGCGTTAAAGTAATGCCACTTAGCCGTCACCGGAACCGTCATCGGAGGCAGCGTCGGAGAAACCGTCACCGTCATCATCTTCGTCTGCTTATCGACTCCGAGCACCACCGTGGCGGCGACGGCGAACAACCTAAGAATCATGTCGGAAACCCTTAGATTACTTTTGCCTGCCACTTTAACTTCTGCCTCCACATTGCTTTGATTCTCCATTGCAAACTATTTTTTTAATTAAAAAAATAACCTAATTATTTTTTATTACCTGAACTTATAATTTAATTAGGTTGTGTTGAAAATGTGATGAAGAAGGTGCGTTTATATAGAGGGGAAATATAGGTGTGGATAGAAATAGCCGGCCTATCAATCATAGATGTATGATACTATCAAAAGTCTTGATATAAAGTGTAAATGAATTGACTGCCATTTAGTCAAACTGATGACTTTTTC
>JAULKM010000001.1:1764211-1775219 GCA_032355605.1 Rubia tinctorum
CAGCTTCGCTTTTTGGAATTCAAGAAGTGGCTTTTGCACACAGATTGCAGACAGCAAAACAAAATGGGATGCTCCGAGTTTCCTCCCAGCAACAAGACTGTTCTTGGTGGCCTCATAATCAATCTTCCAAGAATCCTTCACCCCACCATTTCTACTAGCAAGGCAAGACACCACCAAATCAATTGGAAACCCTAAACCCTCCAAACTCTTTTCCAACTCATCCAATTGACTGACATCAGAAAAACACACATTTGCACCATCCAACACGTCCAACGTCTTATCCTTATCATTTTTACCTTTGATCCCACTCTTCTCCCTAGCAATTGCAATCACATTAAACCCTCTTTTCGCCAACTCTTTCACAACAAAATTCCCAATGTACCCAGTGGACCCCACTACAACAACATTAATATCTTCAGGTTTCTTGGTTCTGAATGAAGCTCCTGGGGTTTCAGTTTGGACACCAAGGAAATGGGAAAAGCTAGGATATTTCGGCTCCCATCCTAACTCGGTGCGAGTTTTCAGGTTGTTCATTTTCTTGCCTAATGGATCACTGGTCCCTGCCAAGAAAAGAAAGAGAAGTTAAAGGAGACGCGTTTTGATATCATTGAAGAAAAGCCTGGCAACTGATATACCAGTGAAAGCCTCAAAATTTTCGCTAAACTTTCCGCTTTTGTTGACTAAATCCATAATTTCTTGCCTGCGATCAAAAGTACAAAAGAAGTGCATGCTTCTTTCAGAAGAGAAAATTTTGCAACTACAATTCCATAAAATGTTTTTTCTTAATATGGCACCTGGGTAACGGATGATTGTCACATCCTAGAAAGATACGAGAGCGAAGTTTCTTCTTCATGATAACAACTGAAAGCGAAGCTGCATCCTGGGAAAGTGCAGGATGAACTGTAAGGCACAATCATTTAAACAGAAATTGTTACAGACAATTATACACATCACAGTTAGTTACCTCGTAGTGTATAAGATTAACGATGTGATCCGGGCGAACATCAACAACCCCTTTTTTTAACCAATACATATGCGCACCTCTATCTGCTTTGTATATATAGTCAAAGTTAACTGCATTTCTGATTCCCAAATCCATACAGAAAGCTAAAATATTGGAAAAATAGAGTTAAAAAAGGATATGTAAAGTCCTGCCAATCTAACAACACAGCCACCAGCATCGAGTGCAACTTTCTCAGCACTGAGAAGAAGATCGGTCCTAGGACTTCTCCCAATCGGAACTACAGGGCTATCCTGCACTAGCGATAATAAATCAGTCACTACTATCTACCACAAAATCCAACACAACATACAGAATTAAAATCTTGAGTGTATAGTTTTTGCTACTGAACACATATCCCTACATGTCATATGCGCAATCAGATTCACAAGAATGATTTTTTTAGAAGTAAAAGAAATAATAGAAAATTCATGAAAAATATACTTTATTTTAGAAAAAACCTCATCACATGATCCATTGTCATTGCAGTCGTACGGAGCAGAGCTGGAAGTGAACAGAAATGCACCTTCCCCGTTCCAGATGAACACTGCATCCCTTATTGTCATTTCACAAAAACCAAGCAAAATTTCAAAGCACGTCTAAGTGAACCTAGGAAGGAGACAATAAAGAAACTCACATTCTACATTCTTACTATAAATTTTTATACGCTTGGATTCTCCCAAACTACACGATTCCTATTTCAAAGTGTCGTGTTGAAATTATTTCCTAATATATCAAACCAGTAAAATTACAGTTTCAAGTTTACCTAAGTTCACCAGAATAGTCCAGAGTCCTCGATGGAGGAGCACAGAATATAACATAAGGAAATTTGTCAGACACTTTTGTTTCCTTCAGACATGGCTTGATTCCCATCTCAACCAATTCAGTGTGGTGATCTGAAGTAGCCGTTCGCCCGACTATTTGGCACCCTGGATGTTCCTGCACATATGAAATCAATAATATCTTTCCAATTCACCAATCTATACATCAACTCGCAAAAAACGTTTCACAAAGTATACCTCCCGCCATTTTTCAGCTACTAAGCGACCTAAAACTCCCGGTCCAACAATCATTAAGTCATTGGGTCCAATCTTCCCAAAAGATGAAGCATCCAACACTCCACTTTCACTTGTGGCACCTTAAACATCCCAAACAAGAATTCAACATAGTTTGAACACAATCTATTTGCAGTATACTTTCAAGTTTCAAACTACCAACTTATCATAATTTTCTAATACACTTGGTAAATTGATGCCTACCATTAGAAAATGATTGAAGCCAATCTTGGCAATTCTCTATTTCTAGCCAATTATGCCAAATTCTTAAAATTCTATGACTATTAGTCAGTGAATCTATGAACCAAACTTTCACCAAAATCACAGCAAAAGGGAACAAGAAAAGCAAAACCCAGAAACCAAAAAGATCAGTAACTTAGCAATGTGAGAGACACACACCTACTGAAGCAGAGGAGGCCACCAGGGTTAAAAAGCCACGCCTTTGCTTGATGAATACAGAGCTGGGGGTCTTTCTTGAAACTGGGGAGAGAAAATGAATAGCTGGCTTCCTGCAAGAAATCAAACTAGCAGCATATGAATAATTAGAGACCCCAAATTGGGTGCCCATTTGCCCGGGAAAGATAAACCAGTCTAAATAGTGCTGTTCGGATTGGGCAGAAAAAAGGAATTCAGCTCAGCATCACACACAGTAAGAGTGTGACTGTGTGTACAAGTGTGGGGTCGCCATATCTCATCGATTGGTTTGGAACTTGAATGGGATAATAGAGATGTTCATGTTTAGGCCTTAAAAACTCTACTATACTCTTTCCATTTCACTGTCTTAAGCATATTTTTTTTCGGTTAATTTTCTCATCAACAACATCATGTTAGTTACACATAATGACACGTGTATATAATGGTACGAAAAATCTAATTACATATTACATATATATACCAATATAACCCTACCTACTTATATAAATGTCAATATAACACTCAGATAATTTTTAGTGCAGATATAACTCTCCCTAGTTGATGTAAGTGTCAATATAACCCTCAGACCCCATTTCCGCCGGACCACCGTCGAACCGCCAGATTTTTGCCGGATTTTCGTCGGACCGCCGCCGGACCGCTTATAGGGTTATATTGCCACTTACATCAACTAGGTAGGGTTATATCTGCACTAAAAATTATCTGAGGGTTATATTGACACTTATGTCAAGTAGGTAGGGTTATAAAAGTACTTTTCTCTATTATGCACACATTTTTAGAAACCCAATAACAATTTCCCTACAATATATCATACAATTTATTACTAAAAACAAATTCATTCATCCATACAAAAAAAATTATATTAAAATAAATTTCATACAACATATACAACGTATTTCACAAATTTCTCTTAAAAAATTATCATTTCCAGATATTACATTACTCATCCAAAAATATACCCAAAAACAACTCGAGCAATCTCTGGCAAAGCAGCTCCGTTGGCGGTGGCGCGTGATGCTCACACGCAGCTTCTTTGTCGGCACGTGCAGTACACGCGTGGCTCCACCACCACCATTTTGTCCAGAAATGATGCAGTCGAACAGAATGCAAGTTGTAGGCGAAAAAGAAGATGAGTTACAACACAAAAAATGGCCAAACCATTAACAAACAAACCCAAGATCTACACATTTAGCAAACCTCGATTATGAGTCAAATTGCCCAAAATTTTGGAGCTCAATTATCGGTCTTGGATGCTAAGGGAACAGGGAAGGTGGTGGCCGATGCAAAAATGGGGCAAAATGGGGAGAAAGGGAACGGAATTCGGCCAGGAATGAAATGGACGAAGGACGGAAATAAGATGCATTTAACAAATGCATATTTAATATTTCAGCAGACACAAAAATTGTAAAACGCAGAAGGCGCATTCTCTGAATGCTTCTTCAAAATTTGGCAGGAAAAAAGCGAAAACATGACCTCGGGTCAAAATTTACAAAAACAAAATAAAAAATGAGGGCGCATTCGCTGAATGCGTTCTCACCATTTGCATCCGGTCAGTTGTACTGTAGCACCAAATAAAGAAATTTTTTGATGGGTGACTACCTGAAGAGCATAGTTGTTTCTTTTTTGGAGTTGAATATTGATGACCCGAATGCAAATGGGGTGCAATTTAAACCCGGAAACAAAGAGGGAGGAATGCATCCTCTATTTTTTTATTAGGCTTCGAGAGAGCGAATGCGTCTTCTATTTTTATTTTATTAGGCTGCAGGAGTTTTGTTTTCTTTTTTAATGGCTGCAGTGAAGAAGACGCATTCAACGAATGCGTCTTCTATTTTATTTTTCTTTTTTAATGGCTACAAGCGAATGCGTCTTCTATTTTCTTTTTCTTTTTTTAGAATGCGTCTTCTATTATATTTTTCTTTTTTAATGGCTCACTTGAAGAAGACGCATTCAGCGAATGTGTCTTTTATTTTATTTTTCTCTTTTTAATGCCTACAGTGAAGAAGACGCATTCATGCGTCTTCTATTTTATTTTTAGTTTTTTAATGGCTGCAGTGAAGAAGATGCAAATGTGTCTTCTATTTTATTTTTCTCTTTTTAAATGGTTGTATTGAAGAAGACGCATTCAACGAATGCATATTTTATTTGTTTATAGTCATCGCTAAATGCGTGGCCTAAAAGTTATGGTTATTAAAATAAAACAAAAATGCTCATTTTTTAAATTCTTTTTAAAGGTTTGAGATAATAATGGTAGGAAAGGAAATGGAAAACAGGAATGAAGAAGATGCATTCAGAGAATCCTTCTACTATTTGTTTATTTAATTTTAATCCTTGTTGAATGGGTGGCCTGAAATTTATGGTTATTAAAATAAATAAAAATGGAGAATGCATTCACTGTTTACATTTTTTTTATTTCCTTTTCCTTTTTGCTGAATGTGCGTCCTCTTATTTCTTTCATTTTAAATTTTAGACTTCGTATTTGCTATATGAAAATGAAACCAAAATAAAAGATTGAAAACAAAGTGTTCTCAATGTTTTATTACTTCTTAAGCAATATTTAAAAAATAAAGGAGAGAAAGAAATATTTTAATTTGTCCCTATTTTGTAAATTTCCATAATAATTCTAACATTTCCAATAATGAATTTGTGGAAAAAATATTATTAAAGATGTATTGAATTGTAAAAACCAAAAAAATAATATTTGTATGCAATTTTTTTAAATTTTATACTTTGCTAGATAATAATTAATTTAATCCAACAAAAATAAAATAGTAGATGCATTCTTTGTTTATTTATTTAGAGGAAAATAATAATAGTAATAAAAAAATGGAATATCAAAAATATGAATTGATTCATATGTAGATAGGTAGATATATATATATATATATAGATATATAGATGTTAGAATTATTATTTTGGTGGGGCAAAATTTAGGGGCGGAGCCAGAAAAATTATTTTGGTGGGGCAAAATTTAATTTGGTACCTCTATCTTAGAAATTTGTGCTAAAATTTTGAAAATATAAAGGTGCAATGGGTCTAAATTTTTAAAAAATACTGGGGCATTAATAAAAAATCATATATTAATTAACTAAAAAATTATATATTTTTAAAAAAAAGGTAGGGCAATTGCCCTACCTTGCTCTCATGTGGCTCCGCCACTGGTTCCATTCCTGGGTCAAAGATCACGGCACCACCTCAATACCTATGTTTCCATGTATTCGTGAATGATGCAATATAGTTGAACCCCTAGCGCATCGAATATTGGCCTTGAACAAAAACACAGAGAAGATTCAGACATGAATTATGCATCACTTCATACATTAATTTATTAAATTTCCAGTTCAAGTAACTTGAATTCAACCAAACAAAGACTTCCTATCATGCTACACTTGGGAACTTGCATAATACTCTTTTTTTTAGCAAAGTACCATCATGGAATGTATCTAATGTAACGTAACTAAAGGCATAACAAATGAGAAAATGGCGTCCAAGAAAGAAACAATAGTCATAATGAGACAGAGGAAAGATGACAAAAAATCTCAAGGCCTCATCATTGTCTTATTCTCCGTCAATACACAAAATGGGGGTATATCATTTTTTACACTAACGTGAAAATTGCAATAATATTAAATGTGTGATACCGGGAATGGATTCTTGAAATTTTACCCTTCGCAACCACCTTCAAATTTCAATCAGCCATTTTTTATGTCCCTATCCCCACAATGGTTTCATGGCTTTCCTTTTCTTTCTCCAGAAAGAAGAAGAAAGAAATAAAGGGCACTAATGTCTCTAACTGAAAAGCTAGGAGATGCAAATTGTATGCAACATATGCATGACATGTAGTATACTCTTCTTCCTCCATACTGTTTTTATAGCCAACTCAAATAATATTTTGATATTTTCCATCATATGAGCTACCTAAAGTAATGAGCTTTCTTCATAACTACAAAGCTGCCTTAAAAATCTTTCTTCTCACGTATACTTTGTACGAACATCGTTGGGCATGACTATTTCAACTGCATATAATTATCTAAGTAAGCAGAATCTTCCAAAAAATTACGCATAACAATGATTTCCGAGCAGTAGATAAGAAGCTATTAAAAACACTGATAAGACTTTATCCTATGATTCCAAATTCTAGACCTCATAATCCATATTCTATTCCTAATAAAGTCAAACCAAGCCACACAGTCACCTGGGTAAGCTCAATCACATCAAATATTTCAAAATCTTTTTTTCTTTACCAAATGGTATTCAAAAAATCAAAATTTCACACGGCCATAAATAATAAGAACAAAGAAATCTCTTCCCTTCAACCAAATTAGCAAAAGTACTTCAATATCAAAACACTCTTCGGCTGAAAACGACAAAGGGAGAACAGTTTGACATGTTAAAGCTGAAAACTACAAAATCTGCTAAAAAGATCACTCTGGTGTAGAGGAGAAACAAATAGTAGGAAATCAGAAAGTAGGCATTGTAAGTCGGTTTTCTCACCACTGCCTTGAGATCCAGGCCTCTCGGTTATTTTAGAGAATTGGATGAGTTTGTCAATGCTATCAATTTTCACAAGGCCAAATTCAGAAGCTCGAAAGTAAAGAGCTGATGTTGATGCTGCCAGTTTAAATTACAACTGACACATCAAAGACAAATAATCACCAAAATGCAACGCAACAGTATCACTGTTTTATACATTAAAGCACGTCTTACAATTAAACTGTCTATAAGCTCTGGTATTTTCTTTCTCTGTGAAAAAAAATATTAATAACCATACAATTATCAAGTAAAAAAGATGGAAAAAACTGCCTTTCTGAAGTAGGTACCTTAATTGAAGCAAATTACTCCCTCCATCCCAGCTCAAACTGCACTATTTTGGGTTGTCCCAACTCAAATTGCAATTTCTGATTTTAGTCAAAAATGGCATGGTTGACTTGGGTCAAATTTCTATTTTGTCGCCAGAATTTTTGAAACCCAAAAATGGGCCTGGCCTTAATCTGGTAGGGTTATTTTTACTCTGACTCTATTACTTTTCTCTGAAGCTGAATCTCAACATCTGCCTCTTCTCCGATCTAAACCCTAGTTCCATTATCATCACAGCTCTGGAACATCCCTATTCATCTCCGTTTTTATCACAGATTGTTTCCTACTTTCGGAATCCATGAGTTGTTGGCTGGGTTTGGGTTTTCGTTGAGATTGGAACTTTGTTTCATCAAACTAGGGTTTGAAAAACCCTTCTCAACTCCCAATCCGTAAATTCTGGCTTCAATATTTGGAAGCATTCTAGTTTGAATTTGATTTTTGTGTCGTTTATGCTCCACAAATTTTAGGGTTTTCAACTTCTTTGTCTACTCACTCTCTGTGATTTCATAGATCTGATAAAGAAAATATTTTTGAACAAAAGTCTCCCTTTTTTGTTGAAACCAGTGTTTGATTGTGTTTTTAAAAAGCATGTGTTTCATGATTTTAGCTGCTCTGTTATGATGTTCTTCGTGGTTTATGTCTGACCTGCTGTATACCTAAACCCTTGCATCATTGCATGTAATTTTTCCAACTGTACCATGTCTAAGTCATTCTAGTACAGGTTATAAGGTTAGGGTTTTCAACTTCTTTGTCGACTCACTCTCTGTGTTTTCATAGATCTGACAAAGTAAATGTTTTTAAACAAAGGTATCCCTTTTTGTTGAACGATATGTTTATATTGGGTTTTTGAAGCATATCTTTCATGATTGGTACTGCTCTGTTGTGATGTTACTCGTGGTTTATGTCTGGCCTGCTGTGTATATAAACCCTTGCATCATTGCATGCCTTTTTTTCTTTGCAGCTCTATCTAACTCGTTCCATTTCAGGTTATAAGGTTAGGGTTTTGTGAAACATACTTAAAGGTGAGTTATTTCCTATTGAAGTTTAATTTTTTCTAAATTTGGTTGTTGTTATTTGTTGAGAAATGTCACTACAAGTGTTTGTAATGCTTTATTTTTCCTCTGTTGTCATGGATCTGGAAAAGATAATGTTTTTGAACAAATGTCTCCATTTTTTCAATGATGTGTATGTATTGGTTTTTTAGAGCATGTCTTTCATGATTTGTACAGCTCTGTTGTGATGTTCTTCGTGGTTTTATGTATGTCCAGCCTTATATTTAAACCCTTGCATCACCGCATTCCATTTCTTCAAACTGTACCCTGTCCAACTCCTTCCCTTTCAGGTTATAAGATTAGGGTTTTGTGAAACAAAGTTTACCGTGAGTTATTTCCTGTTGAAGCCAAATTGTTGCTATGTATTTCGTTACATTTATTTGTTAACTTATGTGACTGCATCTGTTTGTAATGCACTATTTTTCCTCTGTTGTCATACATCTGGTAATAAAATTGTTGTTTGATTAGTGTGTTTACTGATTAGCTGAACATATGGACATTTATATGAACTTGAACTAAATATGTGGTCACAGTAATTAATATGCTAACCCTTTGGGAGATTCAAGCAACTGGGGTGTGCTTGCACCAACCTGTCCCTTCAACTAAGGGACTTGTACCCAGGAATTAATCTGTCCAGAAGCGGACCCGTACCAACATTTGCTGAACTGCTCAAATTTGCTTGCATGTTTACCATATGCTTCACATTTGTTTGTTTCAAATTACTGAGTGTGGGAAAAAAGTTGATTTCCTTTCTATGTGCATGAATCAGTTGCAGAATGTCTTAAATGAATTTGGTTGCTATATGTTTAAAAATTATTACACCCTCCTGATGTCTATTTCTTATTGATACTGTTCTAATTTAACATCATTAGAAGTATGTTGGTTGTTATTCCTTGTCTGATTTCTGTGTTCCTTTTTTGGGACCTGATCTCTGTCACATATTTTCTCATTACTGGTAATTTTTGTACCTTTGTTCTTTTCACTTAAATCACAACATCCACTCCTTAAGATGAGTACTCCTAGTGAGGAGCCCAATAACATGTCCCAATCGTGTGCCGGAGTTTCATCCTCTAAGGTGCTGAAGGACATTGAAGCGGGTCAGGATTCATAAACATTATAGGGCTCTATGTCTGATTCGGAGATTCCGATAGTCACTCACTTCAGTCTAATCAATTTTTCTGACTAGACTCTATGGTCTTTGGAGACCCCCGTTGATTGTTCTGAGGTTGACTATCCTCTGGACTCTGTTCAGACCCCTGATGATGGTTTTCTACTAGATAAGGAGAGCCGGGAAAATACATATTGGTTTTCGAAACTTGAAGGTGATATGGTTCATGCTATTTTCCTAAGAACTAGCCTAAAAAGGAAAAGACCCAAGAAAAGAAGAAGTGGTCAGTTCATAACTTGCCTCACAATGTTCTTGTAGATATGGGCTATTTTGATAAATTGCCGAAACCTGAGATGTACGTACCATCTGAGGCGATAAATCGAAAGCCACCCAAGACCAGCTTCAAGGAAATTTTTCAGGTTGCTTTTTCCCTTTCTTAAGCTGATTTAAATTTTAAAGTAATGCTTCTATTAGTTACCATGGTTCTCAAATGTGAATTATTTGTGCAGGAACAAGAGGAAGGAACTTGAAGTAAATCCGTGGATAGAGTAATTATTATGTGAATCCTTTCGGAGATTCAAGCAACAGGGGTGTGCTTGCACCAACATGTCCTCTCAACTAAGGGACTTGTACCCAGGAGTTACTCTGTCCAGAAGCGGGTCACTGAATTCTGCTGACCCTTTGATCCTGGACCCTTAGCAACCTTTGTTGCACTGCTTTACATTATTTGACGCATGTTCGTATGTGTATTTGTATATTTGAATTGTGATACAATCGTGCGTGACTGTCTGGAATAATATTTTTCGGCTATTACACAGTCGTGTGGGACTGTCTGGACTAATATTTTTCTTAACTGCTCTATGAATGTCTAATCTGCTCTTTATGACTGATTCTGGACTGTTGGGGGAGTGTGTAAGGTTGAGCATTGGATATGATTCCTAGTTCAGTCACAGTTGTATTAGGACATGGACTAAATCGATGATGAAGTTGTGATGTATGATTCCTATGTTATGCAGCCATGCCTATCGGTTAAAAAACTAATTTGTTCTTGGCAGGGCATTCATATGATTAAAAAACAGCCTGAGATATATTGTTTAAATAACTTCAAGGTCTTGCTGCCTGTTAGTAATGATGATAATAATATTAATAAACCACATAACGCAACCAGAGTTTCAAAATTGAAATCTTTAGGATGGTGTAATGATGCAGCAGTGTAAGTTTCTGGTTCTGTAATTCTGTGTCTAACCAATATTTGGTTGTTTCCGTCATTTGCATTTTTTCAGTCTCAGACTTTGGTTGTTTTTAAAAATACATGCATTCATTCATACGCACTATTTTTACATCCAAAATCAAACAGGGGAAATACCATCCCTATTTTACAAGGTTGCACCTTAAACATGTCTTAAAAACAAAAAAACGTGTTTACAAATATTTCTAAGCACAACCCTACAAAATATTTTTGAAGCCAAACTTTTTCAGCCCATTTCCATGTTGAGCATCAGATCTT
>JAULKM010000001.1:1786954-1799947 GCA_032355605.1 Rubia tinctorum
GAGAAACCTTGTAAGTGTACCCTGCGGGCTAGACGCTTATAAGTCGAGTTGAGTGTACTCTGCGGGCTAGACGCTGCGATTCGTGCATTTATTTGAGTTGGGCGAGATCCTCATATAAATAAAGATCCGATTTTCTGCAACCCAGAGTCTTCGCAAGGAGATTCATATCACTCGGGATGATCATTTCGCAGCTGTCACCAGGATTCTCGGCTATGTTTGAGGGACGTTGCACTTCAGTCTCAATTTTTGAGCTGCTTCCTCACCTGAGGTTCTGGGTTTTTCGGATGCTGATTGGGCCAAATTTCTGGAGACTCGGCATTCTACTTATGGATATGTTGTCTTCTTAGGCAGAAATTTGGTGTCTTGGAATGCAAAGAAACAACTCATAGTTTCTTGCTATAGTACCGAGTCATGGAATCAAATCCCAAGGTTAGCCTAATCGGCTCAGTGAATGTTTAATCCCACTGATAGTCTCGTGACCCCTTATTGTCCACGTTTATTTGATAAATAATACTGATGCACGTGAGGGGACGTGTTTGAGACTTTTAGGGTTTAGGGGTCTTGGGCTTCCATCTTAAATATTTCCAATGCTCTTGTATCTATTTGGCCCGATATGGATCCTTTAATTTGGCTCGATATGGGTCGTGGAGTATTTCTACGTTGGTACGTGAGGAGGCGTGTTGAAAGATATACTAAACACACCTCCTTACGCTTTGATACCATATTAGAATCATGGACTCCTATCATAAAACCAATTGGTACTATGTAGGGGTGACTCATGGTCTTTTATATTGAGTCATAACTCTGTCAACCATCGATGTGGGATACTAACACGCTGGTACCATGTAAAGGGATAAATCTCGATATTGATATTAGTGATAAGCATGGAGTTAAATAGATACAAGAGCCACCAAATGTCTTGCCTAAATCAAATCCTCTAGTCTAACACCTTACCTAATTTAACTCCTCTAGTCTAACAATCACCACCACTTTTCCCCACCTCAGTCCCATCACTAGCTTCGCGTTAAGGCGGCAGCACCACCCTTGCACAACCTCGCTTCCCCAACCCATGGTACCACCCACGAGACAACACTAATTCTTGCATCGGCACCACCCCAACTCCATTATCATATCTACGTCGGTACTACCCCAATTTTGCCACTATATTTGCCTTACTTATGGCCCCCCAACCCACAAGAGAAGCTCAGATTGCAAGAGGCACCATCCCACCTCGCTCATGAGAAATCTCATCCCATCCCTATTGTGAGAGAACCCTATCTCTACACCGAGAAAATCCTACTCATCAGCTTCACGAGCAATCAACCCCATTATCGACTGCTTGCGATCAGCCCGCCCCTGCCATCAACCACCAGCCCACCACTAGCTCGCCCACCACCGCAAAATTACCACCAAGCCACCCCAATTTATAATATTATTATTTATAACATGAAAGATAAATGTATCAACTTCTATCTAGATCAAATCTATTTCAAACTATTTCAATCATTTTAATTCAATTCAATACGACTTTATAAACGATAATTAAGTCTTACTTAAAGAGTTCAAACTCGACTCGACTCGAATGAAGTCAAGTCAAACTAGATGAGTATCACACTTAACCACATGTTACTAATTTACTACTCATATGCACCATTGAGTTTGCAAGCAACAACAATAGAATCTGGGCCCATGGACAACAACCTTATCCACATTCACCTTATATGAACAAAAAGCACAGCCACAAATGACGTGGAACTGAGTCAAATTCGAAAGGTCAGAGATCCGGCACCGAATTCAGACTCCAGTTTTGCATGCACCTGACTCAGCTTTATCCTCTACATTCTAACACCTGTTATTTTACTATTTTTACTCCCTCCCGTCTAGAAATATTGGAACTCAATTAATTAGAACATTTTTTTTATAAAAAATAAAATAAATGGAGAAAATTGTATGAGAAGAGTAAAAAGTAACGAGTGAGTGAAAATAATTTAAACTTTGCCAAAAAAGAAAAGGGTGTCAATATTAAAAAAATGAGTGAGTATAATTTTCGATAAATAATTATGTTATGGTCCTTGAATAATTGGTTGCCATTTATGACATGGCATTTTTGGAACATTTATGTAACTTTCTTATCCGCAAAAAATACAATAATTCATTAAACTAAATTCAAATCATTGTACTCCAGAAAAGATCCACTTGCAAGTTTCCCTTTCGTGGCATCCTAACTCTACGTGATTCAATTTAGATGAATGAAATGAATGGATAAAATTGAATTTAGAAAGGTAAAAGTAGAATGAGTGGATGAATATAAAAAATCTTAACATAAAAGAAAAACATGTCAAATTCACAAAAACAACCAAAAAAAGTGTGTCACATCCAATGAAACAGATAGAGTATTTCCTAAGAACGGCCAAACAACATTGTTTAATTTTCAGATTAAAAACATTGCTATTTTCTTGATTAAAATTAATTTTAACCATTAAATTTCTCGTCTGAAAGATCTTATTAAATTCATAAAATTCATAAAATTTAATAGTTATTTAAAATTAAAACCGTGAAAGATAATTCTCAAAAATAACAAAATAAAAAAGAGGCATTTATAAAAGGACTAGATTTTTAGCTTTGTTTAATGATAACAGCTCATAAAATGGTAGAAATAGATGTCTTCCTTCACAAATTTGAGGCATTACTCATAAAAAAAATCAAAAATAAATGTCATGTAACATCGAAGATTGTACTATTAAATACAATTCATAAACTGCGATCTTACTTTTAGGATAATTCTATCAATAATTTAAATATTCAAAAAACTTACTTATTAGTTTTGAATAATGGGATATACGCAAAAAATGGATATTGAATAATTTTCGGATAAAAGGGTATAAGTGCTTTATTTATTTTTCAAAGTCTAAATTATCAGAAATTTCCACTCACAATAAGGAAAAATAAAAGGTTAATAAAAGGAGGCCATATAAAAAGGAAAAAGTGAAAATTCCTAAATTTTATGCGGCTGCGCATTTTTCTTCCTCAATATGACACGTGTCCAATTTCTTTCGCTTTTCTATATTGTTCATCATCATCTTTCACTGTATAAATAAATTATCAGTTCCCAAAACACTCCACAATTCCACACGGCACAGGAGAATCCCAGAAAGCCGTTTTGCATATTCTTGATAATTCTTATTTTTGGTCCATTTTAACCAAAAAGATCGCATTTTTCGTACCTGAAAATGGAGATTTCAGTGGTTGGAAAATCCCAGGTCAATGTTCCAAGGATTGAACTGGGGTTTGGAGAAGTTGGGGTTTGTAATTTTAGCAAAAAATTGAGCTTTGCTCAGATCTCTAGGTTTGCTGGTCAAAGTAGTAGCAGTTCTTGTTCTTCACAGAATAATTTTTTCCCTTTGATTTGTAAAGCTTCTGGAGTAAATCAGGTTGAAGCTGTAGTTTCTGAGAAAGCTTCTGCAGATAGAAGATCTAAAGATGTAAGCCCTTTTCTTGTTTGTTTTTTGAATCTTCTTTCTCAGAGCTAAATGATTGCTTATACCTGTTCTTTCTGATTTGTAGCTGTTGAAAACAGATTAATGTGTGTGTGCTGTTTTCAACATTTATGAATACTTTGAGATTTGGAGGTATTGGTTTGTTTATAGGCATGTGGTCCTTCTTCTTGTAGTTATTTTGATCAATGATTGGCTGTTTAATGAAGAATGAGACTGGTCAAGTTGTTTTTCTGCTAAAAGGTTGCAAATTCCAACCATTTTCGCTTAGATTTGCTCAGTTTGCCCCCGAATAAGTGTCCCCAGCTGTTAAAATTGCTCATTATAGAGAGTGAAGAAAGTGAGCAATTGATACCAATTTACCTGTTTTTAGAGTGACATTTGCCCTAGATGATTGATAGTGCATTTGCTGTGATTGAATCAATGTTCTTTTGCTCAGAAGTTGTGTCTAAATTTCTTATGAACATTGTAGGACAACGGTGTGAAGTTGTGCGTTGGATTGCCATTGAATGCAGTGTCGTGCTCGAATACAATAAACCATGTTCGAGCCATTGAAGCCGGGCTGAAAGCTCTGAAGCTGTTGGGAGTGGATGGGGCTGAGCTACCGGTCTGGTGGGGGGTTGCTGAGAGGGAAGCTATGGGGGAATATAACTGGGGAGGCTATCTTGCCATTGCTGAAATGGTCGAGAAAATGGGGCTTAAGCTCCATGTGTCGCTTTGTTTCCACGCGTCTGAAGAAGCCCGTGTTCAGCTGCCTCATTGGGTTTCCGACATTGGTGAATCTGATCCCAGCATTTTCTTCACTGATCGATTTGGGCACAAGTATAAGGACTGTCTGTCACTGAGCGTAGATGAACTTCCTGTTCTTGATGGAAAGACTCCAATTCAAGTGTACAAAGACTTCTGTGATGATTTCAGGGCTAATTTTGCTTCATACTTGGGCTCGACAATCACTGTAAGTTGCACATTACACATTGATTGATTAGAACTGAAAACTGATAGTCGAGATTCGAATGAATGAAAGTAACATTTCATTCTGCATTTTGTTAACAGGGGATTTCCATAGGTCTCGGGCCAGATGGCGAGCTAAGATATCCTTCTCACCATCAACATGGCGCCGGGGAATTCCAGTGCGCTGATAAGAACATGCTGAACCATCTCAAGCAACACGCGGAGGCACTCGGAAAACCACTCTGGGGGCTATCGGGTCCTCATGATGCCGCAAAATCAGATGAAATGCCAACATCCAACGGCTTCTTCAAGGAGCATGGAGGATCATGGGAGTCAGAATACGGCGATTTCTTCCTCTCCTGGTACTCACAACAGTTGATTTCACACGGGGAACGCATGCTCTCCCTCGCGACATCAGCCTTTCGCGATCTTGACGTCCCTGTGTCGGGAAAGCTCCCATTAGTCCACTCGTGGTATCAAACCCGGTCTCACCCGGCTGAGCTGACTGCCGGAGTTTACAACACAGTGAACAGAGATGGCTACGGAGGGATCATCGCGATGTTCTCGAGAAACTCATGCAAGATCATTCTCCCCGGGATGGATGTAGCCGGAGAAAGCCCCGAGCAACTTCTCAAACAGATCATATCCTCCTGCAAGAAACACGACGTTGAAATCTCCGGCCAGAATGCGAGTGTTTCTGCCGAGGGATTCAATCAAATCGAGAAGAACTTGGGGGGTGAAAATGGCGTGGAATCGTTCATGTACCAGAGGATGGGAGCTTCATTTTTCTCTCCTGAGCATTTTCCTGCTTTCACAAACATGGTTAGAAGGTTGAGTCAACCTCAGATGCATCCCGATGACAAACTGATGCCAGCTGAAGAGGTTGTTTCTGTACCAGGAAAGAATCGCCAAATGCAAACTGCTTAGGATATTATCATGGATTTTATTTACTGTATTGTATACATATATATAGAAGCTAGGAGTATATTTAAGGAGGGAGCAATCCTTGTATTTAAGGATGGTGATGGTGGTATTTCAAGTACCCGAATGTTTTAATTTGATGCGTCGTTGAAACATCATAAGAAGAAAGAAATGAATGTTTTAATTTGATGTATCGTTGAAACATCAGAAGAAGAAAGAAATGATTGCGAAACGAATACTACCTCCGATTCATTGGACGTGGCACTATAGTTTTAGGTGCTTGAATTTAGAAGGAAAAAAACAAAATGAATGGATGAAATTGAAGGAATGTTGCCATAAAAGGAAAGTGTGTCAAATTCAAAAAAACAACCAATATATACAGAGGGAGTACTATGGGAGTTCAGGGTTTCATGTTCTTTTCACAGTTTTCTTGCCACTTTCTGTTGGACTTTCACTGATCACATTTTACGCTTATATGTTTTAGCCCTGTACCCCTCCGTCCTACCATTATTGACATATTTATTTTTTAAAAAAAAATTAGAAAACGTTGACCCTAAATATGAGCTAATATATTTATAATAAATGTGTAATTAGAGTTATTGACGGTCAAATATCATTATTGAAAATCGTGAAAAAAATAATTATGTCAATAATAATGGGTACGGAAGAAGTAGTTTTTTTGTGGATTTAACTACTCCTAGATCTCATTTTTGCGACTTGGGTTATATTAGTTGATTACGATCACATTGTACACTTTTCATCAAGTCACGTATCCCTAGGATCCAACCTCAAAAAACAAACAAAACAGTAACTGTGCATTGTTGGATTCCACCTTCCTCAGCCGCCAAGAAATCGTCCTATTCAGTTTAGTAAATCTCGTTTTGTCCTAAAACCAAGCATCCAATGTAAAAACGAAAGCGATGTGAAAAAATTGTAACTAAAAGTTAAAAACAAGTTCTCGTATATGGTAAAAAGAACTTGTTACGTTCAGCCATCAAATTATTTTTTAAGCTAAGAAAAGAAAAGAAAATGCTTTGCTAAATGACAATCCATTGCCCAATTTGCCCTCCCCCTATTCACAGGCAATCTTTGTGTCAAAGCTGCTTAGGCAAATGGCAAAGGCCTGAAAAGCTGACAATGGATACTTATAATCCATGGTGAAGACATCTTTCCCGACCTTCCCGAACTGGACGATGACCTTCTCGTGCTCGGGTCCCGCCACGCCTCCCTCGGGGGATGCCACGAGCTGGAAGTTCTTCACGGACGCCACTGTCACCCGGCCATGGAAGTTCAGGCACCAGCATTGCAGCTGCTCATGCCATCTCGGGTTCTTGTTGCGCAAAACCAGCGATTTCTCCCCTTGATCAGTTTCACCCAGAGGTCCGGAGATGGATTTCTCGAGCCGGGTGGATCTTGACCGGAACATGGAGGACTGGTCGGTGGTGTTGACCGGGAACTCGAGCTGCGTTGGAGCCACGCCATCGGGTTTGACTGAGGATGCCGGGATCGGGTCCATGACGCAGTGCATTCTCCTAGGACCCCTACGAGCTCCTAGGACATTGAGTTCGTAGGAAATGTGAGATACCGGGTAGTTCCCAGCAATGGCTCGAGGAGATGGTTGGTTTGAGCTCGTCGAGGGTTGGCTACTAGGTGGAAGAGCGTCATACACGACAAACTTTGTCCCGAGAAAGTTCGACCTGGACAACAAAATGAAGGACTTATCATTTATGCAATGAAAATACAAATTACAATCCAATTGCTACATAGCATACCTTAATTTCCCAATGTAGCTTTTGCTCCCCTTCATCATATCATCGGTTAGGAGGCTGATGATGTACTCGGTGCAAGTAGTTCGCCTACATTTCCGGGCAGTGAGAATAAACTTGCCGTCATCAGCCAAAGCTGCGAAAATGAAGGAGAAATGCATTAGCAAATGTAGAGATAAAAACTTCTATTTCAATGAAATAATAGATTGTGAATGTGAAATGCTAACCTTGATTCAAGCTCAAGTACAAATGGTAGGTTTGAGAAGAGTTCTTCCTTCTGATGAAACACTGCAGAAGCGAGTCCCGGGGTCCAGGCTGCAAACCGTAAACTCTATGTAAGAACTATTGCCTAAAATCAGCCACATTTCAAACATCACGAAAACATTAAGAGATTCCCAAATACGACGATAAAATGGCTAATAACAACAGAAGAATCACGCTCGCAAGCTTTTCCAAGGGAATCCATTCCAGTTTCCACCACCATCATCAGTTTGAGAAACAAGAAGACACGAAAACAGAAACTTTCAAGAAACCATCTTTATTCCTATGCTCCCAAAAGGGCTCCCAAATCCCTCCTCACATTCTTTATCCGATAAGATTCTTCCCTAATCATGTCATCATCCACCAATCGAAAAAGGTGCATAACACCACATTCTCCACACACACATAACAATTCAAGAAACAAAAAATGGAAGTGAATTGGACCTGATTTACAGAAACACAAAAGCTTACTTCTCAAATCCCACTTGTGTAAATTGAGCATTCCGCGATTATTTCCACCATAAACACACATACTAACACACCTAAACCCACACAGAGAGAAATTGAAGAACAAAACAGGAACTTAATTGAACCTGATCAGCAAAAATAGGAAGAGTTAACTTCTCAGACGCAATCATCCCCTCAAGCGAAAAGGCACATTTCATAAACCATTTCCACATTAACCACACACAAACACCTTAAAACACACACACGGAATGAAAATGGAAAGAGAATCCAATCATCTATACCTGTTTCACAGAGATGGGAAAAGTCAACGTCCCAGAGAGCACAGGAGGCTTGACCAGCTCCTTCAAGATTTCCCTCCATCCCTTACACACACCGGCACACGCTACTACGTGTTTTCTAGCGGGCCATTTGGACTCCTCGTCCTCAATCTTCACCAGAACCAACCTCAGCAGCTCACATGGCAGATTAGCCCAGCTGCTCTGCTTCAATCTCAGCCCTTCATCTTTGTACGCCTCCGCCGCCGCCGCCGCCGCCGCCGCCACATCCTGGACCACCCTCTGCGACCTCAATCTCAGCTTCATATTCGACAAAAGCAAAAATCAAATCTTTTCACCAAAAAAGATGAAATCCCAGTGAAATGATGACAACCCAGAAGCTAAATCCCGCAAAAGATCGAATCTTTATGGGATTTCAACAGTGTTTTCTGGGATTTTTGAGAGGTTAAGGTACAGAATGGAAATGTTATAAACTGTTGAAGTGGGGAAGATATGCTTCAGACAGCTGCCTATTTATGGGTGCTGGTTGCAGGGGGCGGATCTAGTTAGTAAGATGGGCAACCATGGTTACTCCATAGTAAAAAAAAATAGGGGTTATTAGTATTTGGTTATCCCATATAAAAAAAATTGTCATTAATAATAAAAAAATATATATATTTATACATTAGTAGTTACCCCATTGAAAATTTTCTGGATTCGCCATAGAGATTTGGAGTGAAAGGAAATTAATTTTTTATTTTTAATTTGGATTTACAGAATCTGGTTGGACTGTGAGAATTTCTTTGCTGTAGTATTTGCATAATCCGGTTGGGGTAATATTGTTGTTGTTGTTGTTGGTTTCCCGCTCTATTTCATTCATTGTTTTACCAGAAAAGTCTGTGGTGATAAACAAGAACTTTGACTCAACTTATGTAACTGCTGTTTTGGTTGGAAACATGGATAATGTTTGAGGTAACTAAGAGTTAATGCTCAATAAATGGCAATTTGATTTTGCTAATTTTAGCCACACATGCATTGTTTTGAATGATTTGGTAATGGTAGGCATTGGTAGGAATTTTTTCCCTTTCTCTTTTTAGTTTTTGTTTTGCTAAAATAAAGTAAATTGAAATTAATATAGTGGAAAATAGTAAATGTTGATTGAATTAGGCTAAATTTCATTAAATACAAATTATAGAATGAACTAAATTAACTTAAATTGAATTGAATTGAATTACAATGATATTCCCTCTGTGTCAAATTAAATTTCACAAAAACTGCAATTCATGTTATTTTCAACTTAACAGTATTTCGATTTAGTTTAATTAGAATCGTTTTGATCGGATGATATTTAACTTAATTGAGATATTCCAAATGTTTTTCTATGTTTGACACCATAGTTCTACGTGTTGTTTTTTTTCTTCTTTTTTTATAGTTATAATGTTTTGAGAGAATTTATTAAAGAGGGTAAAAAGTTTAATAAGTTGCATCGAATGATTCACTTGTTGTTATAAAAAAGAAATGTGACAATATTATAAAAAAAAAACATACGAAATTGAAAAGTACGTCAACGCCTTTTCCGAATCATACAAAGATAAAATAGCAATGTCTTATTTTTCCAAATTAATTTTTTATTGAGGTGAATTGAAATAAATTAAGCATGGTAAAAATAAAGAATGATATGCGAAACTAAATAAAATAGTATTAATTTAATATTTACTGAATTCAAGTGTAGATAAATGGTGAAAACCCCAACCTAAGTATCCTAAATGTTTCACAATATTGCATTCATTTTTGTGATAAGGTATTTATTACTGTAATTCCATTTGTTAATTCCGCATATTTTAAAAATAATACAACAACAAAAAGAAACAATATAGTATTAAAGGTATTCGTGCTAGTAATAAAATTTAGTGAATATTTAATTATTAATCCGTTACTATTTATTCGGTCGGTGGACTAGTGCTTATCTTGACTTTATTAGTAGTGACCACAATTAATTGTAGTTATTAGTTAGCAACAGGTTGAGAATTGCACAAGAACACGCATCTTTTATTTTTAAAAATTTTTTTTTGAAAAAATAGTGACAAAAACAATATTTCCAATTAATCGACATAAATAGATGGATTTGAAATCTAATTCAGGCTTTTATAGGGTTAGATGAAAATTTATGCTTTGTCAAAACTAATAGACTACAATAAAAAGCTTTTTTCTAAATTCAATTTAATAGAGATAAACAATTTTACTTTTCTAAATGTTTTTATATAGAAAGTTATATTGTTTAATAGGACTTCAAGATCTTGTTTGACTTTAACTTCTATGCAATTTATTTTGCTGAAAAAAAAACAAATAAATGGTTTTGTGAAACAGTGTAATGTCAATAAAAACTATACAAAATTTACTTTTATATAATGTCAATAATATATGTTACACACGGTTTATTTTAGGATTGACATTATCCGGTTTAAATTAAGGCAAAAATTTGGGGTAAATGCATTTTCATAAGTATATGAAAATGCGGAGTTAAATTAGAATTATAAAATATTTTAATTGCAATATTTAAAATTTATTATGCAACGTTCAATAGTTTTAAGTTTAGAGTCCGTCTCTTGAAAACGGTCTTTCCATGAGTCATGGAAAGACCAATGTTTAAAGTTTAAATTAGAAGAAATTAAAATAAAATGTTGGGCTTGCATGAATCAGGTTATAAAATTTATAATTATTACACGTTGCATAATAAAATCTGAATATTGCAACTAAGACCTTTTACCTTTTAATATTGTATTTAAACCCCTTTTTTCCATAAGACTATGGTAAGACGGTTTATGACCCGATAAATGCAACTAAAAAATTTTATCTTTATTTTTTATAATTTGCAGTGTAAATCTTGGTTCTTTCATTACTTCTGAAAATGACATCTTTTAAGAGAAGACTCTTAAATTAAATTAATAATTGGACGTACCAAGCTTAATTTCTAATTCAACTTAGTACTCCTTCCGTTCAACTAAGAATGACACACTTTTCAGTCAACTTTATCAAACAAAGTTTGACCATAAATTTCATGTAACATATAAATAGTAATATTATCATGTAAGGTATCGTTGGATTATACATATCATGTATTTTTCAAACATTAAAATTTTACATGATATTAATATACGTAGCAAAAGTTATTAATGGTCAAATATGCATTGAGAAAACAAGATAAAAAGTGTGTCAAACACTAATGAACGGAGGGAATACAAATAGTGGTACTGGTACCTGTGTACTTTTTTTTATTAATTGCTGTCCTATATTTTCTTTTAGTTAAGTCATTTGGTGACATGTCTTGTCCAAGAATAGTTACATGCAAGCAAAAGGCTCAGGAAAATAATATATAAAGACATGAGATGATGTGAAGTTCATTAATCCTCGTAGAGTTTTTGTTTAAGTAAATATTAATCACTTTTAGTTGACATATTAACCAACATTTCCCTCTACATATCATAGTTATAAGAATATAAATATAAAATTTACTATTATTATAATCAGTTAGCTGAATATAGAGTTACAATAAGACAGTCTATACTAATATTTGATTTATATTGATGTATTTTCATATTTCTTTCGTGTTTTGATAATGAATATATAAAACTAGACACTTTTGATGTTATCTATGATTGTTCATTTATTAAAACTTTACAGTTTGAAATTTGCTAGTGTGGCAGTATTAAAACAATATTGCCACGCTAGCTCATCATCACAGGTTTGAGGTGGTTCTATTTTCTATCGATGGTGCTTCTATTGTCCTTTCATCCTGTTAATAAGATATATTTTTTTCAGCAAAAAATATCACGATAAGTCAATAAAGGATCGTAAAATGTTTAACCGTCAATAACGAGGATGTTTGAGAATTCAACCATTTTCATTAATCAGATTGATCAAAAAACCTACAGTTGAGTGAATGTCATGATATGGGATAATCAAATTTACACAAAGGCACTAAGTATTACGATTTCAATCTAATGGCTAAGTGGCAATAAGATGATACATGAGGCTTTTAAATGTATTTTATTTCTAGTTTGAATACTTTAAGTTTTAACACGTGTAGTTTTCTGGACTTTGCTGTAGAAATTTGACAATTTGCCCAACTTTAAACAGAAATGTGATTAGAAAACTTTTCACGAAGTGGAACAACATAAGACTAGAAATGACAATATATTCTTTTTATATTTCCATCTTTTTCTACAGTCCAAAACGAGAAATGAATCACTTGAAAATATCTACTGTTCACTGGGTTCTGCCATTACTTTTATCAGGTTTATTATGTCACGTTTGATAATTAGCATATTTTAGCAGTACCAATTTGAAAGGGAAAAAAAAGTAAAAAAGAGAAGGAAATGCGAAAGCACACGTCACGTGACTTGTCAACGTACATTTAAATAAGAATTTGCTGTACACTTGAATTTTAATTGATCTGTCACGTGCAGTTTTTTTTCCTACTGAAAAATAAATCCCACCATCATGCACTTTTTTCTACGGTTATGAAACTGTCACACTTATAAATCGATATAGTAGCGGAGACCATCAGCACGGTTATAAAACGCTAATTTTCATCCGTAATTATTGTAATTTTTTTCCAGTCTGTTTTGAAACTTGGATCTATATATAAAGAGATGGTGGGTTAACTCATTTAAGATAAGAGTTTACAAGTTGTTTTGTTGGTAAATTAAACACTTTTAACTATGGCAAAGTTTTGGGAAAGACGGACTTTCCATAGTCTTATGTAAAGACGGGGTTTAATTAGAATAATAAAAGGTAAAATGTCTTTGTTGTAATATTAAAGTTTTATTATGCAACGTGTAATAGTTATAAATTTTATAACCCGGTTCATACAACCCG
>JAULKM010000001.1:1804851-1819614 GCA_032355605.1 Rubia tinctorum
TATCTTCATTTCTTCTAATTTACACTTTAAACCTTGGTCTTTCCATGACTTATGGAAAGACCGTCTTTCAAGAGATGCATTCTTTAACTATTTAATAAAGCGTAAAAAATAGATTATTTTAAAAGTGTAAACTAATTTCATAATAAGATCTTCCCTAATTTTAAAAGCAAGGCCATGTTGTAAAAAAATAAAATAATAAGGCCCTGTTTTCCAGAAGTTATATGCACTTCACTTCAGTTCATTTCATCTCAATTCACTACATCGAATAATTAATTTGATGAAATTTAATTTAATGTAGTCATATTTTCTAATACACTTATGTTTGGTTAAATTCACATAAAATATAGAGAACAAACCCGAAACAAACTTTTCTTGTAAGTACGACTCTACCGAATAGGCCCTACACGGGTCCAATTCACCAATATTTACATATAAAATCTTAGTAGTATGGCATTTTATTTCAAAATAGGCCCTAGGGTTTAGGGTAATAGGCCCTTGAGTTCCTAGTTAATGTAGTTTGAATCGATTAAATTTATAGCTTGACTTTAAAATTATTAATTGAAACATATAAATGTGCATGTGTAAACAGAAAGAACATAGTGATGGAATCCCTAGTCATCACAAAACATAGTAAGAATCTTGTTTAGGACAATAAAGTGACAGTTAAATTTAAATTATGAGGTTGTATCAAACTTAATTAACAATTAGTATCACATTTTAATATTATTACACTTTTGGATACGCCACATGTACTTTACCCTTTTTATACAAGCGTTTTCTCTTTATTTCCACTAATTAAATGAGTGAGAATATAGGGGTTTTTTTATAAATTTTTTTTACAATCTTATGATGAATAGATTCTATCACTATGTGCAATACTACTATGCCCCCACTATAAACTATATACTTCCGAACTAATTTTTTTAATAAATCGAACTGAATTAAATTTGAAAAATAAGAATAATAGATCAAAACTAAACTAAATAGCATTAACCTAAAGATTTAGGTGGCTAAAGTAAAGATGAGCGGGAAGGAACCGACCTTAACATGTGAGATTTTAAAAATCACACCGAGAGTTAGACTGGCATGTTTCACCATCATTAAAGGTCGAAGACAGAAAACTGTTTATTTTTTAAAATAGAACATATTTTAGAGAAAAAAACAAAAGGTGACCTCCACCTAGTTTTAAAAATAAGTCAGTTCCACTCATAAGTACAAGTTCCGCTCATAAGCACAGATCCACCAGACACACTGTGTAGCCTCCCAAGTGGATGAGAACAAACCCTTCAACCTATTCATTACATCAACTTCCCATGAGAGTCGTATTCCAATGCAAACTAATACAACACTTTTGGATCATTTGTGGGTTCAATAGCAGTGTTAGGTACCCCTCAACCATACCAAGGACAGCAACATCAAACAATTGGGTGCCCCACAAATCACCACATATTTCCTCCACAAGAACAAAAGGCAAACATTCAAGTCTAGAACACTTGGAGAAAAGGCAAGCCACCACAACAAATACTATCATGTTTTAGCTAACATTTAGAGGACTTCAATTTCAGTCTCTCAAGTTACTGACTGCAGTAGCAATTGGGAACCTAGATTTATCATGCAAGTTTTCTCATCAACATCATAAAGGGAAACTTAAACCCTAATGTTAACCGAGAAATGATATCTAGCCAGAACAATCTTAAAGATCGAATCTTGACCAATTGATTCTCAACCCTAATGCTAACCAAGAAATATCTAACCATAACAATCCTGAAGATTGAATCTTGACCAACTGATTCTTGATTAGGACTATACGTACACGATCGTTACTACTATTATAGGACAAACATTCAGAATGCAAGAACAATCAGCCCTAGGGCCATTAATCACTATAGCCTATCTCCGCTTCAAGAACACAACAGAGAAAAAATATAGAGAATAACGTTGGGTTATATGACCCAAGCATGACATGAATTGACAACCCTATAAGTGCAGACCCTTTTCAACTAAACCAAATGGGTGTCCAACCCTATCACCATCACAATGGCCCTTATTAAACAGGGTAGTGGGCATAGGCATTATTGAGGTTAAATACCCCAATGGAACAGGACCTCGATTTCTTATTGAATAGCACCACCTAGTGATACCCACCAACCAAACCCATGGGCACCTACACCCAGAATGTGAATATTGCTTTCCATTTCTATATCTGATAGACGAATTACAAGTTGGCCTAGACAGTGGAACCAACCAAATGAATATATTGAGAATGATATGAAGTTCCAGCTACCACTTTACATGGAGAGTATCACTATCACCCAAACAGAGCTCAAATCTGTCCATTCGGTAGTCACGAGAGAAAATATCACTCTAAGCAGGCTAGTGCTTTGCGATTGTGATAAAAGCAAATAATAAGAGCAGAATATATCAAGATCGTGAGGGGAAAAGATGGATTTCCTGAAAAAACAAAACATTTCACATTTGATGGCAGCAAGCAACAAAAGAAGTCGCCAGAGATAGTTTAGATATTTTCTAGGAATATACAAGTTATACATGTTACAAGAGCCAAGAATTTAACGTAACTGCTGAGTGCGAAAAAGGGAATTTCCAGAATATCTCTATTCTACCATGGCTGACTTACGATTGGACTTATAGGTCATAGTTGGATCTAAGTCCACTTTCTTCTTTCTAATTCTAAAACTCGTAGTTATGCTGTTAACAGAAGAAAAATGAGGGAGTTGTGTACCGGGGATGTCAGCAAAAGAATTAAGAAATGACGGTAATCGCTCCCCATCTTTCCATGAGAAGTACGAGATCCAGGGTCATTATACACAAGAAGCTAGTCAGTAGTAAGGTTTGTAAGTTGAGACTCCTCCTGATTTGCATGATGTTCAGTTTCAAATCTGAGCAAGACTTTGATCAACTCCAAGCACCAAATAAAGAAGCAGTTGAGCTTCCTGGTTCATAAGGAATGAAGGAAAGGACTTCCGTGTTAAATTTTTTTTTTAAAAAAAATCATTTTCTCAAAATGCATAATTACATAGCAAAACAATGCAAGGAAGATTATGCGGCTGAAACCATTAGTAACATCTTCGTGCAAAACTATAGAGTTTTGGTTTTATTAGAAGCAGCCGTATAAGAAAGTTAATGATGAATTTACTTGAAAAGCATTACATCATAAAAAACGCATGCATAATTGACTTAATAATAGTGTTTCCAAAGATACAAATTGGCATAACGAGATACCATAGCCTTAAAGAACTTCAAGTACTTGATTAAGAAATCATAGTTTGCAAGTATCAACATTACTAGCATTTAACATCATAAAGGAAATCATTACATCAAGCACGACATGTGGAGTATCATACCTCATGCTTGTCATGAACGGTCTGGTGCAGAGGGAAAATTTTCCAATGATGTACTCATTGTCTGAGTTACATTTGTCTGACACACTTTGTCACTAAGAATTGGATTAGGATGCTCCCCGGTTGATGTGCTGTAATAAAGCCGTCTGAGGGCACTTCTCAAGGGATTTTCTCGCGAATAATACATTTTGGTAGCAAGGGGAGCTGGAACATCTGTTATTGTCGGTGTAAATTATATTACGCTTCCGATCAAACATCAACTAAATGCTGATCACTTGATAGCACCTCACCTTACCATATTTGGACATTATTAATCAGCAACCATCAGTTAAAAAACAGTAGACTTACACAACTCATCACGCCGCCGAGGAATCTGGTGCGTGTTTAGATGACTGGTGGTTATCTGAGTTTCTGGCGTTGAACTTCTAGGAGCCTCCTTGCCTGATCACACAATAAAGATGCAAATCGGATAAGTATTGAACAAATTATACACAATGAAGCCCATAATTAGTGAATATTACATATGTAAACACGGCTTGGTTGGGGAAAAGGGATATCACGAGTTTCTATAACAATTTAAATTCTAAAAAACATGAACTTGGCCGTACAAGGTTGAACCCCCTGAAAGATCATAGCATTTGGTGCTTCAACTTGTTCTAAAACTGATGGTGCACCCTTGGATTTGGTTCTGCAAATCAAGGAGAAAGACATATATTTATAAAAAATAATGCATAAACTCGTAAAACACAACCTATTATCTCGTTATTCTGTTACTCGTTACTGATCCATTTTTGTCCTGGTTCTTAAGCCAATCCACCGCTTATGTTATAAAGAATGTCTGATGGAAGATGCATGCAATAGTAAGGGAACCAGGAATAACATATACTACTCAAGAATGGTGCCTGAACCGGGGAATGATAATGACCCATAAACAAAAGAAGCTACGAGTTAAACAAAGAAGACAGTCCTCGTGTTTCCTAAAGATGCCAAGTTAAAATTAAATTAAATCTCACATTTTTGAGCGTTTTCTAGTGCGGGGCATTGCACTTCCCAAACAATTTGGATTCCGATGACCATTGCCTAGATCATCAACCACAGCTGGACAGTCTGCATGTGATTACACAGCCAGTAATTGAAACGTGGAATGAACAAAGAATTGACTACAATGCACGGAATTTCATTAATACTTCAATGTAAAATGTTCAAACCTTTTGCCTCGGGGATGGGTATCTCAGGGCGGGATTGTGGTGCGGACAAATCAGCAGTGTCAACAATTTCAAATTTATCTCCTTCAACTGATGAAATCTTGTCTAATGGAGGTTAACTGAACAAAATCTAATTGACAGTCCAAAAACAGAACAATACAAAAACAAAACAAAAAAGCTAAGATGGAATCACACCTCAAACCTAAAGCCCTGAATAATAGTGAAATTTGAGACCATAAACAACTACTTCACACCCACCCCACATGTGAAACAAACAACCATGACAACTGGTTCAAGAAATTCAACCCTGGTCACAGCTAAAGCTCACAAGGATACGAGAATTAACAGCAAGCAGTTTCTTTCTGTCATTCCGTGGAGGCTTAGGCTTCTTGGGTCCTTTAGCTCCATCAAGCTCCAAATCAATCACTTCAATGGATGCTAATGAGTGACAAATCTCTGAAAAAACCAGTAAGCATAAAATTGCATTGAAGATATAAAAGAAATTTACACACTTTGAAAGCAGGCTACAAAATGAAAGCGCAGAAAATTATATTTTTTACTAGGACATTTAAATTTCTCCTCATACTTTCTATATCAAATGCCTCTGGAAAAACTAGCTCTTGATCTAACAGAAACCCTAGGTCACGAAGTTTGAAACCTTAATCTCAAAAATAAAAAATAAAATACAAGCCAGTGAATATCAGTTTTTGTCCATTAGAAACATGCTTCGATGAAGCAAAGTCCAATTAGGACAAGCAAGTTGCGTACCCACAAGATATAATATATAGGATTACTATGATAAACCAAACCTGCATGTTTTGCGTATTGACTGGCCTTTATTGGCTTCCTACAAGCATTGCAGCTCACCTTTACAGCAATCAAGAAATTGAGTCACGTAGAGAAGAATTATTGATAAACTTTTATTGTGTTAAATTAGGTTTTGCAGCAAAGTGTCACTTCATGTATGCTCTCTCTAAACTTGTACTTGTTATGCCATGAGTAAGTAGAGAACTTCAAGAAATTTAAAGAAAAATCTGAAAGCTTACCAAATGCAAAGGATCTGTCATTGGCCGTAAATCAAATACATGCATATCTGCAGCACAAAACAACAAAGGTGGTTAGACACTAGAAGACAAACCAACACAAAATTTGAACCTTCTTCTTGAGCCAAATAATGTTCTTCCTTTATTTGTCTTTAGCAATCAATCCTTATATTAAAAAAACAACTATTAGGAAAGGAAATACTACAAACTGGTGGCAATAATCAGGTTATAAAGTTCATAACTAAACAAGCGAACATAAGGAATAAAAGATGAAGCACAGTCCTTCAAACAAGTATGACCATTTTACATGCATAGCTGCTGAAGAAACCCTGAAATTATTGTACTTAGCCTAAACCATCAAAGTGTCATATTGCACCGTACAAAAGGAATTTCCTGAATCCATCTCATATATGTGGTTATCAATTATAAATCCACATGATACCTTTTTCATCAATCAGGTTTGCTTCATCTGCCTCCCTCAGTTCTCTTTGAATGTGCTTAACAGCTAACCTTTGGTTGGCAAAGTCATCTGTGAAAGGGAGCAGATAGAGGGAGAAAGAACGGCACCCCATTAAAAAAAAAGGCAAAAAGATTAATAACACACTACGCAAGGTAACTACTAGAGCAAATTTCAAAAGTCACATTAAAGGCAATTTCCCTTTGTTATTTAAGCCATACAAGGGTTTTTTTTTCTATGCCATTTAAGCCTTACAAGCCTTTGCAAGCATTCAATCTTTATATAACAAACTAAAAGGTAAGGTAAAATAGACTTCCGCTAATTCCATATTACCTGTTTGAGGGTTCATCCGGAGCCTTGCCAAGGTTGCCATTCTCTGACTTCGGAGTGTACAAACCATTAAATTTTGAATATTTATACTGCAAGAAAACCCAATGCACCTCAAAAAATCAAGGCAAAATCTATAATTTTGAAAGAAAAAACAATGTTTTAACATCTATTCAAACATTGTTAGAATTAAACAATCATAAAAACCAGTAAACATATTAAACAGAAAGCTAAAAAAAAAGTATCAAAATTTCCAAAGACATTGAGGATTCAAGCAAAGGCCAACACTTTCCATGGCCAAACAATTTCCAAGATTTAATCTTTAAGCAATAAACAACCAAAAAAACAGCATAAGTATCCAAATTCTCCAAACCTTAGCAGAACAAAATCCAAACAGTGAAACAGCATGGGCAGAGTTTTCTTGATTATCTGATGACCCAAAAACCCAAAAATTGCACCAAAAGAGAGCTCTTTTAACAAATTTTATGCGCATGCAAAGCAAAATTAACCCAATGTAGGTACCGGAAATGGGTAATCTACAACAATCACAGCATAAAGTCAATTGATTAGCTCCACATTTGCAGATTTACCTGGATTTCAAAAATGGCTGATCAGTTTTTCCACCATTTTTGGGTTGGCAATGTTCTTCAACTCTTTTTTTTCTGGGAAATGCAGTTTAGCGGAATTCAAAATTGGGACCCAATGGGAAACCCTAGGATTGTGTATCCAAGGAAATTATCACTGACATTAATGATTTGGTTACTGGGTTTTCAAGTTTTTAATGAAAAATAAATAAAATTAATAAAATTAAGTCAAAATGTTGGGAATGACCGTCTTTCCAATTAAAAGGTAAAATGTTTTAGTTGTAATATTAAAAATTTATTATGCAACGTGTATTAGTTATAAATTTTATAACCCGATTCATGCAATCGAAAAATTTTATTTTCATTTTTTCTAATTTACACTTTAAATCTTAATGTTTTCGTGGGTCGTGGAAAAAGTTTCTTTTAAGAGACGGACTATAAAATTAATTGTTGCTACAACACAATAACATGCGAATTGTTTAAGGAGGTAAGACTCAGATTTTGTACGTTTGGCTGCGCTTTTTGTACGTTGAAGAAATTTTTTTTAGACTTTGAGAAAAGTGCGGTTTTACCCTTAAATTTTGCTCGAAATTGTAGATATAATCTTGTAAAATCTGAAAATGTAATTATAATTTTGTATTTCGTTGATCAAAATGTCAACGGTCAAATTGACCGGAAATAGGTGAAATGACCATTATACCCCTGAATTTAAAAAATAAAAATACCAAAAATAGGAAAAGACAATCTTAGCCCCCGTTCTCTTTTCTCTTCCACCTCTCTATTTTCTCAGTTTTTCGCTCTCTCTTCGCCCCTCTCATCCCGATCTTTCCTTTCTCTGTCGCCTCCTTCTCCCCGTCTCCGGCCGTTCTTAGTGGTCAGATTGAAGTCGCGAGTTCCACCCTAACGCGACGATTGAGGAGGAGAAGGTGGTGCACGGCGACAGATTCATGATGAGGTTGCGCCGACGAGAAGGTGGACGGATTCACGCTAGGGTTGCGTCGAGACCGGCGTGGCTAGGGTTAAGCGGCGGAGTGTGGCGGCGTAGCTAGGGTGGAACGTGGCGGGGAGAGGTGGAGCGATACGGGGGGGTTTCAGGTGGCTAGGGTTGAGCGGTTGCATAGGAGAGGTGGCGAGTGACGAGAGGTGTGGCGGGGGTTAAGGTTGAGGTCGGTATTAGGGTGGAGCTTGGTGGGAGAGAGGATGCGGCAAGGGTGAGGGCTAAGGTTGAGGGTGGGCTGCTGCTGCGGAGCTGGATTTCTGGTGACCGGGGGTGAGCATGGGTGAGCGAGGGGGCAGAGAGGGTTTTTGGTGGCAGAGCGACAAAGGGGTTCTAGTGGTGCTGGGTCTTTGTACGGAGATGGTGGCGGCGAGGCTGATGTAAAGAGGAGGAGCGGTGGTAGTAGATGTTTCTAGGCGAAGGTGGTAGGGTTGCGGGGTTGGGGTGAAGAGGGGGGCGACCGATTGGTGACGCAATAACAGGTAAAATTGATGGCACGACGGCAGAGAAGTGGCATGCGGTGTCCATGGGTGTGTTTGAAGAAGAAGATGAAGAAGAAGAAGTCTAGTGGTAGAATTATCTTTGCATTTTTAGTTTTGAGTCCATGGGTGATTTTATCTTTTCATGTTTGGCCAAACTTTAACTTCATTGAGTCAATGCTGGAATTGAGCAAAGTGGGTATAACCGCACTATTTTACAAAAACTTAGGGGTTAGTTTCACACTTTTTGATTTTACAAGGTTATATCTGCACATTTTCAATTTAATGGGTCATTTATGCATTTTTTTCCTAAATAAATTTGTTTGTGAATTAAACAGGCTAAGTTAGATTAGGAAGTTTTAAACAAGTGAAAACAAATATGTGATTAAAACACGACAAATATTGCTAATTACCATAAATCAAATGCTAGAATGAAATTAGGAATGGCAAATAGGCGGATGAGTCGAATATGGGTTGGGTAATATGGATAATTAAAAATATATAGTTATGACCCATTTTATAGCTGGTAAAAAATGGAATGTGTAAAAAAGGGTCGGTATGAAACCCGCTCAATCCGTGGGTAAAAAATATTCATTTCATGGGTCAAATATTGATAAACATGCGAGTTTTAACTCATAAATAAAACCATATGGGTTTTCAATAACAAAGATTGTTTCTTGTACTCTCTCTCTCTCTCGCTCCGGCCTACAGTTCAAACAAGAAGCCATAAAAAACACACTTGAAAAGAATGATATTTCCGGTCACCGGAAAAAATCTCCAACGAATCTAATTCTACTTACCACTGAGTCCTCGTCGGTGAGTCTTACGAGATCCACCAAGGCGCTTACATCAAGCTAGTACTCCATACTCCCAAGCCCCGGACCGTCGCCTTCAACGACATTCTCATTGGCTGCTCTTCCGGCAATGCCTCCGCCGCCATCCAAATTGTCGATTCCTTACCCATTTTCATAGAAAATTCTATGAATAGTGCTACAGTAACCGGTTATGGATGCAAATAAGGAAGTTGCATTCACTGAATGCGTCTTCTGAAAACTTTTTTTTCTTCTGTAAATAGCAAATGTGTCCTCAATGTTTTCTTTTTTTGTTCTGTAAAGTAATGGACGCATTCTCAGGTTTTTTTCTTTTACTGCGCAGTGACTTTTTTTTAGAAATGGAAAACGAAGACGCATTCAATGTGTGATTTTTTAATCTATTCGTTTAGATTGTAAATGAAGTTGGCTGGAAAAAAAATAGAGTTAACTGCTAAAATAACCCTGGATTTAGGCTGAAAGTGCCAATATAACCTTCCAATCTCAGAAAGTGCCAAAATAACATTTGACTTTGCTGAATTTTTAGTTAACATGGAATTGGCCAGATTCCGATGAAATGATGAATTTTCCCTTGACTTAAATTTTTTTTGGAAAAAAGAAAAATTGATAAACTCTCCCTTCCCTTTCTTCCCCGTTTCTTTCTGTCATCAACCCTCAGTTTCTTTCTTTCTTCACCAAATGCTTAGGCGGTAATTTCTTCCTTCAACATACACCGAGATTAATGGACTTCATCGTCGATTTTTGCTACCCCAAACACCTCTTACAACAACAGTTCCAGCACCCCACCACCATCCTATCTTGCCATCGTCGATTTTTGTTACCCCAAACACCTCTCGACACCACCGTGCCACCACCCGCCACCACCATGCCACCACCCGTCCCAACCCATTTCCTATTCCTACTGGTCCCTCTCTCTCCCGCCTAGACCCACCTATATCCAACACCAACACTAACACCAACCATTCAGACATTGTGATATGGGTTAGTTTCTTGAGACCTAATCGCAGGTTTCCGTCGACGGTGAGATGGGAATAGTAGGTTTCATGTATCGCCAGTAGAGCTTGAGGGAACAAGATGACTTTCTTCGTTGTGGCATAAATTAGGGCTGGGTGTGCAGTGGCTAGGGCGTGTGGTGGGGGTGGCTGTAACAGGTGGTGGTAGCTAGGACGGGTGGTGGTGGTTGTGGGGAGAGGGAGGAGGAGGTGGAGGTGGCAGCAATAAGGTTTGACTATGAGGAGGTAGCGCTAATAGTGAGGGTGGCCGGGAGAAGAGACGCTAATAATGAGGGCGACGGGGAGAGGGAGGCGCTAATAGTGAAGGTGGCAGAGATTTAGTTATGTTGTAAGGGTATTTTTGTCATTTCATTGTTGGGTCATGCCTGAATTCATTTGGTCAATGCCGGAATTAAATATTTTGGCTATATCGGCACAAATTTTATGAAAGTTAGGGTTAGATTAGCACATAAAATAATTAGTTAGGGTTAAATTGACACTTTTTGATATTGCAGGGTTAGATTGACACTTTCAACCTAAAGTTAGGGTTAAAAATGAAAATAACCCAAAAAATTAAAACAAGAATGCATCTTCATTAAAATATGTGAAATAAAAAAAGAAGTGCTGAAAACAATGAGATTCCAAGAATGCATTGAAAACCCTAGACCAAGCAGTCGTTCTCCTTCTTCCTCTTCCCGTCCTCACTCATTTCTGCACCGGAGTAATGCCAAGTTCTTCCATCTTCGTCCAGGTCCAGTTCCGGGCACCATATGACCTGTGTTCCCCTCTAATTCAGTCGTTGGTTCAATGAGATATGTGATTTTCGTAGATCTCTTGTTTGTTGTTTATTGTTATTCATTGACCGTTGATGTTATAACTTCATTTTAGTCTCCCCTGAGTTTGGCATCCTCTGATTGCCTCCCGTGTTTGTTGATGGGCTGCAATTGAATTCGCGCGTGTAGGTCACGCACCGCCGCTGGAGTCGTGCGCATCATACACACGCCACCGGTGGAAGATTCAAGAAGGTGAAGGTAAACTTCCTGATTGCAATAAAATATGTCGTATGAAACACGAAAATGTTATTCCCTTATTTTTTACAATTTCTGAAAATGTATGAAATATTGTTTCGTGTTGTGAATCGATATTATTTGAATTAGTTTCTACTGATTATGATCAACATATAATAATTATGTCTTCGTAATTGAGTTCAGTTTTCAAATTCATTTGGAAAATCACTGATTTTATGATGTGAAATGAAAATTTGTATTTGAAATGTTAATTTTTTGTTATATATTACTACGATGCAGTTGTACGATGATTTTGTTGTTGTACTTATATAGAGGGGGTCTGATTAAGTATGATGTGAATGTGGGTATGTATTATGATCCTCCTTTAGTTGAAAAACACGTGACACTGAAGCAAAGTTTAAACCACTCTCAATTAGTTGAATTAATTGTGAAACGGCTTGGCATTGCATGTGAGGGGTTTCTAGTGAGAATCTACTATCGTTGTCCTCAAATCATTGGTTCGTGTATATATTATCGATGTTATAATCTGGAAGATGACGAGTCCACGAAAATCTTCTTTGAAAATGTTGATAGAATGTCCTTGTCCTCAGTTGTTCTCTACATTCAGTTAGAAATGATATCAAACTCCTTTCAACGTGATGGTGATGTTGGCTCGGGCACGTTCATATCGTTGTTGAGCAATGTTCATAACTATACATCAACAACTTGCCCTACCTTCCTAACCCCTGAATATTTCCAGGGTTTAGGAGAATCTCCTATGGTTAGTGAGTCGATTCAACCTAGATCGTATGTCCATCTCGACTGCACCCAGCCATCCACAAGTGCTGGTATACATAATGGGTACTATGAAGAGTTTAATGTCTTCGATGATGATAATGTAGGCAAAATTGGCTAGCATGTTGTTGGTTCTGATGGTGGTGGTGTTAACCGTGTTATTAGCGAGATTAATGTTGATGATGAGGAAGGTGAAGGTAGGGAACTTGAAGCACAAAGTGAAGATGATTAATCCTTATCTGCTGATTCGAATCCAGGGGATGATGAGGAACTTTTGGTGTACACGAAAAATGTTCCCACTGCATTCCATCATATGGGGAATCCTAATATCAAAGAATTCTTTAACGATTAAGGGGGACCTGATGAGGATGGGTATGACCCAACTAATTGTGGCAGAATACTTCCTAATTATGTTCAAGCGACCGGCGAAGTTGATTTGGGTATAAAATTTCAGAGTAAGCCAGAATTGGCAGAAGCTATTTCTAGGCGGAGTCCGATGAAGGACAGGGAACACCGGAATGTAGAGAGCAAGTCGCATACATGGTACGCAAAATGCAGGGAAGTTGTCAAAGGAAGTGGCAATTGTCAGTGGATTGTCAGAGCCAGCGTGAAGTCCTCCCACGGGATGTGGGAGATCACCAAATGGGAAAACAACCATACTTGTATTGGTGCTGGCCGATCAGATGGCAACACTAATGTGATATCGTTGATGATTGCTCGTTCCATTTTCTATCATATTGAGGTGCCCCTCCTTCACGGTCAAGGATGTGCAAGAGCATGTGGTGAAGGAGTTAAAAGTGACAATTTCATACAATAAGGCGTGGTATGGTCGACAGAAGGCTATTGATTTGGCATTCGGAACCTGGGAGGAATCCTTCGAGATTTTGCCAGCATTTATGGATGAGCTGGCCAGGGCTAATACTACCACAGTTGTTGATTGAGCAGACATACATGATAGAGTAGACATATATGATAGAGTACATGGTCACGGGTGTGGGAAGTTCAAGTTTGTGTTCAGGGCATTTGGTCAGGCTATCAAAGCCTTTCGCCAATGTAGGCCAGTGATCAGTATGAATGGTACTCATCTGAGAGGTGCGCACAAGGCCAAAATACTAGTTGTTGTGGTGCACGATGCGAATGATTATGTATTGCACATCGCCTATGCAATAGTTGATGCTGAAACTATTAAGAGCTAGAACTGGTCCATGCTCAAGTTGCAACACTATGTGGTAGGTGATGATACTAGGTCCATGTGTATTATATCGGACCGTCATGAGGAGATATTTAATAAAATGAGACATATGGATGAAGCCGGCAGGATACCACCAGTTTTGTTTGAGACATTTTCAGTCCAACTTCCTTAGTGCGGAAAGTGGGAAGTTAAAAAACACACATTTGAAGACTCTGGTTTGGTAGCTTGGTAGTGCTAGACAGGAAAGAAAGTGGCAAGAGTACAAAGAGAAGTTAGAAAAGCTCGAACCAACTGCTTGTGATTGGTTGAAACAACATGATAGCTCTAAGTAGTGACTTAATTTTGATGGAAACCGTCGCTGAGGAATTCTTACAACCAATATGTTAGAGAGCTACAAAAATTGTTTGAGGCGCGCAAGACATCTACCGATAACAGCATGTATTAACGCCACTTTCGAACGAACAGTTGAAATATTTGCTCAAAGGTTAATGGAGGCGACAAAATTGAGTCACATTTCTTCCACAATATTGTTCAACATATGCGTTTTCATAGGAGATAAAAAATTCTAAATTATTGTTGTTGTGCAGTTATGTTTTGCCAAACAGGATTTGGAAGAAGTTTGAGAAGAACGACAGTTGGGGGCAGGTACATGTTGTGAATGTGTATAGTCATAATTCACATATTTATAAGGTTTTGACAAGGATCTTTGATGGTAGTGCAGGTGAACGACACTATATTGTGAAATATTCGAAGAAAGAGTGTAGCTGTCAAGAATGACAAATTTTTCGTCTGCCTTGTTCCATTGCCTTGGCTGTTTTTAGGAAAAGGCATGATGATCCTATAAACCTTTGTGATAAGGAATTTCACACTACCACCTTCGTCGGTCAATATAGTGCAGGTTTAGTGCCAGTCTGAGATCCTCACTGTGGCAACCCGCCAACTGGAGATTGGTCCCCGATATGGAAAGGTTTCGCGATCGGAGGCGTGGCCAATTTGCAGAGAGAAAGATAAGGAATCAGATGGATGAGAGACTTCCTGGTGATCATAGAAGTGTCTGTGGGCCAATTCTAAGAATGCTTTGTTATGGCTGTTTCTGATAATGCTTAGTTTTTCAGGAGACAACTATGCATTTCATGATATCGGTGTTTAGACTACTTTTGTGTTGATGCTACTTATTATTCTATGATCATGTATGTTATATTATATTACCTTGTTATTTGATTGATTTTACTATTGTTCTGTGATACACGTTTAATTTAGAATAACTCACTAGGGATGGTTTGATGTGAATTGTTTTCTAGCTGCAAATTCTTTTGTGATTATGTGCTACGTGTTGCACTGACTGATGATCAATCTTTCATACGCCTAGCGGTTCTCAAGTGAAAAATATATCATTTTAATGATGAAGCAGGAGACAATGACTCTGTTTGGCAGGGCTTTTTAGCTGCTGTGCTTATAAGCAAAACACTTTTTGGTGTTTGGTAAACTGCTAAAAA
>JAULKM010000001.1:1867619-1886973 GCA_032355605.1 Rubia tinctorum
TATTTTCAAAATGTTAAGGGCCGAATAGGGGCAGTATTGGGAGTGGGGACCAAACAAGTTATTCAAATATATGTTGGTGCTCAAATAAACAATTTAGTCAAAAAATAAATATTTATAAAATATATGTTAAAAATAATCTAACAACATCTCACATGATATTTCTATTATATTAGTTTATATTTACTGTCAAAGTTTCCAAAGTTTGACTCCCAAAAGCAATTAAGCAATTAGAGTGGGACGAAGGGAGTATAAAATTTGCATATAAAAGTGGCAACATTTAATTTTAAGGTTTACGCCAGCATGTGAAGATGTTAATCATCATAACTATCAAGCAATTAAACACCATTCATTACAAAAGGGTTCAAATGCACTGACATAAAAACTGAAAAAATCCAAATCAACCTAAAATATCAATAACAATCAAGCACCTCAAAACTAACAATCAGCCATCATAACTGAAAAATCTATGTCGGACAATACATTCCAAACAATCAAATTCTATTTTTCCCCCGACTTGTTTCCCTTCGCCTATGGCCTTTTCATAGACCTGCCTTCTCCTACTAGTTTTGAAGAGAATAACTCTCCTACTCCATCAACGCAAAGGTGATGGGTCCTTTGTTCAAGGGAACACCTTCGGGAGTATGATTAGTCAAAGCATTTTTTATCATCTCATCAATGGCATCGTATAGCTCTGGCTTGGAAAGTGTCCCTATGAAATAAATAAAAAAAACATCACATACAGTAATAAAAACATCAATATATGAAATTAAAACATCATAATAGCACACATAACATCACTGACAACTACATTGAGAAACATCAAATACAATATTTAAAAAATCAATCTCAAAATTAAAAAAACATCAACAACACACACTAGAATATCAAAACGACAAAATTAAACATCAGTTGCACACTTAAACGTGAAAATACCACAAGCATCAAACACTTAAATTAAAACACTATACCAACACATGTAACAATACTTAGAGCTTAAACATGAAAGATCAAAGAAAGAACCAGAAACATCAACAACATTATCTAAAACATCACAGTTGGATTTTTTTTACAGATCCTGCTTCCTTCATGATTGCAGCATAAGTGGGAAAGTCTTCTTAGACATCTAAGAAACAGCAACAACAACACACAAATTATCACAAATCGTAACAAAATACTAAGATATCATACAGAATCAAAATAACAAAACTGAACATCAATTGCAAAGTTAAGCATGAAAACACCACAAACATCAAACGTTGAAATAAAACATCACACCAACACATATAACAATACTTAAAATCTAAACATCAAACATCAAACATAAAACTAGAAACATCAACAACGGTTTTTAAAACATCATAGTTGAGAAATAATAAAGCCTACATACCCTCATTCCTTCTTGATTGCAGCAGCAGTGGACAAGTCTTCCTAGACATCTAAGAAACAGCAACAACACAAAATTAGAACAAATCGTAACAAAACCCTAAGATATCACACGCAATCAAAACAACAAAATTGAACATCAATTGCACACTTAAGCATGACAACACAATAAGCATCAAACACCGAAATTAAAACATCACACCAATACAGTTCTATAGCATGAAACATCAAACAGAACACCAGAAACATCAACAAACAGTATCTAAAACATCACAGATGGAAAATAGTATAACTTACAAATCTTCCTTCCTTCTTGATTGAACAGTAGTGGGTAAATATTCTTAGACATCTAAGAAACAACAACATCAAAGCACAAATTAGCACAAATCTATAAGAACAATTCACCAAACACAAAAAAAATCCCAAATATTAACACAGTGAACAATATAAACCCTAAAGAACACAATAAAACATGATTGAACTACATAATGAACAAAAACCACTAAATAAGCACAATAAAACTTAGTATAACCTACACAAATCCTAGAAAATCACATGAACCAAAAAAAATTAAACAAAAATAAAAACAACAAACATGCATAAAAAACCATAGTGAAGACATTACCTTAGAATATAAACACAAAATGAATGTCCATTGTGTTAGATCGCAGTAAACCGAAGCTAAAAATGGAAACTTCGCAGGAAACGGAGCCAGAATTTCAAACACTCTCTGCGAACCATTGCGCGCAAGAAAGGAGGAAGAAAAATAGAGAGTATGCGCAATTAATTAGAAGGAAAGGAGCATGTGTGCGGTTCAGATTTGGACCTCAAAGAAAATGGGGGGGGGGGATAAGTTGCAGAAACACACAGGTTTTGTGAGGGGAAAGTGAGAGAAGAAGGTAAATTTTTTATTATTTATACTTGGACTTAAATGTAAATTAACTAAATTACACACCCAACCCCTGAATTTTTAAAAATCCAATTTGAAATCTCATGTTGAATTCTTTAAATTTAATCTCTAATCTCGATGTAGATGATCTTGTACAAGACTTTGTCTTTATGTTCCGGTTCCAATATATTGGATATTGGTAAAAGTTTCACTTATTTTCTTAAATCGGATTTTGAGACAATTGGCATTTTTATTTTAACCCTTACAAAAAAAAATAATAATTTTCTTATATTTCTTATAGCTTACTTATTATAGTCTTAATTTGATGTTATCTTACTTTACTATTATGATTAGAGAATATTCAATTTATTTTAATCAAGATTATACAATAGAAAATAATAATTATTTGTAATTTTGTTTTACGAGTATAAAAATTAATTCATTAGATCTTATTATAATTGTTGGTATTCTTCCATACCGAATCGATACCAACCAACTTTTTTGTATACCGATGTGTTGGTATACCAACGATTTGGTACAGTATTGGTTTTTAAAAATAATATACCGACATTGTTGGTATGGTACGTGGTATTATTTAAAAAGTGACGTTAACCGTACCGAATTCACCCCTAAATCATACATTACTCCCTCCGTCTCAACCCAAATTACCCCTCAATCATTGCACACTGTTCGAGAAACATGTCTGACCGTTAATATGTTTAACTACGTACAATAACGGCAAATAAAATGTTACTTTTTAGAAACTACTTGTGACGAATTCAACAATACCACATACGATAATAATATTTCTTAGAAAAATGCTTTTATAACCCTATCTAGTTGACATAAATACCAATATAACCTTTTGATAATTGAAAGTGCAGATTTAACCCTACCTAGTTGATGTAAGTGCAATTTTACCCATTCCAACATCTGAAAGCCGGGTTCGATGGAAAAGTCAGTTTTACCCCTTTGATATAACCCTACAATTTTTACGAATGTGCTGATATAACCCCATAAGCTTTAAGAATGTGCTGATATAACCCTATCCGTTTTCATAATGTGCTGATATAACCCCACATGTTACGACGGTGATGCAGCAGCGGTTTGGCGGTGGTCCGGTGGCGGCCCGACAAACTCTAAGGGTTCAAATTCATATTTTAAGACTAATGATATTTTGGACATTTTACATACAGTCAACGCCGAAAATGAGGTCTGAGGGTTACATTGGCACTTACATTAAATAGTTAGGGTTATTTTTGCACTAAAAATTATCTGAGGGTTATATTGGTATTTAGTCAAATAGGTAGGGTTATATTAGTATATATCCCTATTTCTTATATATCTATTCAAATATGCGATTAAATTTTGATAGAGAATAGTATTATAAAGTACTCTCTCTGTTTTGTTATTTATGTCACACTTACTATAAATTGATGTTTTCTTTTATTTGACACTCTTTCCATTTTTTGGCAAGATTCCATTAATTTCATCCACTCATTCTACTTTTTACTTTCTACATTCAATTTCATCCATTCATTTTCTTCATCCAAGTCCAAGCACCTAAACTTATGGTGTCATAAATAGAAAAACAGAGGGAATATGTGGGTAATTTGAGTTAGGCTAGAGGAAATATTATTTTTCAACACACTTATTTTAGCTAACTTCAGTTTAGTTCAATTCAAATCATATCAAATCAACTTTAGAGAAGAGAGTCTCGCTCTCGTTTGGAGTTCAATTCAAATCGGATCAAATCAAATAAATTTTAAAGAACATGGCCTCGTCACGGAAGCATCCTTTCGGAAAAGACAAAAAGAAAAAATAGAAGAGATTAGTGATGGAAAAAGATGAGTAAAGAAAAGGAAACATCATTTCAGAAATAACCAACAAAAACCAAAATTTGGTCCAAAAAGTGCCAAAAGTTGACATCCCCTACTACGAGACTCAAATGTACTAGATACGAAACGCCCCAAAATTCCCACGTTACAATCTTCACCATTTTCATCCACCACATCCCATCCAATTGGTTAAGATTGTGATTTGTGAAATGGTGACTTCTCCCAAACTCTCCTTCCCAACAACTCCACCTTTCATAGCTTCACCAACCTCCGTAGCTCAAAATCTAGCTTTTCTTTACCCCACATGTCTCGAGATTGAGATGAACTAGCAAATTTGTTTACTTCTTTTTCTCTCCATTATAAGCAGAACACAATTAGCCCACCAACAAATTTCCCTCTTTCCATAGACCAAGAATTCAGCTTAGCAAATGGAGCTGGTATTAAAATACTCCCTTTTTGTTGCATTATCTTATTTCAGAAAGTACTCCATTGCTGACTTGTATTCTTGAAAAGAGAATGATGCTTTCTTAAACTAATTCCAAAAGGGCTGCATATTTTCTTGACTTCTGTTCTGTTCAGTTATTCAATACTTGTTAATAAAGACTGGATTTTTATGCCATTTTGAGCTGGCCCTTTTCTTGTTCTTTGAAATCTGATTGAATCAGTGTTAAAGACGGGAGTTTTGTGCCAATTTAGAGTGGCCTTTTTCATTTTCTTGGAAATTTGATTGAATTAGGTACTGAAAACTGATTTTTTGCACCAATTTGAGCTGGCTCTTTTCTTCTTGTTTGGAATTTGATTGAATTAGGCTGTTCCTGAGGCGGGTTTGAGAATGGAGAGCGGTACGAGGAGGAATCAGACACTCATTTGTGCCCCGCTGATGGGGGACACTGTGGAGCAGATGCTGAGCTTGATGCACAAAGCCAAGCAGAGTGGGGCTGATCTTGTGGAAATTAGGTTGGATAGCCTAAAGAGCTTTAATCCTCAGGTTGATGTCGAAATCCTCATCAACCGTTGCCCTTTGCCCACTCTCTTCACTTACAGGTTGCGCATCTTTGATATTGAATTCATATTTATACCGTGTTCTCGATTGCTCATATGTTTCAGTGTTCTTGCTAGATGTTTTCTTTTGCTTTTCTAGTTTCGTAAAACTGATAGCGGCTTCTGTTTTACTAGTGCTGAACAAGTTTGGGTTACATACAAGGACTAGTTCCAATAGATGAATATGTTCAAAGATGGCTCTATATCCCTTGTAAGACGAGTAAAAATTAGAGGATCACTAGAACAAATTAAGCAGGAAGGTGGAGGCCTAAAAAAATATTTGGATGTAACTATAAAAGGACATGGTTTATGGTTAAATATAAGCGATACAATCATCTCAACTAAACATGATTGTGAGATAAAGGAGCGGTTTGTTTTTGTAATTCTTTTTGGGATGTCAAGATCAGTAATAGAGAGGTTGGGTTTTCTGGTGCCATAGGTGAGATTTTTCCTCATGACGTTGGCATCAGATGGAGCTTCATACTGTTGACTACTTGTTTTTTGTGCTTGTGCCATTTGCAAAGGTGTTCTGTATGAACTTGTATCCTTTAAGCATGCAATGGTTATCATGCAATGACTTTCTCACTATTCCCTCCTCAGGCCTAACTGGGAGGGTGGTCAGTATGAAGGTGATGAAAAAAGTAGACTGGATGTGCTTCGTTTGGCTATGGAATTGGGAGCTGATCACATCGATGTTGAGCTTAAGGTAGCTTTCTATCGCATTGTTTCAGTTTTTCTCTGGAAAGTTTGTTGCTTTTATGTTATCAAATTGTAAGCTTTGACAGTTTGTGATAGCTTTTTCCTTAGATTTTTTCCGCCTCTAAGTCTGAGTCTAGTTGAGTGAGAAGATGCACTGCATTTCTTAACTCTTGTATAGTGAATAGTTCTTTCCATGTAGTCACGAACTACAAGAAATGAATTCAATGTTATTGAGAAGCTGGTGCAAACTTTGACTGAACTTAGAATGTCTCACATGCTTCCTATCTCTTTGAAGGCCGTTGAAGAGTTCTTTGATTCTATGCGTGGAAATAAGAATGCAAAGTGCAAACTTATTGTTTCTTCTCATAACTATCACAATACTCCTTCTGCGGAGGATCTCGGCAGCCTCGTGGCACTGATTCAAGCAAGTGGAGCTGATATTGTAAAGTTTGCAACAACTGCATTGGACATTACTGATGTAGCTAGAGTTTTTCAGATCACTGTCCATTCTCAAGTAAGCGGCGTAAGTAAGTGGAGTAGTCAAGTTCCGAATCATGAATTACTTGACTAGATTATGACCAACATATAGTCAGCATTTCTATCTGTCTCTGCAGTGAAATTTTTACACAGAACTTTGAACTTACAGAACATGTTCTGCTGGTAAATCGTTTGTTATCAAGATTAGAATGTCTTTCTGTCTGGTGTCGATTTTGTCATGTACATATATGATACTTGCCTGCTCTTTTTTGTGATGCTATGTTATCATTCTTCATATAGTTTCTGCTGTCATTGGTTTGTTTAAGAATGCTATATGGCTGGATTACCTTGATATCTTTAAACTAAGCAAGAAATTGTGTACATCTTGATCTCTGAACTTTTTGTCTTGGCGTAATGTGAATATGTCCAAGCTGTTATACTGAAGTCTGTATCCACACAAAGAAATTGTGTGAGCTTGTTCATTTTTTATTTTGCTAATATGTGCGTCATTTCAAAATTTTAGGTTCCTATAATAGCGATGGTTATGGGAGAAAGAGGTCTAATGTCTTGCATACTCTGCCCAAAATTCGGTGGCTACCTGACTTTCAGTACACTTGAGTCAGGCAAGGTGTCAGCGCTTGGGCAGCCTACCGTTTCTGATTTGCTTAATTTGTACAATTTCAGATCGTTGGGGCCTAACACGAAAATATACGGAATCATTGGGAACCCTGTCAGCCACAACAAATCCCCCAAGTTGTATAATACATCTTTCAAGTTTGTGGGATTAATGGAGTCTTTATGCATTTGCTCGTGGATGACATTGAAAAGTTTTTCCAGACCTACTCATCAACATATTTTACCTGCTTCAGGTTGGTTCTTGTATCCCCATGACTGTTTAATGACAACATTGGCAAATCGGAGATTAAGTAGTGCAACTTAATTTTGTGCAGCTGCATGATTCCTCATAAAGAGGTTGCTCTCAAGTGCTGTGATGAGATAAACCCTGTTGCAAAGGTATTGTTATATTTCCTGTTTCATAACTGTTGTACGGTTATATTGACATCAACTTTTTAAAACCCATTTCTTTCCAATTTTCTCAATCTTCGTAGTCAATCGGGGCGGTAAATTGCCTTATCAGGAAACCTACGGATGGGAAGCTATTCGGTTGCAATACAGACTACGTCGGTGCAATTACAGCAATAGAGGATGGATTACGAGGTTTATCTTTGATGAACAACTTGCAATGAACTCCATTCTAAAAGTCAATTTTTGTTGATTCCCTACTTTCTTGTACAGATTCACTTCATATTAGTAGCACTTCCTATGAGTCGCCTTTAGCTGGCAAGTTATTCGTGGTCATCGGTGCTGGTGGTGCTGGAAAGGCTCTTGCTTATGGTGCAAAGCAAAAGGGAGCAAGGGTCGTGATTGCTAATCGAACTTATGGTTAGTTTTCTTGAATTTTTGCATCAACATTATATTGGAACGTTGTTATCGCTTTCATTCTATCTATATATCCTGTTTCATAATGGTCAACTAAAGATTTTGATTTTCTCTTTTACCAGATAGAGTGAGAGAAATAGCTGATTTAATTGGAGGGCATGCGTTGTCTCTGTCGGATTTAGGAAATTTTCATCCCGAGGAAGGCATGGAACTTGCTAACACAACTTCAATCGACATGCAGCCAAAGGTTGATGAAACACCTATTCCAAAGGTTTGCCTCTTTCCAATCTTTCTCTAAAACATAAATAGCTTACTTTTTAGGCTTTGAATGTAGACCTTTTAAGCTAAATTTGGTTGAACATTTCCATATATATATTTCATTTTTCAGGAAGCTCTTAAGCACTATACTTTAGCTTTCGACGCTGTATACACACCAAAAATCACGAGAATGTTACGCGAAGCAGGAGAGTCAGGAGCGACAATTGTTACAGGCGTGGAAATGTTCATCGGCCAAGCATATGAACAATACGAGAGGTTCACCGGGTTGCCAGGTACTAAATACTTTTGCCATTCCCTCTTTATTTTCATCCCATGTCCCCTCTTCTCGGTCCTCATTTTTTCGTCTGATTGCAGCGCCAAAGGAGCTGTTTAGGAGAGTTGTGTCGTGAGACGCAGAGTGTGCGAAATTCGCAGGGTATTGTTTTGCTCAAGTCATTATGAAGGGACTAAGTAGATGGAATATATTGTATTGATTTCAGTTAGGGTTATTTAAGATTTTACAGTTCTCTGTTGGAAATCCACAAGGAACTGGACAGTTCTTCTTCCCAACTTTCTGGGGATAGGGATGCAAAACCATTTGCTTGAATTTTAGTAATGAAAAACAAGTCATTCCAAAGACAAATTATTGTGGTGTTTGTGCCTGTTAGTATTTATCCCATGGTAAAGAAGTGATGAGGCTTTAATCTTATGCCATAGGTACAACTTAGATACAATTATCAGCTGCAAATTTATTACTCCCACTCCCCGTTCTATTTGCACAACAATCATTATCACGTTGTTCAAGGAATATGTTTGATCGATAATATATTTACCTACTTATAATAACGACAAATAAGAAGTTGATATTTAGAAAACTACTTGTTACGACGAATTGAACATCATCGTATACGATAATATTGTTGTTCATATATCTATACAAATATGCCGTCAATATTTGATAGAGAATAGTGTTAAAATAGTAAGAGTGCAAATAGAGCTGTGGCGGAGGGAGTAGTATTTGATAAAAAACACGAGGCGTTATTATTTGATGGCATAGTCCAAATTAGGGGTGTTTAACGAGTCGGGCAGTTTGAGATCGACTTTGTTAAAATATCAATCGATTTTTAGTCATATTTAACTCGATAACTTGCGAGTAGTTTGAGATTGATTTTGTTCTGATATGAGCAGAGTACTAATGATTTTCGACTTGATTTACGAAAATGAACTACTTTCATAACTTTCTATGTAATAAGTACCCCTAATTGAAATCATCAACCACCTGTTATAAGAAATTGAATAAATTATTTTAATATTTTATATTTTTTGGAAAATATTGTTCAAAATTCAATTATCTTGTTCTTAAAAGGTATCAAAAGAATGCCCAAAAAGGAAAAAAAATAAAAAGGAAAACCCCTATTCCAAACTCACAAATATGCACAGGGTACAAACACAATAGCACCAGGTACTCTCATTTTCTTAGTTGAGCATACAATATGTTTTTTTTCTAATAATTTTATGGTTGAAATTTAATGGGACCATTTTGCATTAAGCTTTTATCAGTTCATGCAATCTCACTTGACTCAGATCACCTCAAAGCTCTCAGCTTTGGCGAAATATGGCCGCATTCTATATGCCCGCAAACTGTTTGACGAAATGCCTCACAGAGACACCATTGCTTGGAACGCAATGCTCAGTGCATATTCCCAACATGGTCTTCACCGGGAAGCAGTTTCACTATTTTACAGCATGAGATGCAGCAATGGTAGACCTGATCACTACACTTTTATCGCAGCATTGAGCGCGAGCGCTGACTCAAAGGACAGCGAATGTGGGGAGAAGCTCCATGCTATGGCTGTTGTTTTGGGATGCACAGCGTTCTTGTCTGTTAATAATGCCCTGATTGACATGTATGGAAAGTGTGAGAGAATTCAGGAGGCTTTTCGGGTGTTTGAGGGATTGGATAATGCTACGAATGAAGTGTCGTGGTGCTCGATTCTGTTTGCTCATGTCAGTGTAGGAATTTCGATGTAGCGAGCAGTGTTTTCAATGCTATGCCAAAAAGGGTTCTTGTTGCTTGGAATACTTTGATATCTTCTTTTGCGAAGAATGGTGAAGTGGACTTGTGTTTTGAGCTTTTCAGAAAGATGTTGGAGGGGGGTTCTTGCCGGCCTGACCATTGCACATTGAGTGCACTGATGAATGCTTGTGCAGAAGGGACCGATGGTTCATATGGCAGTATAGTGCATGGGTTTGTTTATAAAATCGGGTGGATTTCAGTGCTCGAAGTGAGTAACTCGATCATTAGCCCGTACGCGAGGTTCAGCTGTCAGAATGAGATTCTCAAGATGGTTGAGTGTGTGGGGGCTTTGAATCAGGTTTCTTGGAATGCCATTATCGACGCTCATATGAAGACTGGTAATAGCGAAGCTGCATTAGTTACTTTTCATCAGGCGCCTGAGAAGAATGTAGTTTTTTGGACGTGTATGATTTCCGGCTGTGCCAGAAATGGAAATGGGGACAGGCGATATCCCTATTCGCGAATATGATTAGGACCAACCTTAAGCCGAATGATTTCACATTCGGGGCAGTTTTACACACCTGTTCAACCCTAGCCGCGCTTAGTCAGGGAAAAGTGGTCCATGGTTGCGCGATTCAATCAGGGTTCCATGGTTACAGCTACGTGTCCAATGGTTTGCTGAACTTGTATGCAAAATGTGGAGTCATGACTGATTCCTACAGAATATTTTGCGACATTCGTGTCAAGGATATGATCTCGTGGAACACAATGTTGTTCGCGCTTGGCTTATGTGGTTCATCCACCCAAGCCCATCAGCTCTTTGAAACAATGCTGAATTCAGGAACAAAACCAGATAAGGTAACCTTCATCAGCCTCCTGATGACTTGCAGCCATTCAGGTCTCATAGAACAAGGCCGGAAACTATTTGAAGCGATGAAATCCATTCACGGGCTCTCCCCTGATAACAACCACATGGTTTGCATGGTGGACATGCTGGCGAGGGCGGGGCATCTGAAGGAGGCCCGGGAACTAACTAGGAAACACCTGGATTCGCCAAGCGTGCTGTTTGGATCATGTTCGGGCCATGGAGATGCTGAAATCGGGGCAGAATTTGGTCAAGAAGTGAGAATTCTTGAGCTGGAGAATTAGATGAGTTATGTGCTGATGTCTAACATGTATTGTGCAAGTGACCAGGGGAAAGAGGCTGAGAAATTGAGGCAAGAAATGGCTGATCAGGACATGAAAAAATTGCCAGGAATCAGTTGGATTGAGGTGAAGAATGAAATGGCATACTTTTTTGTAGGGACACAATTTGATGTAGAAATGAAGGAGTTGTTAGGTGATGTTTTGTCCATTCTTGAATCTGAAATGAAAAGCCCTAATGCCATTTTATGATATCTGTGTTCAAATTCCAATTCCTTCCAGTTCTAATTCTAAAGTAAATGTTTATGGAGAGTGTGTTTGGAAACTTCAGAGTGGTGGTATCTGGAACTAATTACACGGGTATTTTATGTCTATAAATGGATGAATTCATCAACGTGAGAATCTTATATTATCATATGTGTATGTTTAAATGATTATTGACCAATGAGAATGTAAAGGATGACGAGAGTGTCGCAATTTATTTGAAAATCGACAAATTATCAAATTCTCTCAATGCGCCAATATTTGTGTTGCTGCTAAAAAGAATCACTTTATTTTAACTCAATGAAATATCATAATATTGGTTTGTAGATTAAAAAAAATCATCTTTTTTATTAACATTCAAAATTTCACTATAAGACATACATAAAGAGATCAGAGGAGTATGAAAATATTAAGTTGATGATCGAGCAAAATGCACATATAACCTACATAGTTAACGAAAGTGCACACATAACTTTTTTCGACAATTTAAGGCCGGAATTCAATGAAAAGATAATATTGCCCCTCTACAAAAAAAAATACAAAATACAGAACTCCCTAACGCTAATTGTTTCTTCTTCTTTTCTCCACTCTCATCACCCAGTTCCGCTTACCATTACTCCTCATCCCGTTCTTCACAAGAAGAAGCCACCGTTATTCTTTTCTCCACTCTCATAATTGATTTCTCTATAATGGGCTACTCACCACCATAGCCGGTGAAGCTCCATTCTGACCAAAAGGAAGCTTCGGCCTGCTCCACACTTCGTCGCCTTCGGCGAACCAGCGTCTCTGTCACGCTTGTAGAGTTGCTCCGCCGCGTCGAAGTGAATTCCGTCAACACCCCCGACCGCCATTTGATTCCGTTCGGCGACCAATTTTTGAACTTGAACCTGTACCCGTACCTGTTTGTTATCTCTTTTCGTTGGTTGTCGAACGTTGAAGACAACACAGCCACGATGTCGAGTTGAAGTCTATGCATCGTGTTAAAGCCCATTTGCGCCAACGTCAATTTGAGATTTGAGGGGTGCACCAAATGGTTAGGGCTTCGAGATTTGGAGTTGGTGGAGGGGCTGCGGGATGAGGGTGGCGTTGGGGCTGGTTGGAGCTGGCTGGAGGGGTGGCGGTGGTTAGGGATGATAATGGGTTGGGTTTTGGTGGAGATCTCCCCCGCATCTGCCCCAATGTGGAGGGTATGGATATAGTTTTCGTGGGGGTGGGGCAGGTATGGGTATAAATTGATACCCGCCATGGGTAGTGGGCCAGACATGGATATTAGTTCATACCCATCCCACCCCACTATACCCGCTATGTACACACTAATTTATTATATAATAAACTATTATTTATCTATAATGCACATGTTTTACTTATAATATTTTCATGTATATATTATTCAACTTTTAGCATTAAAATTATTAATTTTAAAGTAAAATCCAGATGTTGTTTGGAGATATAAATGGGGTGAGTAAAATGGATTTGAGGTGGGTATGAAAACCCAAGTGGGTGATGGGGCGGGGATGGATTTTAGAAATACCCGATGGGGCGGGTGGATTTTAATATTGTACTTGCCCTGGGTAATGGGGTGAGTATGGGTATGAAAATTTTAGGTGGACATGAGTATGAAGGTATCATAATCCCTAACCGCCCCGCCCCATTGCCATCCCTAGCGGTGGTGACCGGGTGAAGGCGGGATGGGGCGATGGTGGTGGTGGTGGCGGGGTGGTGGTGGTGTCGAAAACCCTAGCGGCGGAGGGAGTCTGACAACGGGTGGGATGGCTGGTGGTGGCTAAAACCCTAGCCTGGGGGGAGGCTGACGGGGGGAGGGTGACTGGTGGCAGCGGAAACCCCAGTGGTAGAGAATGTGGCAGCAGAGGTGATCGAGGTGGAGCAGTGGCGGTACGGTGGCGAAGGTGGTGGAGCACTGACGGTGGTGGTAGACAGTAACTGGGCAAAAGGGCATTTTTGTCTTTCAAATGTTGCAGTAGGCTGAAAGGGCATTTTGGTCATTTTCAGTCGGTCAATGGCCGAAAATGGTCAGTCAATATCGGAATATAGTGTTTAGGGTTATATTTGCACTTATGTAAAGTAGTTAGAGTTACTTTTGCACTAAAAATTATATCAGAGTTATATCTGCACTTTCACAATTATATAGAATTATATTTGTATATTTCCCTAAATGATTAGATTCTATAGAATTGTGACAAAATACGTAACATTAAAAGATATACTTCCTCTGTCTCATACCAAGTTACACAATTACTATTTAACAGTTAACACTGTCAAACTTTGACCACATATTTGAATATATATATAGATAATAATATTATTGCACGTGGTATTGTTGGATTTGTCATAGTAAGTAGTTTCTATATATCGACTTTTATATACCATTATTATACTTAGTTAAACATATTGATGATAAAATATATATTTTCAAAATCGTGAAAAAGATTTTGTGACGGAAAAAGTTCTATGAAGATTAGTTTGGGAAAGAGGGAGTACTACCATATAATAGGAAATGTACAAATTATATCTCTCCAAACTTAAAGTGCTTCTTAAAAGAGCTTTTGACTCATAAGCAACGTAATAAAAAAAAAACCTCATGATTCGACAAACATGGTTGAATAGGTAAAAATCTGATTATTTCAAAAAAAAAAATCTGAATATATAAACATATATAGAAGCAACAATTTTTTTTGTCCCCGTGTGATGCTTTTCTCTCTTTTATAAATGACTCTTTTAAGATGATTTCATCTTATCTCTCTATTATCTCTAACTTTTTTTTTCTTTGAGTAAAATACTAAAATAACTCTACTTTTTTTGACTAAAAGTGCTAATATAACCCTGCAATTTGAAAAAGTGTCAATATTACCCTGAACTTAGCTGACTTTTCAGTCAACAGTCATTTGACTGGAATCCGATGAAATGATGATTATGCCCTTATTTTAAAAAGAAAATGCCAAAATTTTGATAATCCCAAACAACCCTTTCTTTCCTCCTTTGCTACAACCTTTTCTTTCCTCCGCCGACAACCCTTTCTCCCTCCTTTCTTCCCTCTTTCTTCCTCCCCTTTCTCCCCCTCTGGAATTGGTTAGCGAAATTGTTTAGGGTTAGCCTCCCCCTTATTCTTGGGTGGTGTTTAGGGCGTAGGTGTTAGATCGGCTGGTGTTTAGATAGTGGTGGCGTTTAGGGTAGTGGTGAGCGGCGACGGTGGGTGAGCTAGGGTGAGAGAAGGTTGTGGTGGTGCTGAGGTGAGGCTAGGATGACTGAGGTGGGGGTAAGGGAGGGGAAGACGACAGGGGGAGACAGGGAGGGGGAGACGATGACGACGGGGTTTGGGTGGAGCTAGGGTGGCGGAGACGGGGGAGAGGGAGAGGGAGGGGGAGACGACGACGGTGAGATGGAGGGTGAGGTTAGGGTGGCGGAGGTGGGGGAAAGGGAGGAGGAGAGCGGCGGCGGCGGCAACGTTCACTTGGAAAGCACTCGTCAGCGGGTTAGGAGAATTTTGAAAGTGATTAAATTCATGAGAATTTCACATTTTGAAAGAATTTTCAATTGGTGCAATCTTTCAAAGAATTTTGGATTTTCCACCCGGGTGTTATGAGGTAATTGTTGCAGTTTTTGTGATTTGCAATGTTTAAAGGTTATGAATTAGTGGGTATGAATGCCGCCGCCGAGTGCTTGCCGAGAATTAGTGGGTATGAATTAGTGAAATGTTTTCACATTTTGAAATAATTTTCCTCTGAAAGATTGCACCGAAATCCTCTGTAATATTGCACTGATTTCCAGTGGCGGTGGTGGTTTCCAGCGGGTTAGGTTTAGGGTGGTGAAGAAAAAAGAAATTAGGGGGGTATAATGGGTATTGAATTTTCATATTTGGTCTAAGGGGTATTTTGGTCATTTTAGTTTTTGGTCAATGCCTGAATTTTTTGGGTCAACGCCAGAAGGAGGGAATTTGGGTATATCGGCACAATTGTTCCGAAAGTTATGGTTAAATTAGCACATACACTAATAAGTTATGGTTAAATTGACACTTTCTCAGATTGCAGGGTTATATTGACACTTTCAATCTAAACCCGGAATTATAAAAGTAAATAACCCTTTTTCTTTTTTACTTCTGGATGTTCTTATACAATTCTTTTTCTTTTGAAAATTTATTTATTTTTCCTCACTCATTCATGTTACTTTTACTATTTCATCCTCTTTCTTTATTTGATTATTTCTCCTTCACGCACCTATGTCTGATTCAATAGAAATTGAGTATTCGCACCGTACCAACCAAACTTCCACATAATTTTTTCATAGTTTCTGATACTCATGTTTGACTGTAAATATATGCAATACGTATAATAACGATACATGAACAGTGGATATTTTGAAACTACATGTTACGCCGAATTTAGCAGTATCTGATACGATAATACTACTATTCATACATTCATTTTAATATATGATAAAAGTTTTACAACTTTAATTTGAAAAAAAGAGGGACTATAATGACCACATACAATGTATATTAATCTTCCATACATTTAACTGTCATAGTTTACTACTCCTTCCGTCCTTTTTTTAGTGTCTTACATCACTATTCATCAATAAAGTTGATGTTGCTTGTATTGTAAAAATATATAAATTTATAAATGTGAAAAATATCACAAGAGATACTGCTACATTCATCGTAATACATACTTTTAAAATATTTAATTTTCACAATTTAATTTTTAAACATAATTTAAGAGATTAAAATCATAAAATCATCATTGAATAGTGACAAAAGAGAAAGTAGGACAATAAAATAGGGACGGAGGGAGTAATAGTATATGCATCGAACAGAGTTCGTGCCGCCAACAACACACAAACAATTAGACTAATACTCCCTCACTATGTATCAATTCAAACTGCAATTTAACTATTTATTTAGTAAAAAATTATTAACTTTGACCCCAAAGTTTAATAGATATAAGAGTATAAATATTATTGAGCAATACTTTGTTAGATTCGTTATGACATATATTTTCAGAATAACAACTTTTTTCAAGTTTTAATTATCCTTAATAAAAGATATTAAAGATCAAACATTTTTTGAGTAAATTGATGAAAGTCAAAGCGTGCGGTTTGAATTGGGACAGAGGAAGTAGTATTTTAAGTTTTTACTCTTGGGCTGGATTGCGTCCGTCAATTCAGTCCGATCTGAAATATTAGATCGAAATCAGTTGGAACAATTAGAATGAGTCGGATGGATTTGAAAGAATGTTTTCCCGTGATCATTATTATTGATCATGAAGAGATAAATAGAGAGTACAAAGCATAAAGGTAGAATAGTCCTAATATAACTCTAAAATAGTCAAAAAGATAAAATCAAATCTAATCATTTAACTGATTTATTCTGACACCCCCTCTAGCGAAGCATCGGATGTTCGCCGACACACAAATTGGATCTGAAAAACTCGAACAGCGTACGAGATATCCCCTTGGTGAAAATGTCCGATATCTGAAGAGAAGTGGGTACGTGCGCAACTCGAATCTTGCAGGAGGCCACCAACTCTCGAAAAAAGTGATATTCGATGTCGATGTGCTTTGCCCGCTTGTGAGCCACAGGATTCTGAGCCAAGAAGATGGCGCTATTGTTGTCACATAACAGCAACGGAGGGCCGGGCAGAGGAACTCGAAGATCACGAAGCAAGTGAGTGAGCCAAACAACCTCTAAAGCAGTGTTAGCTAGAGCTCGGTACTCAGATTCAGTGCTGGAACGAGAAGCTGTGGGCTGTTCCTTGGCACTCCAGGAAACAAGATTCCCACCAAGAAAGAAAGCATATCCATAATTAAATCGATGAATCTCCAGACAACGAGCCCAGTCAGCATCAGAATACCCCAATATCTTAGGAGAACTAGCAGAATGAAATGGGAGACTGAAATGAAGGGTACCTCGAACATAGTGCAGAATCTGCGCAACTACAAAAAATGATTATCTCTGGGGTCCTGAAGATACTGATTGACTGTGTTGATCGAGAAGACCAAGTATGGATGAGTGATGGTCAAGTACTGAAGAGCTCCAACAAGAGAACAACACAGGGCTGGATATCTGAACGGTGGACTGGTCGAACAATGCAACTGAGATCCAGTAACAAAAGACGTGGAAACTGGTGCAGCGTCAGACATACCAGCCCGAGTCAGGATGTCTCGAGCATACTTCGCTTGAACAAGAAGTAAAACTGATGAAGTAGGTGAAACTTCAAGACCAAGGAAGTAATAAAGAGCACCGAGATCCTTGATCGCAAACTCTCGATGTGTCTGATCAATGAATTGGCAAAGAAGAGTCAAGTCGTTTCCTGTAAAAATGATGTCGTCCACATAAACAAGGAGATACAGTAACGATGACCCTCTTAAAAGAACAAATAAAGAAGTGTCGGCTGAGCTGCACTAAAACCAAGTTGAATCAAATAAGTACTGAGACGATGAAACCATGCCCGAGGGGCCTACTTAAGACCATAAATGGCCTTTCGCAACCGAAAAACATAATCTGGATGAACATGGTCCTTATATCCAACGGGTTGCTTCATATAGACCAGAGCATCGAGAACGCCATTAAGAAAAGAGTTCTTGATATCCAACTGATGAAGTGGCCAAGAATGCATCGTGGGAATGGCAAGAACCTTCCAAACAGTGGAGGCTTTGACCACATGACTGAAAGTGTGGTCAAAGTCAAAACCCGGAATCTGCAAGAAACCCTGCGCCACAAGTCTGGCTTTGTGACGATCAATAGTGCAATCCGGTTGATACTTGAGCCTATAGACCCATTTGGAGCCAAAAATGTTAGCATCCGAAGGTCGAGACACTAAGTCCCAAGTGTGCTGGCCACGAAGAGCCGCCATCTCGTCATCCATGGCAGAAACCCAAGCCGAATCCTGAAGAGCAGTGCGATAATCCGTGGGCTAAGATTGAGCAAGTAGAGCAGCAGTAAGACCATGGGTGATAATGTCTGAATAATCCTTGCAATGAATAGCACCAGTAGCTGACCTAGTAGCCATTCGATGAGTGCGAGGCCGAGGTGGAGAGATCGAATGAGCAGTTGCTACCGGCGAAGAAACCGGTGGGGTGGAGGTGAACCGAGTGGACTGGTCGGAGAACCAGGTGAGTTGGTCGATGGTGAGATCGGTAAAGCAGGATGCATCATAGCGGCCACTGGATGGTCTGAATCGGCAGAGCAGACAGAACATGGTGCTGTAGTAAGTGAGGGTGATACAAACAATGAGTCAGGAAGGCTAGCAACCAAAGGGACAAGCCAAGCAGGAGGAGACGCCATAATGGAAGAAGTATGGATATCAGCTGTTGTATCAGTGGAATCAAAAAACGTAGAGACATCTAGAGAGGATGAAGGTACTGAAGTAGAACCATCAGCATAAGGGAAGAAAGTGTTTTCAAACCGTGCATGTCTGGTAACATATATCTTTCCAGACGTAGGATCCAAGCATCAATATCCCTTGTACTAGGAGTCATACCCGAGAAAGATATAGGGAAAACTGCGAGGAGCGAGTTTGTGAACTGCATATGTACACACGAAAACCAAATGCATGGAAGTTCGTGTATATAGGAACCCGACCATTGATAACTTCATATCGTGATCATCCGCCAAAGAGAGGAGTGAGCAACCGATTTATAGTATAAGCATCTGAAGCAAAATCATAAGGCCAGTGAGATAGAGGGACATTAGAGTGATATAACATATAGGCCCATCTCAGTAATGTGGTGATGCTTGCGCTCAACCTAGCTATTATGCTCAGGAGTATATGGGAAAGAAATCTGATGGTGAATGCCCTTTGTGTGAAAGTGAGAGCGTACGCGTCCATTTACAAACTCAGTCCCCCCCTCACTCTGAAATTCCTCACTGGTGGAAGAGACCTGGTTGTC
>JAULKM010000001.1:1887073-1905597 GCA_032355605.1 Rubia tinctorum
CAAGCTGTCGTAATGGCCAATTACGAGTGACAGCGAGAGATAAAACAGTACGAACAGTAGACGCCTTCACCACCGGATTGAACGTATGATCATATTCATCTTCATCATGAATATGATCAATCAAAGCATTTAGTGCTGCATCTCTAAATTTAGTTCTTGCCCAAGTTATAGGAAAAACCATGTCGTTTAGAGGATGTCGAACAAATCCCTTACAATTTTGATCAAGATGAGGCACGCCGGTTGACACAAGCGTTGGCACGGCCCGTGCTGGTGACAACACTCCACTACTACAAATTAAGGCTAATGTAACACTTTCCTTGCAACAATTAATTAAAATGTTACAATAGCTTATAAATTGTTACTTAAAATTTTGAAAAGTGTTGTATACATATTGAAAAGTGTTACCTAAATTTTAAAAAAAGTGTTACGTTAAATCTTAGATAACATCGCCTAAGGTAATACTTGTAAAAGTGTTACTTTTGATGCTATTTCAACACTTTGAACCTATTGTAACACTTTTACGAGTATTACCTTAGGCGATACTATATTAGATCTAATGTAATACTTTTTAAATTTTAGGTAACACTTTTCAATATTTATGTAACACTTTTCAAAAATTTAAGTAACACTTTATAAGTTATTGTAACATTTTAAATAAGTGTTGCAAACAAAGTGTTACGATAGCTCTAATATGTAGTATTGCTCGTGCAGGTGAGGTTGGCATAGAGGATGACACGGTCCGTGTATCTGGCATGGAGGCTGGCATGACCCGTGCATCTGGATTCGTATCCGATAAACTTCAATTTCATCGAATCCTTCTATTCTATTCTTTCGAAACTCAAATTTATCCGCTCATTTTGTGCATCACAAATAGAAGAAAAAAATATTTAAGGATGCTAAATTAGTCGAAGTGGATTATAAGCTCTTCAAAGCTAAAGCTCGATTGGCAATTTAGTTGGAGTAAGTAATGCTTTTGCTTGCACTCAACAACTGTGACATTTTGCCCTAGTACTTGTAAACCCCATTATTATAGAAACAGACTTTGTACGTTTGATTAATGTTGCGTCATCTTTCTCGTAACAGTGTGTCATTTTCTAAGTAACACTATTAATTTATTAGCACAATTAGTCAACTAAATCATTTCTGCTACTCCTTCCGTTTAACTCTATTTGCACTTTTATTTTTTTAATACTATTTACTATTAAAGTTTGACCAGATATTTATTTAGATAAATGAATAATAGTATTATCGTGTATAATTGATATTGTTTAATTCATCGTAACAAATAGTTTTAAATGTCATTTTTATTTACCTTTATTAAATGTAAGTAAAAATATTAACGATTAAACATATTTTAATTTTGAACAATATGATAATGATTGTTATTCAAATATTGGTGAGACAGATGAAATAGTTCTTGATTTGTTTATTGGAAATTACGTCTCTGTTATTACTGGCCATATTAATACGATATACTCCCTCCGTTTTTCTATGTTTGGCACCATAGGTTTAGTTGTTTTTTTTTGCAAGTTGAAATGTGTTGATGAAATTAAATGAGGAGAGTAAAAAGTTTAATGAGTGGTTGAGAATGGTGTACTTTTTGCCATAAAAGTAAATGTGACAATTTTAGAAAAAACATACTAAAATGGTAAGTGTGTCAAACATTGGAAAAAAGAGGGAGTATATGATGTTTGGGATAAATTTAATTTGTATTTGTACTGGATGTCTATTTATTATTTTATTTAATTCTAATTAGTGTATTTTAAGCATTTTTTATTTCATGTTTAATTATTTTACTTTGATAGTATTTGGGATATATACAAATATAACCCTATGTATATGAGAAAGTGCAGATATAACCCTTAGATAATTTTTAGTGTAAAAACAGCCCTAACTACTTTAAATAAGTGTAAATATAGCCCTAAAGACTATGTTCCAGCATTGACTGGCCCTTAACCGACTGGAAATGACCAAAATGCCCTTTCAGCCTAAAACAAAAATTTGATAGACAAAAATGTCATTTGACCCACCACTATACTGCCACCACCGCCACTCCACCCCCGTCGGCGTCACCACCACCTCTGTTGTCACCTTCTCCGCCGCTGGGGTTTCCCCCACCACCAGCCACCACCTCTCTCCGTCAGCCTTTCCCCATCGCTAAGGTTCCGCCTCACCCCCTCCGCCGCCGACGGCTAAAGATTTCCCCCACCGCTAAGGTTCCGCCTCTCCCGCCACCTCACACCCCCCGTAGCCTCACCCTCTCCACTAAGCAGCTATGAGTGAATCCGATTAGATTCTAAGCGCATTCCGGTCAATTCCACATGATCGAACACAATCCTCCGTCTCGATCCATCCCTTGAATTCATCTGCCGCCTCGATTTTTTAAGTCCGGCACGTGAATGCTTCCTCCTGGCTCTTCTTCTCCGCCCACTTCTCCGGCACGTACTGCTTCCCTGACGATGCCACTGCGTAGGCACAACTTCCCATGCTCAGTTCCTCGCAAACTACGTTTCCTCCAGCAGATTACAGTAACAAAATTATTATACTCCCTCTGTCCCAACCCAAATTACCCACCTACTTATGACATTATTTTCTATCAAAGTTTGACCGCGTATTTGAATAGATATATGAGAAATAATATTATTGTAAGTGATATTGTTGAATTCGTCGTAACAACTAGTTTCTAGAAAGTAACTTTCTATTTGCCGTTATTATACGTAGTTAAACATATTAACGGTCAAACATGTTTCTCGAATAGTGTGCAATGATTGGGCTGTAATTTGGGTTGGGACGGGGGAGTATGAATTCTGAAAAGTGAGAATCAATCTGACCGGTTTGATGATGAAATAATTAATGGGAGTTGGTCTTACCAAGGGCGCCAAGTATGCAGAGGCACAAATTATCAACGGATGTGGCGGGGATGAGCTTAGTGGTGGAGGATGGTGGAGGGAGGGAGGGAGGCGGCGGGAAAAAAGAGAGAACGAAGGAGATCAGAGAAAAGAGAAGGGATGCATGTGAAAAGAGATAAGAAAAAAAAGAGTAATGAGAATTAGGTTAGGGTTTAGAGTCATTATAAACATTTCATATTTTTTAATTTTTCACAGGGGTAAAATAGTATTTCTACAAAATTCTAACCAAAATCTGCCGGAAAAAGGTTATATTTGCACATACACTAGTTAACTAGGGTTATATTTGCACTTTCAATTATCACAGAGTTATATGTGCACTTTCATGAATTATGTAGGGTTATATATGCACGTGACTCATAGTGTTTTTAATGTTTATATTATATTATAATTGTTTTTATTTTTATTTTAATGCATATTTTTATTTTCATTTTCATATTTAATTATTTTGATTTGATTTTGGATTTTGTAGCATCTTTATGTAATTTCAGAGATGTTAGTTGTCTCCTTTTATGCAAAATTACATGTTTCGTACCTCTTTTTTACATTATGTTTTAAAAACGTTTCCAGATTATTTTAAAATTGATCTTAATTGGTTCTTACTAGACATAGCACAATTTAATGAAGTTAACATACTAGTTAATGATTACCGAGATGTTAGAAATTATAATTTAATAACTTTTGAGGTTAAATTGACGTTTTCCTTGCTTTCTCTTCTTCCACCGCCTCCTCCATCATGTTTCGAACACCACCAATCCAATCACACACATCATCTATTTTGTCCTCCCAAATCTCCATGTTCCCTACTTCCTTGTGGTGACTCCCTCACCACCAAAGAGGTTGAGTCAATGTTGATTCAGTTCAGTCGGAACTGGATTCATGTTTTACGTTCTATTTTAAGATGGGCCAAAAAGTGAAAGCTGGATTTTAAACCCCAAATTTAACAATTAGATCCGCCTTTGCAACTTTGTCTGACTAGTGCGGATTTATATTTTTTTTGGTCGAAAGTGTCTCATTCTCATTACTTTAAAGATAGTTACACATTTGTGCCAGGTTTAGGCCACACAACCCATAACTAACAACTATAACTAATCTAATACAAACTTTCTATACATGAACACATTCTTTGGCTCACACACTGTAGGGTGAGCCTGCCACAAATAGACCTATCATTAGGTCCACATGTCATATATGCAATCTGCTACCCGGCCTTCAATTTTCGTCTTCACTGGGTTGCAACCAGTGTGGATTAGAGAATGAGCGGTGTTTATGTGTATTTCAGCTATTTACAAAAATGTCCAAGGCTTTCAACATTATTTTTAAAAGTAACCCCAGGTGAAAATTAATTATTTTGTGCCCCGGGATTTAAAATACTCCCATAATATATTTTCATTGCTTATAATTTACTCTCCATCTCATCATGAGACGATCTCGCTGGAAATGGACTCAAAATGTATTGATGCACAAGTAAGTATATTATATTATAGTGAAAAATCTCGTAAAGAAATAAATTAATGAAGGTGGAGAAAAAAATACCAACTCTTTTACTCATTAACTTATAACCATGGATGATAAGGTAAATGAAGCTAATGGCGTAATTAGGATTAATTGTGGGAAAATATCCGAATAAATTTATCTTTTAGTTTCTCTGCATTTTTTCTTATATGTAAAGGTAGACACTAATGCTACATTTAAATTCCTCAACATAAGCATTTGCAAACCCTATAAATGTCCCAGCATTCCGACAAAACTAAAATCACGTTTTCCTCTTCTCTTTTTCCTTTTGCCTTTCCCAAAAATTTGGCAAGTTTACATATCCTGCACCTAACCGGTGTGATTTCCCTTTTACTTTTTAATGTGTCCATAGTTGATCATCAAGTTGATGAAACCGACGATCATCGTGTATTAAACCCTAAAGATCCAATGGTGGAAGATCTCGGGTGGTGGGCGCTCAGATATGCTCAAGAAATTGAGAAAATAGATGAATTGGTGTTTGGGCATGTGTCTAAGGCTAATTTTCAAGAACTTGGAGATCACGAGTATAAGCATAGTTTGAGACTATGATGTCAGTGGGGATAGAGAATCAGATTTAACTGTGGTTTTAGTAAAAAAAATGGTGAAAATAAACTTTTATCTTTTGAAAAACATGCTAGTAATTAGACGACGTTTATTTATTTTTTCTAATGGTAATACTTATTGTAAACTAATCGAGACTAGTTGTTTTCAGTTACATTTATTATAATATAATTAAAAACAATCACTTACTCATTAAACATTGTCTTGACTTTTATATTGTACTTTTGTATATTTTTTGTTATACTTTTGGAAAGACAATTGGAAAAAACAGAAGAGATTAGTGATGGAAAAAAGATAAAGAAAAGGAAGCATCATTTTAGAAATAACCAACAAAAACCAAAATTTGGTCGAAAAGGACCAAAAGTGACCAAAGTTGACAACCCCAACAAGACTCAAATGTAGATACGAAACGCCTCAAAATCCCCACGTTACAATCTTTCCCATGTTCATCCACCAAATGTCCAAATCCCATCCAATTGGTTAAGATTTTGATTTGTGAAATGGTGACTTCTCCCAAACTCTCCTTCCCAACAACCCCAATATCCACCTTTCATAGCTTCACCAACCTCCATAGCTCAAAATCAAGCTTTACCTTGCCCCCACATTTCTTGAGATTGAGATGAAGTAGCAAATTTGTTTACTTCTTTTTCTTCTCCATCTCCAATCTAAGCAAAACAAAATTAGCCCACCAACAAATTTCCCCTTTCCATAGACCAAGAATTCAGCATAACAAATGGAGCTGGTATTAAAATACTCCCTCTTTGTTGCATTATCATATTTCAGAAAGCACTCCATTGCTGACTTGGATTCTTGAAAAGAGAATGATGCTTTCTTAAACTAATTCCACAAGGGCTGCATATTTTCTTGACTTCTGTTTTGTTCAGTTATTCAATATTTGTTTATAAAGACTGGATTTTTATACCAATTTGAGCTGGCCCTTTTCTTGTTCTTTGAAATCTGGTTGAATCAGTGATAAAGACGGGGTTTTTGTGCCAATTTAGAGTGGCTCTTTTCATTTTCTTGGAAATTTGATTGAATTAGGTACTGAAAACTGAATTTCTGCACCAATTTGAGCTGGCCCTTTTCTTGTTGTTTGGAATTTGATTGAAATAGGCTGTTCCTGAGGCGGGTTTGAGAATGGAGAGCGGTACGAGGAGGAACCCGACACTCATTTGTGCCCCACTGATGGGGGACACTGTGGAGCAGATGCTGAGTCTGATGCACAAAGCCAAGCAGAGTGGGGCTGATCTTGTGGAAATTAGGTTGGATAGCCTGAAGAGCTTTAATCCTCAGGTTGATGTCGAAATCCTCATCAATCGTTGCCCTTTGCCCACTCTCTTCACTTACAGGTTGCATATCTTCCATATTGAATTCACATCTATACCGTGTTATCGATTGCTTATATGTTTCAATGTTCTTGCTAGATGTTTTCTTTTGCTTCTCTAGTCTCATAAAACTGATAATGACTAGTTCCAATAGATGAAAAATGAAAAATAAACATGTACAAAGATGGCTCCTATATCCCTTGTGAGACAAGTAGAAGTTAGAGGATCACTAAAACAAATTACGTGCAACGGTGGAGGCCGAAAGATATTTGGATCCAACTACAGAGAAGGACATGGTTTATAGCTAAATATAAGCAATACAGTTGTCTCAACTAAACATGATGATGAGATAGAGGAGGAGTTGGTTTTTGTAGTTTTTCTTTGGATGTCAAGATCAGTAATAGACATTGGGTTTTCTGGTGCCATAGGTGGGGTTTTTCCTCATGACATTGGCATCGGATGGAGCTTCATACTTGACTTCTTGTTGGTTTTTGTGCTTGTGCCATTTGCAAAGTTGTTCTGTTTGAACTTGTATCCTTTAAGCATTCAATGGTTGTCATGCAATGGCTTTCTCACTATCCCCCCCTCAGGCCTAATTGGGAGGGTGGTCAGTATGAAGGTGATGAAAAAAGTAGACTGGACGTGCTTCGTTTAGCTATGGAGTTGGGAGCTGATCACATTGATGTTGAGCTTAAGGTAGCTTTCTATCGCCTTGTTTCAGTTGTTCTCTGGAAAATTTGTTGCTTTTATGTCATCAATATGTAAGCTTTGACAGTTTGTGATCACTTCTTTCTTAGATTTTGTCCGCCTCTAAACCTGAGTCTAGCTGAGTGAGATGATGCACTGCATTTCTTAAGTCTTGTATCATAAATAGTTCTTTCCATATAGTCACAAACTACAAGAAATGAATTCAATGTTGTTGAGAAGCCGATGCAAACTTTGACTGAACTTGGAACTATTTTGAGTTACACTATTTTCCTCTTTTGGCTTACTGTATACTGCTAAGGTTGGATTTAGTCTCACATGCTTCTTATCTCTTTGAAGGCCGTTGAAGAGTTCTTTAGTTCTATTCGTGGAAACAAGAATGCAAAGTGCAAACTTATTGTTTCTTCTCATAACTATCACAATACTCCTTCCGCGGAGGATCTCAGCAGCCTCGTGGCACGGATTCAAGCAAGTGGAGCTGATATTGTAAAGTTTGCAACAACAGCATGGGACATTACTGATGTAGCTAGAGTTTTTCAGATCACTGTCCATTCTCAAGTAAGCGGCGTAAGTAAGTGGTGTAGTCAAGTTCCGAATCATGAATGATTTGACTTGATTATAACCAACATAAAGTCAGCATTCCTATCTGTTTCTGCAGTGAATTTTTTACCCAGAACATGTTCTGCTGGTAAATTGTTTGTTATCAAGATTAGCATGTCTCTTTGTCTGGTGTCAATTTTGTCATATACATATATGTTACTTGCCTACTCTTTTTTGTGATGCTATGCTATCATCCTTCAAATAGTTTCTGCTGTCATTGGTTTGTTAAAGAAATATATGGCTGGAGTACCTTGATATCTTTAAACTAAACAAGAAATTGTGTACTTGATCTCTGAACTTTTTGTCTTGGCGTGATGTGAATCTGTCCAAGCTGCTATACTGAAGTCTGTATCCGCATAAAGAAATTGTGTGAGCTTGATCATTTTTTTTGCTAATATGTGCGTCATATCGAACTTTCAGGTTCCCATAATAGCGATGGTTATGGGAGAAAGAGGTCTGATGTCTCGCATACTCTGCCCAAAATTCGGTGGCTACCTGACTTTCGGTACACTTGAGTCAGGCAAGGTGTCAGCGCCCGGGCAGCCTACCGTTGCCGATTTGCTTAATTTGTACAATTTCAGATCGTTGGGGCCTGACACGAAAATATACGGAATCATTGGGAACCCTGTCAGCCACAGCAAATCCCCCAAGTTGTATAATACAGCTTTCAAGTCTGGGGGATTTAATGGAGTCTTTATGCATTTACTTGTGGATGACATTGAAAAGTTTTTCCAGACCTACTCATCAACAGATTTTGCCGGCTTCAGGTTGGTTCTTGTATCCCCGTGACTGTTTAACGACAAGTGACAACATTGGGAAATCGGAGATTAATTGCAATCTAATTTGGTGCAGCTGCACGATTCCTCATAAAGAGGTTGCTCTCAAGTGTTGTGACGAGGTAGACCCTGTTGCAAAGGTATTGTTATATTTCATGTTTCATAACCGTTGTACAGTTATATTGGCTTCAACTTTTTAAAACCCACTTCTTTCCAATTTTCTCAATCTTCGTAGTCCATCGGGGCGGTAAATTGCCTTATCAGGAGACCTACGGATGGGAAGTTATTCGGCTGCAATACAGACTACGTCGGTGCAATTACAGCGATAGAGGATGGATTACGAGGTTTATCTACGATGAACAACTTAGCTGCAATGAATTCCATTGGAAAAAGTCTATATTAGTTGATTCCTCGCTTCCTTGTACAGATTCACTCCATATTAGTAGCACTTCCCATGAGTCGCCTTTAGCTGGCAAGTTATTCGTGGTCATCGGTGCTGGTGGTGCTGGCAAGGCTCTTGCCTATGGTGCAAAGCAAAAGGGAGCAAGGGTTGTGATTGCTAATCGAACTTATGGTTAGTTTTCCTGAATTTTTGCATCAACAGTATATTGGAATGTTTTTACTGATTTCATTCTAGCTGCATATCTCCTGTTTCATAATGGTCAACTATTAATGATGTGCCGATTTTAAGATTTTCCTTTTCTCTTTTACCAGATAGAGCAAGAGAAATAGCCGATTTGGTTGGAGGGCAGGCATTGTCTCTGTCGGACTTAGGAAGCTTCCACCCCGAGGATGGCATGGTTCTTGCTAACACGACTTCAATCGGTATGCAGCCAAAGGTTGATGAAACACCTATTCCAAAGGTTTGCCTCTTTTCCATCTTTCTCTAAAACATTAACGGCTCACTTTTTATTAGTACTTTTGCTGCATTTCTTATATTTTGAGAAAATTGGAGTTGAATGTAGATTGAAGACCTTTAAAGCTAAATTTGGCTGAACACTTCCAAACTCTTTTTCATTCTTCAGGAAGCTCCTAAGCATTTAGCTAAACATTTCCATCTGTATTTTTTAATTTTCAGGAAGCTCTTAAGCATTATACTTTAGCTTTCGACGCTGTATACACACCAAAAATCACGAGAATGTTACGCGAAGCAGGAGAGTCAGGAGCGGCAATTGTTACAGGCGTGGAAATGTTCATCGGCCAAGCATACGAACAATACGAGAGGTTCACCGGGTTGCCAGGTATTAAAAAAAAATTCCATTCCCTCATTATTTTCATCCCATATCTCCCCTTCCCGATCCTCATTTTATTCTCTGATTGCAGCGCCAAAGGAGCTGTTTAGGAGAGTAGTGTCGTGAGACGCAGAGTGTGCGAAATTTGCAGGGTATTGTTTTGCTCAAGTCATTCTGAAGGGACTATGTAGATGGAATATATTGTATCGATTTCAGTTAGGGTTATTTAAGATTTTACAGTTCCCTGATGGAAATCCACAAGGAGCTGCTTGGACAATGGCCATTTTTCTTGAGATTATCTTGAATATTTAAGAACACATTTGTTTGTTCTGTAAACCGTTCTTCTTCCCAGCTTTGTGGGGATAGGGATACAAAATCATTTTCTTGAATTTTAGTAATGAAAACAAGTCATTCCAAAGACATTATTGTGGTGTTTGTGCATGTTCGTATATATCCCATGGTAAAGGAGTGTTGAAGCTTTAAATCTTATACCATAGGTACAACTAAGGTACAGTTATTAGCTGCAAATTTATTATTTGATGAAAACGTGAGGTGTTATTATTTGATGGAATAGTCCAAATTAGGGGTGTTTAACGAGTTGAGCAGTTTGAAATTGGTTTTGTTAAAATATGAATCGATTATTTGTGATATTTGACTCGATAGCTTGCGAGTAGTTTGAAATCGATTATGTTCTAATACGAGTCGAGTACTATAGATATTCGACTAGATTTACTAATATAAACTAGGTTCAGAACGTTCTATGCAATAAGTACCCCTAAGGGGTGTTAACGAGTTTAGCAGTTTGAGATTGGTTTTGTTAAAAGAGTCTGTCTTTTGAAAGACGGTCTTTCCATAAGTCATGGAAAGACCAAGGTTTAAAATGTAAATTAGAAGAAATTATGATAAAATTTTCGGGTTATATAAACCGAGTTATAAAATTTATAACTAATGCATGTTACATAATTAAATTTTAATATTGCAAGAAAGACTTTTTACCTTTTATTATTATAATTAAACTCTGTCTTTCCATAAGCCCGTGGAAAGACCGTCTTTCCCAAGACTTTGTCTTGTTGGAATATGAATCAATTATTGGTGATATTTGACTCTATAACTTGCGAGTAGTTTGGAATCGATTATGTTCTAATACGAGTTGAATGCTAGCGATATTCGACTTGATTTACGAAGATAAACTAGTTTCATAACTTTTTATGTAATATACCTGTAATGGATGTTAACGAGTCGAGAAGTTTGAGATCGCCTTTGTTAAAATATGAATCGATTATTGGTGATATTTGATTTGATAACTTGCGAATAGTTTGAAATCGATTATGTTCTAATATGAGACGAGTGCTCGCGATAGTTGACTTGATTTACAAACATGAACTAATTTCATAACTTTCATTGTAATAAAAGAAATCATCCACTAGTTATAAGACATTGAATAAATTATTTTATTATTTTCATTTTAAAAAAACATTGTTCAAAATGCAATTACTTATAAATATCTTCTTATTCTTAAAATGTTTTTAAAAAATACCAAAAAAGGAAAAAATGAAAAGGAAACCCCCTAGTCCAAACTCACAAATATGCAAGGTACAAACACAATGGCACTAGGTACTCTCATTTTCTTAGTTGAGCATACAATCTAGTTTTCTGATAATTTTATGGTTGAAATTTAATGGGAACAATTTGCATCAAGCTTTTATCAGTTCATGCAATCTCATTTGACTAAGATCACCTCAAAGCTGTCAGCTATGGCGAAATCTGGCCGCATTCTATGTGCCCGGAAACTGTTCGACGAAATGCCTCACAGAGACACCATTGCTTGGAACGCAATGCTCAGTGCATATTCCCAACTCGGTCTTCACAGGGAAGCAGTTTCACTATTTTACAGCATGAGATGCAGCAATGGCAGACCTGATCACTACACGTTTACCGCGGCATTGAGCGCGAGCGCTGGCTCAAAGGATAGCGAATGTGGGGAGAAGCTCCATGCTATGGCTATTGTTTTGGGATGCACAGCGTTCTTGCCTGTTAATAATGCCCTGATTGACATGTATGGAAAGTGTGAGAAAATTCGGGAGGCTTTCCGGGTGTTTGAGGGATTGGATGATGCCAAGAATGAAGTGTCGTGGTGCTCGATTCTGTTTGCGCATGTTAATGCTGGGGATTTTGATGTAGCGAGGAGTGTTTTCAATGCTATGCCGAAAAGGGTTCTTGTTGCTTGGAATACTTTGATTTCTGCTTTCGCGAAGACGGGTGAAGTGGACTTGTGTTTTGAGCTTTTCAGAAAGATGTTGGAGGAGGGTTCTTGCCGGCCAGACCATTGCACATTGAGTGCACTGATGAATGCTTGTGCAGAAGGGAGCGATGGTTCATATGGCGGTATAGTGCATGGATTTGTTTATAAAATCGGGTGGATTTTAGCGCTCGAAGTGAGCAACTCAATCATTAGCGCGTACGCGAGGTTCAGCTGTCAGAAGAAGATTCTCAAGATGATTGAGTGTGTGGGGGCTTTGAATCAGGTTTCTTGGAATGCTATTATCGACGCTCATATGAAGACTGGTGATAGCGAAGCTGCATTCGCTGCTTTTCATCAGGCACCTGAAAAGAACGTAGTTTCTTGGACGTGTATGATTTCCGGCTGTGCCGGAAATGGAAATGGGGAACAGGCGATAACCCTATTCATGAATATGATTAGGACAGGTCTTAAGCCAGATTATTTCACATTTGGGGCTGTTTTACATGCTTGTTCAACCCTAGCCGCGCTTAGTCAGGGAATGGTGGTCCATGGTTGCGCGATTCAATCAGGGTTCCACGGTTATAGCTACGTGTGCAATGGTTTGCTGAACTTGTATGCAAAATGTGGAGTCATGACTGATTCCTACAGAATTTTTCACGACATTCCTGTCAAGGATCTGATCTCCTGGAATACAATGTTGTTCGCGCTAGGGCTATGTGGTTCATCCACCCAAGCCCTTCAGCTCTTTGAAACAATGCTGGATTCAGGAACAAAACCCGATAAGGTAACCTTCATCGGCCTCCTGATGACTTGCAGTCATTCAGGTCTCATAGAACAAGGCTGGAAACTATTTGAAGCGATGAGTTCGATTCACGGGATCTCCCCTGATAACGACCACGTGGTTTGCATGGTGGACATGCTAGCGAGGGCGGGGCATCTGAAAGAGGCGCGGGAACTAAGTAGGAAACACTTGGATTCGCCAAGCGTGCTGTTTGGATCATGTTCGAGCCATGGAGATGCTGAAATCGGGGCAGAATTAGGTCAAGAAGTGCGAATTCTCCAGCCGGATAATGGAATGAGTTATGTGCTGATGTCTAACATGTATTGTGCAAGTGGCCAGTGGAAAGAGGCTGAGAAGCTGAGGCAAAAAATGGCTGATCAAAACATGAAAAAATTGCCTGGAATCAGTTGGATTGAGGTGAAGAATGAAATGGCATACTTTTTTGCAGGGACACAATTTGATGTAGAAATGAAGGAGTTGTTGAGTGATGTTTTGTCCGTTCTTGAATCTGAAATGAAAAACCCTAATGCCATTTTATGATATCTGTCTTCAAATTCCAATTCCAGTTCTGAAGTAAATGTTTATGGAGAGTGTGTTTAAAAACTTTAGAGTGTTCGTGGTATTTTATGTCATTATAAATGAATGAATTCATCAACGTGAGAATCTTATATTACAATGTGTGTATGTTTAAATGATTAAATTTTGACTAATGATAATGTAAAGGATGACGAGAGTGTTGCGATTTATTTGAAAATCGACAAATTTTCAAATCCTGTGTGTCCCCCAATGTTTGTCTCGCTACTAAAAAGAAACCCTCTATTTAACTCAATGAAATAGCATATTAAATCATCTAGTTGAGTGACATCTCTACATTCAACCACATCACCTTTCACATGGTTGAATACTTATTTGGATATATATATATATATATAAATATAATTCTATATAATTCAAATAAGTGCATAGGCCTGGTTAGTGAACATATAACTCTGAGATAATTTTAAGTCAAAAACAATCTTAACTACTTTACATAAGTGCAAATATAATTCTAAAGATTATATTCCGGCATTGACTGACCATTTTCGTCCATTGACTGCCCATAAATAATCAAAACGATCTTTCAACCTAATACAGTATTTAAAAAGACAAAATGCCTTTTGCCAGTCAGTGTTCTACCACCACTACTCCCGTCAAACCAGCGACGCCACCCCACCCCACCCCACCAGTGTTCTGCGACCACTGCTCCCGCCAAACTAGCGGTGCCACCACTGTTTCGGATAAGCCATCGACGACACCCTAGCCTGCATCTCACCCAGTGGTGCCACCCCGCCCCAGGAACAACAGCGAACATACTGTATTTGAAACCCGCACCCAAATTTGAACCCACCCACCCGTATCTAAAATCGCCCATCCAAATTCGAACTCCGCCACCCGCATTTGAAACCTGCCACCCAAATTTGAAACCCACATCTGAAACCTGCCACTCGACCCACATCTGAAACCCCCCACCAGCATTTGAAATCCGCCACCCGCCTTTGACTTTCAAGAAGAGAAGTGGCAAATAGACGGAAAAGAGAGCGTACGGAGAAGAGAACGAACGGAGATGAAGGAGCGAAGCTCACCAGAGAAGACAACCGCATCTGACCCAATGTGATATGGAAATAGAAACTTTTTCCTCGTAGGAAAGGTTATAAATGGAAGTTAAACATTTCATTTTTAATTTTTTTTCCCAAAGGGATTAGGTTATATTTGCACTCATATTTATTATTTAGTGTTATATTTGCACTTTCAATTATCAAAAGATTATACTTACACTTATGTAAATTAGATAGAGTTATTCATGCTCTTTTCTCTACTTATTTTGTCAAAATCTGATTATTTAAACATATATATAGAAGCGCACTTGATCAATCTGAGTTCCAATTGTAACACAAATGAAAAACCAACAATGTTCATTTGTCCCCATGTGATGGTTTTTCTATCGTTTATTTGTGAGTCAAATGACTCTTTCAAGTTGACTTCAACTTCTTCTTCTTCTTTTACTTTTGGATGTTCTTATAATTTTTTTTAAAAAATTTCTTTTCAAAAAAATGTTTACTTCTTCCCTCATTCATATTAATTGTTCTATTTCATCTTATTTCTTTATTTGATTATTTCTTTTTCACACACCTATTCCTTACTTGTCTAAAGAGAAATATAAAAGACGAAAGAAGTACTCCAGTAAACTATTGAAAGCAACAATTTTTGAGTACTCCCTCCGTCCCAATTAAATTTGCGCAAAATCTTTTTCAGATCTCCAATAACCATGTTTGATTGTAAATATATGTAACTACATATAATAACGATACATAAAAAGTTAATATTTTGATACTAATGTCATGACGAACAATAACAATATCTCATACGATAATATTATTGTTCATATATTTATTTAAATATATTGTCAGAGTTCTACAACTTTGACTTGAAAAAAATCTGTTCAGATTTGATTGTGACGGAGGGAGTATAATGACAAGATACAATGTATATTAATCTTTAAATATATGGTCAAACTTTACAACTCTGACTTGAAAAAAAAATTATATTCAGATTTGGTTGGGACGGAGGGAGGGAGTATAATGACTAGATACAATGTATATTAAATTGTAGATTTTGATTAAAAATTTCCTTTCCATATATTTAAATGTTATAATTTGCTATTCTTTGTCCCACTAGTGATGACATATTTACTTTTTCAAAGTGAAATTTGGTAAATTTTGACCATAAATATAAATTATTATATATAATAAATATATCATGTGAGATAGTGTTGAATTCATCTTAACATATACTCCCTCCATTCCACTATAAAATGCTTAGTTATTTTTTTGCAGTCTTTAATAGCATGTTTGACCGTAAATATCTCTACTACCTATAATAATACCTCATAAAAAATATATTTATAAAATAGATGTTAAGATGAATCTAACAGTATCTCACATGATATTTTTATTATACCTAGGTTAATTTATATTTACAGTCAAAGTTTACAATGTTTGACTCCCAAAAAGTAATTAAGCAATTTATAGTGAGACGGAGGAAGTATCCTGACAGACATATGTCCATAATCTTATGGACATACCACTTATTTTTTTAACTTATACGCTACATTTGTTAAATTACATACTAAATTTAGAAATTTAGAAATTTAGAAAATATTTTTCCGAATGTGCTGACTGGACATAAAATGACAGTTATAGTACCAACATTTAGGTGAAATTGCAGGTTTTGTTCCTCTTTTTTTTGCATATTGTTCCCAAAACATGAAATGTTCTCAATTTATTTTCATATGCTATTAACTTATTTATGTTAGCCAACATTGAGTCAACCTTTATAATTATAATTTAACGTCAAAAATTGAAAGATTAAATAATACAAATTTCGGCAACTGTTGACGGGGTTATTAACTTAATTAAAACGTGTTATGTCTGATGAAAAAACCAATCGAAAACATTTCATAATAATCTAGGAATTTTTTAAAACATGATGCAAAAAGAGAAACGAGATTTGTAATTTCGCCTAAAAGTAGACACCTAAATTGTAATTTTCTCATTTTGAGAAAATGAATTTGTGAAGGGGCAAAAGTGGAAATTGGTGATAAATGAATTTGCCCCTGAAGTTGGACATAATTACAAGCATTAGTATTGGTTTCCCAAGTAATTAAACCCAAGTCAAGGACTGAATCCTAACAAACCCTTCCCACCTCATAGATTCCCAGCACTTCTTCATGACCCTTGAATTCCATGTTTCACAATATTGTCTCATTTCATGATTTTATCCAACTTGACAAGAGTTGTTTGATCTTTTTCGGTTTTCACAAAGTAAGTTGTCACTCTTATTTTGGCTGTTTTTCTTCCATTTCGCATGATTGCCATTGTTTTTACATGCAAAAAGGTGCTTTTTGGGTCTGATTTCTGCCCGTTTGATCTAATTCTTTTAGGGTTTTGCAAAAAAAGGTTTTTTTTCCCTTTGTGGGCTCTGCTGAACGATCCCTACAGCATCTGGAGCTAGTAAAATTTGAATTTTTTTTCATGTTTTTTAATAGATTTTGACTGATTGATCTTTTGCCTATGCTTTTACAGGTGGTAAAATCACATTGTTGTTGTAGCGCTGGAACATGTTCCGATTTTGATTCTGAAGGGCTAGAGGTATGGAGGTTCCTGTGAACTCCTCTGGCAGTTTTTTTGCTACCATTTTAGCTTCCGTTTTGCTTGTTTGTGTAGAATTCGCGTTATGTATAGCTCATAACTTAACTGGGTTTTGTAGTTTCTGAGTTTACAGGGTTGTCTTTGATCTTATTCTTGTGTGGAATTTGCATTTTTTAGCTAATGAATTAACTGGTTTTTGTAGTTTACGAGGTTTTTGCACTTTTAGTAGACTTGATTTGAGTGATCAATCATTTTATGTGGATATGAATGGCCGTTCATTTATGCCTCTCGTGAATGGAACTGTTGTGGAAGCCTTTTCTTCTTCTTCTATGGATTAATGATTTGGTTTTGGTTCCTTAAATTGTGGAGGTTAGATTCTGTGTTGGGATGGAATATGTTTTTTTTGGATAAGGTGTGAGTTCTTGTAAGCAGGAATGTGATTTACGATGTTGGAGATGTGAATGATAAGTTTTTTCGCGTCAGAGGGGGAATAGGTGGCTGTAAGTGCGACATTGCAATAATTCTATGTGTAATGGAATGAGCCATCTGATATGATTGAGATGCCTAGCGTCCTTGGAATGTGTTGTAGAAGCTTATTTTTTATGGACTAAAGATTTGATTTGATATTGATTTTGATTCTGTTGTTAGGATGGCATGTGGTTTGTGGCAAGTGGTGAGTTTGTACGGGGAATAGGGATTTACATTCTTGGAGATATAAATGACACGAGGATGGCCGTACATGTCATGTTTGTGTTCTTTGCTCGTCCGTTTTGTTACCATTTTCACTATCACGTGATAGTCTATACTGGTTTTGCGGCCATTTCTCGTTTATGTTATTACACTGAGTAGAGAGCTTAGTTCTTGTACATCTTGCTTCGATATATGTATGTACCAGCTTTTACATCAAGTGTTTGTAATGTTTTTAGAAATTCTTCTTCAGAGATCCTGTTTTGCTGCTGTTTGTTTCCTTTTAATTCATTCTTGTTTTCTTTTCATGATGGGAAAATTAAGAATTTCTGTAGGAGCTACTCTATCTTGCAGTAAAAGTACACCTATGAATTAAATTGGCATTTAAATGTAAGGGATGATGGTTTGTGGTATATCTAGTTAAATAAATATGGCTATGGAAGTTTTGGGTTTTGCATTTGTGTTTTGCCGTATATCCAGCTAGATGTGGCTATGACAGTTTTGTGTCTACATTGTGTTTTGTTGTATATATGTTTCATGTAGTTAGATACGAGATAAATGGTAGAAATATCACAATTGTGTCTGCAAGTTGTGTTGCCATGACTAGTAACAGAACTTGCCTCCCGTTCAGCTGTATGCAAAGTTTGGCTGTCTGCTTGAATTTATCACTTTCATCAAATTTTGATAAATTTGTATGCTGGTTGTTGAGAACATGGCATGGTTCATCTAAATGTTTTCACATCTAAGATGTTAGTAATTTGTTTGATGTCACAGGAGGTTAGGTAGTTCTCTGTGATATCCATCGGACTATTTCAAACCTGTTTGTTTGGATCCTTACCGATGGAATGCAACAAAGAAGAAGCCTTGCGAGCGATGGACATCGCTGAGAAAAAGATGGAGAAGAAGGATTTTGATGGTGCGAAGAAGATTGCAGAGAAGGCTCAGCGGCTGTATACCGATCTTCCTAATGTTTCTCAGATGATCTTGGTTTGTGAAGTTCATTGTGC
>JAULKM010000001.1:1939548-1961320 GCA_032355605.1 Rubia tinctorum
CTATCTACTTAGTTGTATTTAGTGAGCAAATTGGGCTTAAAAATAGTATCTTTGAGAGGTACGACGACGACCTCCCATGTGGCCATTTGACATGGATAGGGTTTGTGTAACCTTAATTTGATCATAATACAGACAATTGGAGTGGATTCCTAATCGTCCCGTAGTTTTTACTCTTCACGCCGAAGGGGTTTTCCACAAAAAAAATTGTGTGCCTTGTCTTGATTGTTTAGGTTGTTTTTTGCTCATATTATTGTGATTACTATGTTGGTGTGCTAATTATTGTTGAAGAATTTTGATTTAGAGAGTCAATCTTATACTTGAAATTTTTACATTTGTTTTTATTGTTGAACAACATGTTCGTTTTCTCCTAATATTATAGTATCATAGTTGTGGTTATTTGGTTGATTTTTCCATGTATTCTACTAATATAAGCAATAGTAGGATGGTTATTTTGAATAGTACAAACCAAAGTACAAAATATTGAGTTTTTCCACCTAGGAAGGGACCAAAATAACCCAATATTTTGTGTGTTTTTGGCCCATTTAGTGTTCTAAAGCTTGACAAAAAGTGGCACTTGTGGGTGGTGAAAAACTGAGTGAAAGAAAAGTAGATAGAAAAGTAGATAGAAAAGTACCAAAATAAGGTTGCTGCATTTTCCCGTTTTTGGTGTCCAACTTTCACAATTTTGGTCTGATCGAAGGCCATTCGTTGTCCGATTGAGCTGAAATGTTGAATGTAGGTTTGGGATATCTTGGGCTTCATTCTAAACAGTTGGATTGTTTATTGGTGCTCTAGTTTGGGAGAAATGGCACCCTGATCGTGCTCGACAGATTATGTGATATTCTTCACTTTTATCTCTTGCTTGTGATGTTGTGTGGCCATTTGAGACATGGATAGGGTTTTTGTAACCTTCCTTTGATAATAATAAAAGTAATTGGGGTGGATTCCTAATCGTCTCATGGTTTTTACACTTTAGACCAAATGAGTTTTCCATTAAAAATTCGTGTGTCTTGTCTTGCTTGTTTGGGTTATTGCTTTGCTCATATCATTGTGATTACTCTGCTTGTGTGTTGATTATTTTTGGAGAATTATGATTTAGAGAGTCAACCTTATACTTGGAATTTTCCCATTTGTGTTTGTTGTTGAACAACACTCATAGTAAATTTTCTTCTAACATTCTGGTGTCAGAGCTGTGATTATTTTGTTGATTTCTCCATGGAATCTACTAATATCAACACTAGTAGGATGGTAAGTTTGAATGTTATAAACCAGAGAACAAAATATTGGACTTTTCCAAATAGGAAGAGACCCAAATAACCTAAATAACTCATTATTTTGTCTGTGTTTTTGGCCTATTTTGTGTTCCAAAGTTGGACAAAAAGTGGGACTTGTGGGTGGTGAAAAACATAGAGAAATAAAAGTAGAGAGAAAATTAGATACATAAGGTTGGTGCATTTTCCCATTTTTGGTGTCTAGCATTCTCAATTATGGTTTGATCGAAGGCCATTTGTGTCCGATTGAGCTAAAATTTGGGTTGTAGCTTCAGGACATCTTGGGGTTCATTAGGAACGATTAGATTATTTATTGGTGCTATGATTTGGTAGAAATGGCAGCTTGAACGTGCTCTACAGATTCTGCAATATTCTTCACTTTTATCTCTTGCTTGTGTTTCTAATTATGATTGTCTATGGTTGAATATCTTGTGTAGCCATTTGAGAGTTGGATAGAGTTTGTGTAACCTTTCTTACACCAAATGAGTTTTTCACGTAAAAATTAGTGTGCCTTGTCTTGATTGTTTAAGTAGTCATTTTGCTCATCTTATTGTGATTACCCTGCTGGTGTGTTGATTATTGTTGGAGAATTGTAATTTAGAAGGTCAACATTATCCTTGAAATTTCCACATTTGTGTTTGTTGTCGAACAACATTATTGTAAGGAGTGCGTTTTGATTTCTCCATGGATTCTACTAATATCAACACTAGTGAGATGGTTAGTTTGAATGGTACAAACCAGAGTATAAAATATTGAGCTTTTCCACATAGGAAAGGACCTAAATAACCCAAATAACTGTGTTTTCAGCCCATTTAGTGTTCCAAAGTTTGAAAAAAAAGTGGGACTTGTGGGTGTTGAAAAACAGTGAGAAAGAAAAGTAGAGAGAAAAGTAGAGAACTAGGGTTGCTGCATTTTCCAGTTTTTGGTGTCCCGCTTTCACAATTCTTGTATGATCGAAGGTCATTCATTGTCCGATTCAGTTGAAACTTTGGTTGTAGCTTTGGGATATCTTGGGATTCATTATGAACGATTGGATTGTTTATTTGTGCTCTGGTTTGGGAGAAATGGCATCTTGACCGTGCTCTATAGATTTGGTGATAATCTTCACTTTTATCTCTTACTTGTGTTACTAGTTATGATTGTCTATGGTTGATAATGTTGTGTATCCATTTGAGACTTGGATAGGGTTTGTTTAACCTCCTTTGATCATAATAAAGGCAATTGCGGTGTACTTCTAATCATCCCGTAATTTTTACTCTACACACCGACGGGGTTTCCCACATAAAAAATGTATGCACTGTCTTGATTGTTTAGGTTGTTGTTTTTTCATCTTATTATGATTAATATATTGGTGTGTTGATTATTGTTGGAGAATTTTGATTTACAAAGTCAATATTATACTCGGAATTTTCGCATTTATGTTTGTTGTTGAACAACAATCATTGTAAGGAGTGTGTTTTCTCTTAACATTATGGTATCGGAGTTGTGGTTATTTTGTTGGCTTATCCATGGAATATACTAATATCAACACTAGTAGGATTGTCAGTTTGAATGGTAAAAACCAGAGAACAAAATTTTGGGATTTTCCACATAGGAAGGGACCCGAAAAACCTAAATAACCCAATATTTTTTTGTGTGTTTTTAACCCATTTGGTGTTCCAAATTTTGACAAAAAGTGAGAGTTGTGGGTGGAGAAAAATATAGAGAAGTAAATGTAGAGAGAAAATTAGATAAATAAGGTTGCCGCATTTTTCCATTTTTGGTGTCTAGCTTTCACAATTATGGTTCGATAGAAGGCCATTCGTTGTCTGATTCAAGTGAAATTTTGGCTGTAGCTTTGGAAAATATTGGGCTTCATTATGAACTATTGGATATTTTATTGGTGCTCTGATTTGGGAGAAATGGTAGTTTGACCGTGTTCTACAGATTTGGTGATATTCTTCACTTTTATCTCTTGTGTTGCTAGTTATGATTGTCTATGGTTGAATATGTTGTGTAGCCAATTTGAGACTTAGATAGTATTTTTGTTACCTTTGTTTGATCATAATAAAGGCAATTGGAGCGAACTCCTATTTGTCTAGTGGTTTTTACTCTTCACACTGAAGAGGTTTTCACTACAAGAAACTGGACCTATTACTTTGCCCATTTTACCTCGGCTTTTTTTGTTTAGGTCAAATAACCGAGGTAAAAAGTTCTTTTACCTTAGCTATTTTTTTGAAGTAAATGATATTTTTTACCTTAGTAAAAAAACTGAGGTAAATAATATATTTTTTACCGCGGTTCTATGATAGCAATGGTAAATATTTGTCAAATTCAAATTAAATAGTATAATCGACGTAGATGCGACGTCGGCAACATGAGTACAACCTAGAATTAATAGTCAATCATGCGATGTACTCAGAGCAGGGCGATGTACGACTGCGCCCGCTCCGATGCCCAAGTCAGGTCGAAGAAGTGAGGGTAGAGAAAATGGTGCTACAGTATCGTGGAGGATGTAGTAGAACATACAGTTCCTAATGGTTTTCTTCTCCTTTTATACTTATAGGTTTATGCCTTTATTAATTTAGATATTGGGCCTTTGGGCCTGATTAAATTGGAACATGGGCCTTTCAGCCCATACCTTATCAAGTCCCCTTAGCCCAATGTCGCGTTGCTGAATAGCGCGGGCATTGGGATAATATGTGTCTGATTGTGATTTTCGACGAATGTCCCTATTCGTTAAGCCGGAACTTTGCATCTTGATTTTCTTTTCTCGTGGTCATTGATCCGTGTCGCAGCCTTACTGATGTCAGCTTGGATTCTCCCTTACGGATCTGTGAATTCATGCCCATGTTAATGTTACACTAATAACATCAGCCCGGGATCTGCACCCAGGCATTCTAAATCATGACCGAACTTTTAAGTTTCGGCATTTTTAATCTTTGACTGAATTATACACCGCTGCCTGCTGAGTCGACCTGGACTCTGCGTCGCAGCTCCGAATTTTTTTGCCTAGGTCGTACATTGGGACCTTCCTGATATCGTCCTGGGCTCTGTGTCCGGGCCTTCTAAATCATGATCAAACTCTTTTGTTTCAGCCTTATTAATATTTGACAGAATTTTACGTTCCCACCTGCTGTGTCGACCAGGACTTTGTATTGCAGCTTCGTAAAATTATGTCCGGGTCATTCATTGTGACCCAAATATCGTTGGCTTAGGCTCTACGTCCAGGCCTTCTAAATCATGACCGAACTCTTTCATTTCGGCCTCATTAATCTTTGTTAGATTATACGTTGATGCTTGCTGTGTCGACCTGGATTTTGTATTGCAGCTTCGTAAAATTCTATCTGGGTCGTTCATTGCGACCCTAATATCATTGGTCTGGGCTCTACGTCCAGGCCTTCTAAATCATGACCGAACTCTTTCGTTTTGGCCTCATTAATCTTTGACAGAACTATACATTTCTGCCTGCAGTGTCGACCAGGACTTTACATCGAAGCTTCATAAGATTCTATCCAGGTCGTTCATTACAACCCTAATATCGTTGGTTTGGGCTCTATGTCCAGGCTTTCTAAATCATGACCAAACTCTTTCATTTCGGCCTCATTAATCTTTGAGAGAATTATGCATTGCTGCTTGCTGTGTCGACTTGGATTTTGCATCACATGTCGTAAAATTCTATCCGGGTTATTCATTACAAACCTAATATCGTTAGCCTGGGCTCTGTGTCCAGGCCTTCAAAATCATGACCGAACTCTTTCGTTTCGGTCTCTGATCATGTATGGGCCTAACCGCCCAATAACTATCAGGAAGGCAGTAACGCGTAACCTGTTTTCCCAAGGACGCTACTTGGGTATGGATTCAGGCTAGTAATGGTTATACGGGCGCTAATGGGATAACTCTAGTCCCATCAGCGACCAAACCAAACATCATGGAGAAGAGGAATAATTCCCAGATCTTTGAGTACCATGATGACCATGGCATGACACGAACTACTGTATTCACCTGAAGCGCAACATAGAGGATGCGATGCATAGCGGAGAACTACTGCATTTAGAAAAAAACACGAAGGATTATAGAAGGGCCACCTACCAATGCAAGAACAAGTATGTAGGATTTCGCAAGCGGTAGGACAATCGGGGTAAGGTAAGGAGCCCTGAAAGGTAGGGAATGCGAGATAAGGGAAATGAGGTTTCCAGAGCCAAGAAAGTTGATGAACACAGCAAAAGACTGAGATAGAATACCCCCGGTGAAAGAAAGAGAATACCCCCGGTGACAGATATATACGCCATTATAGGTGGGAGCGCAGGAGGAAGGACTGAGTCTTAATGAAAGGCACACTGCATGCAGACCCCACAACCAACGCCGGAGGAGAGGGAGTTGGGATCAAACGAAGCAATAACATTTGATGATAATGACTCGATACCAGACAATATGGAAGGTGCAGCCGCGGTGGTGATCATAGTCAAAGTAATGGATAAGAGGATTCACTGGGCATATATCGATGGAGGAAGATCTGCGGAAGTCATGTACTAGCATTGTTTTGAGAAGTTGGATGAGAATACTAGGAAGAAGTTGGAGCGGACGAGCACCCCATTGGTGAACTTTGCAGATATGACAGTATAACCGGAAGGCACCATACTCCTCCCGGTGATGGTGGGAAAAGGCGAGAGAAGTAAAAGCGTGGACATGAAATTTATAGTTGTAAAGGAAAACAGACCCTACAATTTGATACTAGGCAGGCCGGCATTAGCATTTCTCAAAGGTATAGTGTTAACCCTGCACCTGTTGTTGAAGTTCCCGACCAGAGGAGTGATAGCCGCATTAAAGGGGGGCCAACAGAGAGCCAGAGAGTGCCACAAGATTGCATTCAGTAAGAGGAAATGAGACGATGAAGGTGGAAGCCATGAGAAACAGGTCAACAAAGCAAGACTTGTAAGGTTAATCCCAGACAGAAATAATGCATCAAAGCTGGGCGGGAAAGTCGAAACGGTGATTCTAAACGAAGGCTGGTCGGTGTAGGTAGTTACTGAACTCCCAGCTCAGGTGAAAGACCAACTGATAAAGGTCCTAGAGGTGAGTGAGCGAGCCTTCTCTTGGTAATTAGAAGATATGATGGGGGTATCGACGGATGTAGGCTTTCATGAGCTAAAGGTGGACCCCTCTTGCAGGCCAGTCAAACAGAAGCTACAGATTAAAGGCAGGATAAGCCAGGCTCCGACACATCCATTGACCTGCAGGTCCATCTACCTGGTCAAGCCATTGGCTGGGAGGACTTGATAATGTTTGGGCCTAACGGCCCAGTAAGTATCAGGAAGACAGGAACTCGCAACATGTTTTCCCAGGGACACTACCTGGGCATGGGGTCAGGCTAGTAACGGTTATACGGGCATTGATGGAACACTCCGGTCCCATCAGCCACCAAACCACATGTAATGAGGAAGAGTGTAAGACACAAGGTAAGATTTTCCAATCACTATACTATTCACTTAGATACGCTTCTACATGACTTCAAGGGCTAATGGGAGCGTCAGAACAGGTACAACCCTAAGCCTACCTGCCTGACCTCTCTCTGTCTGTCTTGTAGATTTATGTGCATATTGGGTTGGTGTGGATCATTGCTGAACATAGTACAAATTTTGATATTAACAACGTCATCAATCTTTGACAAAATTATACGTTTCTGCCTACTGTGTCAACCTGGACTTTGAACCGCAGCTTCGCAAAATTCTATCTGGGTCGTTCATTACGACCCGGATATCGTTGGCCTGGGATCTATGTCCAGGCCTACTAAATCATACCGAACTCTTTCATTTCGGCCTCATTAATCTTAGACAGAATTATATGTTGCTGCCTGTTGTGTCGACCTGGACTTTGCATTGCAGCTTTGTATAGTTCTATCCGGGTCATTCATTACAAACCTACTATCATTGGCCTAAGATCTATGTCCAGATCTTCTAAATCATGACCAAAATCTTTCGTTTCAGCCTTATTAATCTTTGACAGAGTTATACGTTGCTGCCTGCTGTGTCAACCTGGACTCTGCACAACATCTTCGTAAAATTCTATCCAGGTCATTCATTATGACCTTCCTGTGATGCATCCATTTACATGACAAAATAATGCAAATATAATTGACACTTGTATGTGTTCTTCTTTTAGGAAACCATACATAATGCCTTTATTTTTAAATTTCATGACGACAGTTGCACATGTGATTTTCTTTGCTTACTAATACTCGCATAGTATTTATGGTCGTATTATGCAAGCGAACAATTATATGTTTCCGACCTTGGTAGTTGATGATGCAACCTATCTTGTTAGGTGGTTGTTTCACCGTGTACTTGTGCTGCAGCATCGAGATCTAGCCTGCAGTCCGCTGGCTATCGCAAGCCAGGGCTGCTTATTTTGGCTTAGCGATATGGCCCAAGGTATGCTGGCTATCGTAAGCCAGAGCTACTTATTTTGTCCTGCAGATCTGGCTTACAATTCCCTTGATGACTTAAGCCAGAGCTGCTTATTTCGGCTTGGTAATCTTGCCTTTGCTTGCTTTGACTTGGCCTGCAACTCGCTGGCTGCTTGAGCTGGAGTTGCATTTTTGCCCTTGGTCAGGCTCATTATTCAAAGGCTATGGTTGTGGCTGGAGCTTTTTCCTTTGCCTGTTGGGATCCGTCCTGCAATTGTGCTGGCTGTTGGAGCCAACACTGCAACTTTAGCTTGGGTCAGGCTCTTTAGGGAACCGTCCTGCAATTGTGCTAGCTACTGGAGCCAGCACTGCAACTTTAACATGGGTCAGGATCTTCTTTTTCTTTTGCTTGTTAAGACCCAACCTGCAATTGTGCTGCCTATTGGAGCCAGCACTGAAACATTAGCCTGGATCAGGCTCTTCTTTTGCCTGTAGGGACCCAACCTGCAATTGTGCTGGCTGTTGAAGCTAGCACTGCAACTTTAGCCTGGGTCAGATTGATCATTGCCTGCATGATAAAGCCGATGGATGAGGATTGCCCTGTCCGAGCTGGCTTAAAGCTGAGCTTTCTTTGTCGTAGTGTATTAGGTCATGACTATGCCTTTCATGAGGTTAAGGGTTCCTTGTTTATCGTTTCTACAAGCATTTCATGCTAACACCCCCGCCTTGGAGGATATTGCTAACACTCATCAGTTTAACAATAATCATAATATATTAGTTCTTGAGTTTGACAATGGGTGTTATTGTTCACCCACACAAGTTATGGAAGCGTAAGTAGAATTCATATACATAATTTCATCGATAACATGTACGATCATACCATTTTTTTGAGGATGCTACGTCATAGCCCTGGACTGGACAGGTTGAGATTTGGCCAATGCCTTGTCTTACAGGCTGGTGGTCTGGCTGATGGCTAAGTTTTTTTTGTCTTGGAATATTAAGCTGTGTACCTACCTTTCATCCGGCTAAGGATATTTTTCTTATTATTTTACTGCCAGACCGATACAACTAAGCACTTCATGCTAACGTGTCCCAATTTAAATAGACCGCGCTAGCATGTATCAGTCCAAATGATGGGATACTGTATCAACTCTTGGTTTTTGGTTTTTTCTTTAACAACCACTATAAGAGTTGACTTTATTAACCATGCTATCATGTATAAATTAATATGACAAAGACATGTAAAATATAACTGGCACTTGCATGAATCCTCTTTCCTTTAAGTACTCATCCATAGTTTCTTTAGTTTTGGGTTTCAACATGACAATCACATATGCAATTTCATGAATTACTTTCTTACTAGCATACACTAATAACGTACAATAGTATTAGGCGAATAATTATTTTCATGGAGCTAATGCTTCCATAAAGAGACATGCTGATTTTATTATTTAAGTGAACAATGTACATTATTAACCTTGTCGGCTGATGATGCAGCCAGTTTTGCCCTGTGCATGCTCCGCCATACAACTGTGCTTAGGGCCCTGGCGGTGCTTTGTATTGTGGTTGACCTGCAGCGTTGCATCTATGCTCTATTCTAAACCTTGCTTGCTCCGGGCTATGTTGAACCTTGCTGCTGCACCGAATATTAACTCTTGGTGCCTTATGAAAATGGTAAAGTAATGATTATTATTACTCCTCCTCATTTTTTTCTCTAATGAAATTAGTGTTCCTCTCTCTCTCTCTCTCTCTCTTCTTTCTTTTCTTTTCCCTCCTCTGCTATTTTCTTTTTCCTTTTTTATTCCTCTTCTCTCTTCTTTTCGATATGCTTCCTGCTCTCTTATTTTTTTTAAAATTTTCTCTCTTTTATTTTCTCTTCTCCTCCTTTTTTCCCTATAGGCTTCCTATTTTTTTCTTTTTTTCCTCTCTTTTATCTTCTCTTATCTTCCTTTTCTTTCTCTCTCTCTCTCTCTCTCTCTTTTATTTTGATCTTCCCGCCAACAAAATTATCCTCCATCTATTGATGTTGGATGTCTGCATAGTGCCTTGTCCTCATCGAAGTCGCCAAAGAAAATTCAACTCTTCCCCGGAGAAAGTGGTCATCGGGATTGGCATCGCACCTTTATCAATTTATTTTCTTATCTTCTCCGTACTCACCATCGGTAAAATGATGTCCGCCAGTGAGAAATATTGGTCTGTTGCATGCCAGAGAAGGTAGAAGTGCACATCGCAAATCCGTCGGTGGTGAGATCATTGGCTCATCAGGAGAAGACGTTGACCTGGGAGAAGCGGATGTCGACTCGTTGGTGAAAATGGTGGGTGTCGTAGCCACCACCTTGACTGTCGTGGATCCATTGGCGATAAGATCGTAGTCTCGTTGGTGAGGAAGATGAGCACCCGGGTTGACTCACCAAGTACTCGAGAGACTGTATGGGAAGATTGGTGAGCTGACTCGGTGAGTTGACTGGGTCAAATCATCTGACCCGACTACTAAGTTAACTCACTGAGTTGGAGTGAGTTTGCTCTAACAACAGCTGTCGGGCCGGCATCTGGCTCTCCGGACGTGGCTGTACACACCCCTTGTCGATTTTGAACAAATGAGTAAAGAGTTTTTGGTTCTTTTGAGGTTAGGTTGAAAATAAAATTGATTTTTGCTAGTATGTCTTAGGGTATGTTCTTCCCTTTTAAAAATGAAAACAATAGATTGTATGAACAATAGATTGGCTTAGTTGTGCAGATGTGCATTGGAAGCATTTGTTAGAGCTTCACGGGGGCTTGATGTCGACTCCCCACTGATGGCGCCAATATTAATGCCAAAATTTGTCATGGGTTTGACCTACTGCCGGTTGTACTTGGGCAGTTGGAGCTTTCGGAGAAGCTCTGATAGGGCCTCTGTGCGGGCCTTATTCCGGCATGATTTGGGCATAGATGGGTACTTACAAAATAGCATAGGTCACTCAGGGTAGGACGGTATGTGGCTGCGCTGCTCCGATGCCTAATTCAGGTCGGAGAAGTGGGTGTAGAGAAAATGGTGCTACAGTACCGTGAAGGATGTAGTGGAACATACATTTCCTGATGGTTTTCTTCTCCTTTTATAGTTGTAGGGTTATGCCTTTATTAGATTAGATATTAGGCCTTTGGGCCTGATTAAATAGGAACATACGTCTTTCAACCCATACCTTATCAGCAATCAAAGACTTCAGCTCCGCCAATTCTTCCATAAGCTTAAGCATGTTGAGCTCTGTGCGCGGTGCTAGGGCCTTTGTCTCGGTCACGTCCTTCAGGAGGATGCCCAGGCGCTACATTTAAGTCTAGTAAGAATATAAATAAGTTAAAATAAATTAAAATTATAAAATTTAAATAATATATTTTTTGGAATAACCATAAAACTTAAAAATTTTCAAACCCGATTGTGGGACATGAGTACTGGTAGGGGCAGGATCCCCTGCTATGGAAGAAGATGGAGTCGCCTCGGGCTCGGGAGTGGGAGGCACACCTATATTCCCCCTGGAGACGTTGCGATCAATCCACGTCCCCACCTCCTAATGCCAATGCTTCTTCCTGAAGTAGTTCGCATCATAGTACTTAGGCTAGATCTTCGCTTTTGATTTGATGGGAACCTTCTTCTTCTGTAGAATGGCGGTGATGACATTGTCGTAGAGAAGTGTCTAACTCTTCAGGGCGAGAGCCACCTGGTGCATCTCCGGGATGATGGTTTACCCGGGGTCGACTACTTTTTTCTAGCAAGGTGGTAGTAAATAAAGCCCCCGTTGATCGTGCACTCCGAAGGATGTCTGGTCGGGATAAGCATTTGTACAATTATATTGTACATCATTCTCTCCTCAATATTGAGGATATCAATCTTGATTCGCCTCAGTTGGATGAGCCCCTTCCCCACTTCAAATTTGAGGTACTTCTCAACTATTCAGGTGGGGTCTAGCGCCCCACATGGGTCATTCTCATCAACTCGTGGAGGACAATTGTCCCGACACTACACTTGTAAAGGCTTAACCTCCGGCTGATCCTCCCCACCAATTATGCACCAAATCACTTGATTGATGAACTCCATCATCATCTCCACGTCCATCCCATTCACTCTTGTACTGGAGATGTTCGTCATTTGCCTAGTGAAATTGGCGTAGAACTCCTTGACCTCCGTATTATACGTCGGTTTGTCCAGGCATATCAAACCCTCTATTCCTGACGGTTTGATGGGTTCAAGGAAAAATGGAGGTGGAGTCGTGCCACATCCTCGGGCTTCATCACCCTGACCTCCTTTATTCTTTGCCCCAGATCATTTCAAAACACTTCTCTGTGTCATCATCAACGAGGCGTATATTGTCCCTGTTGGTGGCTGAGGGGCAGTTGTTGTCTTCGCCTTCTTGGTGACCTACAGACCTGCTTTCATAGTGTTTTCCATTGACCTCTTAGCTGCCTACTTCATTCAAGCCATCTGAGAAACAAGGGAACGCAGAAAAATTAGTGCAACAATCAAGAACCTAAAGAAGGCAATGAATTTTGGTCGATTTCACATGCACGTCGCAGATACTTTGGCCTAGACCAACATGCTTCATGCGAAATTGCAGATTCATGTGTATGAATGTGAGATGTCGCACAACGAATCGACTAAGCTGAAATAATGTGCAACTGGAACACAAATGGTCCTAAATCACCTATAATATCAACTAACATCAACATCACAACATAAAGAAGTAACATGTCTTTAATAAGTAGCAAGAATGAGTGACATAACAGTTCCATAATCCCTAGCCCTAGCCAAGAACTTGTAAAGAAATCCCAATCGAAAATTTGCAGAAAATCCTTACCATAGTTAGGGTTTTCTGCTCTTCCCTTTTGACAAAATCAGTTTGCTGCCTAATGAAGGTGGTTTTGCATTGGGATTTGAAGTTTTTCGACAGTTTTTTTAGTTGGGAGATTTTGCTGCGATGTCTTGTTGGGAATGCAATGGGGTTGGATTGTAGAAAATTTATATACCCATCGTGAAATGCGGGCGTTTCAAAATATGTGCGACATTGTAGTATATGATGCATAGATAGAAACAAACAAAAAATAAAGTGCGACGTCGCAGTTCGTATATTTTTGCCCACATAAATGCTTGGGTCTAAATATTTTATATTGTGGTCTGGACCAGGGGGAATTGAATCGACAATAGTTGAAGTCCCAAAACCAATCGACAAATCCGAGGGTTGACTGATGCATGAGCGACATCTCATGTAATTATAACTGGGCCGAGTTAGACAGGCGGTGCAAACCAAAAATATCTTTCGTCCTGGTCAACGTTGGACTGAAACCATAAATTTCCAATGTCGCATTAAAATTACGTCGTTACCAAAAATATTCCAACAATTCTGCGACGTCGTGAATTGGATTGTGAGCCGATTATCCCAAAATAGAAAAATCTAGGAATACATAATTTTACTTTCTAATTTATTAATATGGTAATATTTTTTGAAAATAAAATAAATAATAAACTTATTGGAGCAACAAAAAAAATTGGATCGTGTTACGTGCGTAATTAGGTTGATAATCCATCGGTTCAGAGCAGGAGAATTCTATTTCATTTTTGCACTTAGATCCCTCAAACAAAGTACACTATGGCCCAATATGACAAGATGACAAATGTTTTATATGGAAATTATGCGTACTTTCTATTAGGGACGCAAACTGGGGTAATCGTTCGGCTTCTTTTATAGTATTTCATTAATACCCTTACGATAAGCGTTATGAGAACGATAACTTACGCCACATAGAATCACCTAAAATATCATATTCTTGGGCTTTTGTGCAGTAAAAAAAGTAATAAAATTCAGTCCATCAATGTTTAGAATGCGCTAGTACGTGGTTTAGGGAAAACTGTAGAAAATTACTTCAAAGTACACGAGGGTTAGTCGTAAGAACTTGTGGAAGTCTATGTGGAATAAGACTAGTTTCTTTATTACTCTCGGTTATTTTGAGTTCGACTCGACTAGGGATGACAAAGTTTCTTTTTGGGACGATTGGGACAACCGGTGATCTCTTTAATTTTTGCACTCAGGTCCCTCCAATGAAGTGAGAGAGGTCGAAATGAAAAACTGGAGATAACATTCTTTTATTAAAATTTTGACGACAATGGTATTACGATTTGGAAATAAATATGTCGACAATGTTAAAACGTAGTATTTTACGACACCTTTTGGAAATTAGACTATGGACCTTATGTGCGACGTCGCAATTGTGTCGCATAGAATGAAACTAGAACAGAAGATCGGTCGTTATCGTTGAATCTGAAATTTCCAGCGGGGACAAAAAATTTCAGTCGAAAATTTGAATCAAAATTTCCCCCTAGCCCTATTCCAAGTCAACAATATTCAGCACTAACACCCATTTCTCTAACACAAATCCTACAAACCCAACTCTACACCATCCTATTCATTCACAACAATTTAACAATGAAAGGTTCAATCAAATTGCTTCTCTCAAACAATAACAAGTATTCAAGGATAGAGCATCTCCTAGTTAAAATTAATTGAGATAGTTTTCCATCCACTCCATGTTCATATAGAAATTTTGTTACCACACCTTGTATATGTTTTTTCCCTTATTAATTAAATATTGAATATTTTCATGAAGTATGATGCTTGTGTTACATTTTTTATACTGTATGTTGTTTTGTTCCCGATATAATGCCATTTTTTTGTAAAGAGTTAGAAAAAAAGACTTAGATTCGGATGAACACAGTATGAATGTGCGACGTCAGTCATATTTAATTGCTCCATCCGATATGGTACCGAACATATAACGAAGTTGCATAGGTATAGAAATTGTTGAAATATCTATGAATATCCGAAGTCGATCTTCACTCGGTCTATGCGACATCGGTTTCTTATATGTGCAACATCGTCTTTATTTAGATAAGTTATTATTTCCATATTGAGATTCATGTCGTCTACGTATGAATATATTATGTGCATCTCTGGACTCTGCCCAATTGTAACATAAATTATATTTTACCGTGTATTGGTTTTAATAGGAACAAAGAGAGTTATTGATGAACATTTAGCATGTAGCTAGATGGACATACTTGTCATTTCACTAGTCGCCCTAACAGTTTTAATGTCGTACAACGTAGAAAATGGAGGTTCAATACAATTAATCTTTCAATTTCATATCAACCTTATGTATTTTAATATATTATAACATGTATTTGTAATATATGTTGTATTTTTGTTGGTTTAAACATGTCAATCTCTCCCACATTCATTGAATAATAATTTATTGTTGTATGATATTTAACCATTTCATGATTTATCGCATTTAAATAACATGTAACAGCTATCGATGAATGATTGTTTGTGTCATCAAATATTGAATATTAATTAATATACGAGGAACGATGTCTAACCAATTACACCGCGACGTCGCACAAACTGGATGTGTTAGATTAAGTCAATTTGATGATTAGATTAGATTAGATTATGGATTAGGTTCATGATTAGATTAGAGTTCTACTAGACCTAGTCTACTTTTTGTACTCTATTTATTCCATTCAGTAATATCAGAATCATTACGAGAAATTACTCTTTCATGGTATCCGAGCAGATTCTGATCCTAAACCCAAAACCTAAATTTTATTTTATTTTATTTTTTTCCGGCTGCCTCCCTCTCTCTTTTCTAGCCAACCAAACCACCATATTTCGGTGACATTCCGGCAATTTTCCAGCAACCTCCAGCAATTAGTGTCTCTCAGTCTCAACCCATCAAGGTTTCTCTCAATTCCCATGTGAACCAAGTTCGTCAACTAGCCATCCTTCTCTGACGAAAACTCTCAATTCTCATCAACTACCCACAGTTCGGCGTCACCGTTCAGCAACTAGTATCGGCCATACTTCTTCGGCATTTAGTTCTCCATACAGTTCAGCAAGATAATCACTCATTTTCTACTTGGCATTAAATTACTAGTGAACCCTTGGGTCACAGTCACAGTAAAAATGGGCTTTATATTTTAGACTATGGTGAATCTGCCTTATTATCTATTGTGGAATCCAATAAGTCACGTGCGTCTTTTGAAATCGGACATGCTAAACTTTGTCATGTACCGCATTCCGTTATTTTTGGTTTGCGAGATTCTGGATATTTATCTATTTCATCAATTTTGCCAAAACCTAACATTTGTGATGCATGTGAAAAGGTTAAAGGGAAGCGGTTATCCTTTTATACAAATGATAAATGCGCTTCTAGGGTACTTGATCTAGTTCAGTGTAACTTTTGGGGGCCCTCTCCTATTTTATCTGCTGATGGTTTCTCATACTATGTTATTTTCCTTGATGATCATTCCCGAATCTCGTGGTTTTATCCACTACGCCACAAATATGATTTTTGGGATGTTTATTGCCATTTTGAGGCTTTTGTGGAGAACCAGTTATCTTCCACAATTAAGGTGTTTCAGAGAGATGGGGGGACTGAGTTCGTAAATGGTTATGCTCTCACGTTCAAACAAAGGACATTCACCATCAGATTTCTTGCCCGTATACTCTTAAACATAACGATCAGGTTGAGCGCAAGCATTGACACATTGCTGAAATGGGCATATCTATGTTATACGACTCTCATGTCCCTCTCTCTCACTGGCCTCACATCTTTGTTGCATATGCTTATACTATAAATTGGCTACCCACTCCTTTCCTTGGCTGCCGATCACCATATGAAGTTATCAATGGCAGGGTTCCTATATACACAAACTTCCATGCATTTGGTTTTCATGTGTACCCTTATCTTTGTCCATATGCAGTTCACAAACTCGCTCCTCGCAGTTTTCTTTGTATCTTTCTTGGGTATGACTCCCAGTACAAGGGATATCGATGTTTGGATCCTACCTCTGGAAAGATATATGTCGCCAGACATGCTCGGTTTGACGACACTTTCTTCCCTTATACTGATGGTTCTAATTCAGTACCTACATTCTCTCTGGATGTTTCTACTTTTTTGGATCCCACTGATACAACAGTTGATATCCCTACTTCTTCCACTATGGGGTCTCCTACTGCTCGGCTTGTCACTTGGGTTTCCAGCCCTCCTGGTTCATCGATGCTATCTGTTGGGACTGTCAAGCCCACCACAACCAACATTAGTATGATATTGTCCGCTTTTGGCCAATCCCGCATGGTTTAATTGGGTCCAACCCCAAAATGCCTCATACTAATGTGGCGGGACTCTAACTTATATAGGGAACTATCATCCTCTCAACTTCCAATGTGAGACTTGGGTTGAACACATCCAACAATCTCCCCCTCAAACCAAGGACCACACAACGGTGTCCTTCATCCTTGTGGACCATCTTGCACCGCCGTCTCACCTGCAGGACACGCCACCTGACAACCACCTCGGTCAGGCAGACTTTCAACACAAGGACACTCTTACCACCGTCAAGTGCATAATTGAGGGCCACTACATTGGGCACACATGCAGCCCCGTCCCGAGAACAACCAACCATGGCTGTGATACCACTTGTTGGGACTGCCAAGCCCACCACAACCAACATTAGTATGATATTGTCCGCTTTGGGCCAAGCCCGCACGGTTTGATTGGGTCCAACCCCAAAAGGCCTCACACTAATGTGGTGGGACTCTAACTTATATAGGGAACTATCATCCTCTCAACTTCCAATGTGGGACTTGGGTTGAACACACCCAACACTATCATCATCACCGACTATGGCACCATGTTCTGTCTGTTCTGCCGATTTATTCTATCCAGTGGCCACTACGATGCATCCTGCTTTACCTATCTCGCCATCGACCAGCCTACCTAGTTCACAGACTAGCACACCCGGTTCGTCGCCCACCTCACCAGCCCCTTCACCAGCAACCACTTCGCCGGTCGTGCCTACTCCTTCAGTCTTTCCACCTCGGCCTCACACTCATCAGATTGCTACTCGATCGGCGACTGGAACTATTCCATGCATAGATTATTTTGATATCGTTGCTCACGGTATTACTGCATCTCTACTTGTTCAATCTGAGCCCACATATTATCGCACTGCTCTTTAGGATCTGGCTTGGGTTTCTGCCACTGATGACGAGATGACAACTCTTCGTGGCCAGCACACTTGGGATTTAGTGACTCAACCTTCAGACCCCAACATTGTTGCCTCCAAGTGGTTTATCGTCTGAAGTATCGACCATATAGCACTATTGAGCGTCATAGAGCTTGACTTGTGGCACAACGTTTCTCGCAGATTCCAGGCTTTGAGTTTGATCACACTTTCAGTCCTGTGGTCAAAGCCTTCACAGTTCAGACAGTTCTCGTCATTGCTACCATGTGCTCCTGGCAGCTTCATCGGCTAGATGTCAAGAGCGCCTTTCTTAATGGCGTCATCGATGCTCCAATTAATATGAAGCAACCTGTTGGATACAAAGACCATGTTAATCCAGATTATGTTTGTCGCTAGCGAAAGGCTATTTATGGACTTAAGCAAGCTCCCCGGGCATGGTTCCAGCACTTTAGCACTTATTTGACTCTGCTTGGTTTTTAGTGTAGCTCAGCCGACACCTCACTGTTCGTTATTTTTAGAGGATCATTATTATTGTATCTCCTAGTGTATGTGGACGACATCATTCTTACAGGGAATGATTCAACTCTCCTTAGGCAGTTCATTGATCGGACGCATCATGTGATTAAGGACCTCGGCGATCTTCACTACTTTCTTGGCCTTAAAGTATCACCTAATTTATCAGGTTAACTTCTTGGACGAGAAAAGTATGCTCGCGACATTCTCACTCGTGCAGGGATATCTGATGTTGCACAAGTCTCTACACCATTTGTGTCAGGTTCTCTTCTGCACAGTTCGACCAGTCCACCATTTTGGAATCCGACTTTGTATCGTTCTCTGGTTGGGGATCTGCAGTACTTGACCATCACTCATCCTGATTTGGCTTTCTCAGTCAACACTGTCAGCCAATTTCTTCAGGATCCTAGAGACGATCATTTTGCTGTTGTTACTCAGATTTTGCGGTATGTTCAGGGCACTCTACATTTTGGTCTTGCTTTTCGGTCTGCCAGTTCTCCAGAGGTGTTGGGGTACTCTGATGCAGATTGGACTCGTTGTTTGGAGACTCGTCATTCCACTTATGGGTACGCTGTTTTTCTTGGTGGGAACCTTGTTTCTTGGAGTGCCAAGAAACAGCCCACAGTTTCTCGTTCCAGCACCGAGTCTGAGTATCGTGTTCTTGCCAACACTGCTTCAGAGGTTGTTTAGCTCACTCATTTGCTCCGAGATCTTTGAGTTCCTTTGTCTGGTCCTCCACTGCTGTTATGTGACAACAGTAGCGCCATCTTCTTAGCTCAGAATCCAGTTGCTCACAAGCGGGCGAAGCACATCGACATCGATTATCACTTTGTTCGGGAGCTGGTTGCTTCTGGAAAGCTGCGTGTTGCTCATGTTCCTACTGCTCTTCAGATTGCGGACATCTTCACCAAAGGGCTCTCTCGTCCGCAGTTCGAGTTCTTCAGATCCAAGCTGTGCGTCGGTGAGCCTACCAACTTGAGATGTATGAAGCTATTTGTACTCCCAGTATCCAACAACATTTTAACAACCCTTCCCCCATATTACCATAGAGAGTAATAACATTAACCCTCTTTTGATTCCCTATGGCATTAATAATGATATTTTCTGATTCTTCTAACAACAACTCATTATCAGCTTCAACAACTAATATATCATTATCGTCATCATGATCTTTTGTTGAAATGAAACTGACCAGTTTGAACTTACACTAATGGCCCAGATTGTACTTATCCCTGCACTTAAAGCACAGTTGATTCTCTCTTTGAAACTTGACTTCTTGAGGGGAAATCCTTTTGAAACCTTCAGTCTGCGCTTTGTTCATTCTTGACTGAACTTTCCAAGGAATTTTAGCAGTCGATTCTCCCTGAGTCCTATCATTGCTATTGCATGGGCCTACAACATTAGTCCCCCTGGCATTCTTAAAATGCAATTCTAGGCTTAATTCTCCGGGCAAGGAAATTTCCATAGTCTCATGTAAGGTGACATGTCTCATTATCTTAATCATTGGCTTCAATTCCTCTTTTAAACCACCGATGAACTAGAAATGAAATAGCCTTCAGTGAGACGAGGGTCCTTACCTAGTACCAATGCTTTGAGCTCTTCAAACACCTCTTGATAAGCTCGAATAGACCCCTTTGATACAACTTGTTAAACTCCTTGATTTCATCTCTTCCTTCTATCTCCGTGAATCTCCTCATCACAACATCTTGGAACTCTGCCCAGGTCAAGGTCTCTTTTGCCATTTTCATGCTTTGAAACCATATTTATGCTTTTCCCTCCAAGTATATTTCTATAGTTTTGATTTCTTCGAATCAGGGATATGGAAATAGTTAAAGAATTTCGATCATTTCCTAAGCCATTCTTTGGTATTTTCTCCAGAAAACACTGTCAGCTCGACCCTTGGCTGCTAATTCCCAAAGCTGCGACCAACCTTGTTTCTCCAAGAGAGAGTATCTCGGTGATGCTGAATAATGGGTGAGTTTTCCCTCTCGATGTGAACTTATGTTTGGGCTTTATTTCTAGGTGTGCCTGTTGGAGTCTGAGGGTAGAACCTCCATGGGTGCTCTTCATCAGCGATCTTCTCTCCGAGCTATCAGATAGACACTATCACTGATTCCATCTGAGTTTGAAACTGATGGATATTCAGCAGATTTGGATGTTCTTCAAGAACGGTTTTGTTAGTTACGGTTTTGTTAGTTAGATCAGTTTTTGATCTGCAAGATTAGTTGTACAGTTAGTTGCTTTCTGTTTGTTAGTTGAATGTCTTTCATACCTCTATATATGGGAGGTTGTAAAACTGATTTTCTAATTTAATCAATACAGAAATTTTTCACCCATTTACATCTTTCAGTGTGTGTTCTTCAATTTCCAGTTTTCCAAATCAGTGTTTTCACTGATATGTTCAATACTCCAACGAGTAATCATTTTATTATCGAGGCATGTAATCTAGTAGGAGTGTTACGTGAATTCCGAAGTGATGAGCATTTGAAAGTGCCTGTTACAAGCATACTGATTGAATGGCTTACCTGTTACCGAATCATTCCACCTGCATTTCTAGTTGCTGTGGTATTTGATCCTCGAGTCAAGCTCCACTCCCTGAGGAGCTTCTTGGATACATACTATGATTGCATCAGTTCATTCTCAGTCATGGACTATGATCATGTTAACATAGATGACACATTGAATGAGGTCAGAAGCCTAACATAACGAATGTTCGATGAGTTTTCTGTCAAAAATGCTCCTCAAACTCCCATGGAAACTAGCTCTGAGAATCAAGAACAGTTTGTGGGAGATAAGATACTATCAGAACTGGTGAATAAGCAAAACAGTTCTATGGCGTTCGAACTCGAGCTGTATATTTCCACTTCTTTTGGGTTCACCGAGGCAGATTACAAGATGTGTTTTGATGTGCTGGAATGGTGGAAACAGAAGTCAGAGGCTTTTCCAATACTTTCTAAGATTGCCAAGGAAGTTCTTGTAACTTCAACTTCAGTTTCAGGGGGGAAAGAAGATCAGGTTTTTACTGTTGATGGAAATGTGTTGGATGAGAGAAGAAGTGAGATTGGGATGAGTTCAAACTTTAGTTTGGTGGAGCTTCAAACTTTGGCTGGGGATTGGGTGAAAGCAAGTTACAAAGATCAAGAAATTATGGTGAATGAGTTCTATGATCCATATGTTGACAGTGATGAGGGGAGTGCTTGAAAAGTTTTATTTTTTTTTGAAAAAAAATCCCCAAAAATATTATTTTATTATCTTCCAGTTTTTTATTATTAAAGGTCGGGTCGGGTTAATTTAGTAAAACTCGGTCGTTTTTTCGTTTGGAGAAAGAATCAATCTTTGATGCTCTGACGAACACCATCCGGATTGAAGTGATTCAAGGTACAATCTTTACTCTTGCTTGTACATTGGAAATTATTTATCTTCTTGTGAAAATTGTTCGTTTTTCTCATCTGGGTACTTTTTGTATCGACGATTCGGCTTTGTTTTGCCAAGATCATTCCTCGTTCTTTTCTTTCATCTGGGTGCTTTTTTCATCTTCTTTTCTGCTTAATC
>JAULKM010000001.1:1983129-1993658 GCA_032355605.1 Rubia tinctorum
GTCTTTGTTGCAATATTAAAGTTTTATTATGCAACGTGTAGTAGTTATAAATTTTATAACCCGGTTCATACACCCCGGAAATTTTATTTTAATTTCTTCTAATTTACACTTTAAACCTTGGTCTTTCCATGACTTATGGAAAGACCGTCTTTCACGAGACAGACTCAATTAATATTCACGATAAATATTTTTAAAATAAAAAAATATAGGCAAAATTTTGGGAAAGAACGTCTTTCCATAGGTTTATGGAAAGATAGAGTTGAATTGGAATTATAGAAAGGTAAAAAAAATTAGTTACAATATTAAAAATTTATTATGCAACATATATGAGTGATAAGTTTATGACCCGATTAATACAATTCAAAAATTTTATTTTGATTTCTTCAAATTTGCAGTTTAAACCTTGGTATTTCCATAACTTATGGAAAGACTATATTTCAAGAGACTAAATCAAAAATACAAGGCAAAATCTTGGAATTTTTTTCTCCATAGATTGATTGAAAGACGGAGTTTAATTAGAATAATAGAAAGGTAAAAGATTTTAGTTGCAATATTAAAAATTTATTATGCAACGTGCAGTAGTTATAAGTTTAGGCAAAGTCTTGGGAAAGACCATCTTTCCACAAGTTTATGGAAAGACCGTATTTCCACAAGTTTGGAAATACGAGATTTAATTAGAATAATAAAAGATAAAATATCTTATTGGCAATATTAAAAATTTATTATGCAATGTGTAGCAGTTATAAAGTTTGAATGTGTCTCTTGAAAGACGGTATTTCCATGACTCATGGAAAGCCCAAGGTTTAAAATGCAAATTAGAAGAAATGAAAATAAAATTTTCGGGTTGTATGAATATGGTTATGAATTTTATAACTACTACATGTTGCATGATAAAATTTTAATATTATAACTAAGACTTTTTACCTTTTATTATTCAAATTAAACTATGTCTTTCCACAAACCTATGGAAAAACCGTCTTTCCCAAGACTTTGCCATAAAGTTTATAACCCGATTTATGCAACCCGAAAATTTTACCTTCATTTCTTCTAATTTACACTTTAAACCTTGGTTTTTTCATGACTTATGGAAAACTCGTCTTTCAATGACTTATGGAAAACTCGTCTTTCAATGACTTATGGAAAGACCTTCTTTCAAAATACAGACTCATAAGTTCATGATCCAATTAATGCTACCCAATTTTTTAAATTTAAATTTCAGTTTAAACCTTGGTATTTCAAGACAGAATTAATATATAAAACGGTTAGATTACATGATAATATCTATAAATGTAATTTTGTTTTTAACCATATCCGCATTTACCATTTCCTACCTGTATTAATTAACTTCCTACAATGGCTTCCAAGATATATCCATAATCCATATGATCTGACAAGAACACACGTCAGTGACAGCTTTTTGCCATCCCATAATCACAATCCTGATTCTTACATTTACCTAAAATCTCCCTTTCTTTATCCTAAATCATCAGCACAAAAGCGGTCCAAAATGACAAACTAATACTTATCTCCCCCTATTTTGCTCCTGCATGATGAGCTACTAGCACAACTAACGTGTGTATATAACGGGCTCCAAGAATCCCATTTCACTCCCACCAAACCCTAGTTCTTGAGTGCATTCCTATGTTGATTTTGGTTTGGTAGAAATGGGGATTGATCAGTGCAATGACATTGAAAAAAGGTGCGCAGAAAAGGGTTTTCTTGAGGATTTGGAGCAGCCTTTTATCCAGAATCATGCCAAGGTTTTGGATTCTGACAGTGATTCTAGTTTGGTTGATGGGGCTGATGATGCTTCAATTGCTATGGTTTTGCTGAGCACTTGTGTTGCGGTCTGCGGCTCTTTCGAGTTTGGTTCTTGTGTAAGTTGACAGAAATATCGGAATGCATGTTTTTTGTTTGTTATTATGCCTCAGATTTTGATTCCCAGAAAAAAAGAGCTGAAATGATGGTTTGTTGTAGCTTAAGTCTGTTTGTTTTGCAGGTTGGGTATTCAGCTCCAGTTCAATCTGCCATTAGGGGGGATTTGAATCTAAGCATAGCTCAGGTTTGGATTTTTTTTTTCTTTAAACATCTCTTTTGAGTTCATGGTTTTCATTTTAATGTACCTTTTTTCCTGTGGTAGTTCTCCATGTTTGGTTCCATTGTAACCATTGGTGCTATGATTGGAGCTGTAACAAGCGGAAGAATCGCGGATTTCATTGGCCGAAAAGGGGTATTTTTCTTAGTCTCTTGATGGATTTGGATTTGGGTCCTTTGTGATGTAGTTTTGGAAGATGACTGATGATTTCACATGTGCCTTTGGTTAGGCAATGAGACTCTCAGCTTGCTTCTGTATCACCGGATGGCTTGCAGTCTATTTCTCAATGGTATATGTTGCATTAATCCTCATATGGATCATCCTTTTCGCTTTTATGCTGTAATTCTAAGGCATAGAACTAATGTAAATGTCATCTGATTTCTTCTGGTACAGGGAGCTTTGGCTCTTGATTGTGGAAGATTTTTCACTGGTTATGGAATAGGAATATTCTCTTATGTTGTAAGTTCTGAATTCTTTGTTCAATTATCATGAAGAAAAGTTCAATCTTTGTCTGTGTTTTGGGGATGCCTAATTTTCATACTGGATGTGTAGGTTCCAATCTTTATAGCTGAAATAGCACCGAAGAATCTTCGTGGAGGGCTAGCAACCTTGAATCAGGTAAAAAGATGGTGTTTTTTTTTGAGTTTCGTTCAAGAAATAAATCAGATTCATGTTCTCTGGTTACAACATTCTTCGGCAAAGTTGTGAACTTTCTTCTGTTTGTTCTGCAGCTTATGATTGTCATTGGCGCGTCGGTTTCTTTCTTACTAGGAACAGTCATATCTTGGCGTGTTCTAGCCCTGATCGGTAAGCTTGATATGATCATTCATTATTGGACAAAGTGATCTATGGAAAATGGAATGAGAGAAATTGAAGATCATTGTTTTGTTTCTCTAGGTATTCTTCCATGCTTTTTTCTGCTAGTTGGCCTATGTTTGATCCCTGAATCACCGAGATGGCTGGTAAGTTTAGATCTTCTTGACTGATGATTGATCAACACAAATGCAGTGTAATGAATAAAATGATTGCATTTTCAGGCAAAAGTCGGGCGTACAAAAGATTTCCAGGCCGCGTTGAGACAGCTTCGAGGCAAAGATGCTAATGTTACTCAAGAAGCAGCTGAAATCGAAGTATGCATACTCTTTACATATTCACTCATGAGTTCAGTGTAGTTGATTCTAGATTATGACTAACTCTGACGATCATTTTGCCGGTTTCAGGCCAATATCTCGACTCTTGAAAGTCTTCCAAAGTCCCGACTTCTGGATTTGTTTGATGCCAAATACATACGCTCTGTGATTGTAAGAATTCTTCAGATGATTTCGCATCTAGCTTCTGATCATTGATTGATAAATTTAGTCTCACATTGTCCAAATCTTTTTTGTAACTATCAGATTGGTGTTGGACTAATGGTATTCCAGCAGCTTGGAGGAATAAATGGAATCGGTTTCTATGCCAGTGAAACGTTTGCTGCTGCAGGGATCACAGGAAATACCGGGACAGTAGCCTACGCGATCATTCAGGTGAACCCATATTTCCAATTTTTGCGTGATATTGATCGGAAGTACATGAGTGGCTAATCTGACTCCATTATGTTATAGGTGCCAATTACCATTGTTGGAGCAATTTTGATGGATAAGTCCGGAAGAAGACCACTTCTTATGGTGAGTATTTTTGTTCATTCTCATGTTCTTGTATACATATGTAAGCATGTTTTTGAAAAGGTCTGAAATGGTTCGATGATCATCAGGTTTCGGCAACAGGGACATTCCTCGGGTGCCTCCTAACCAGCGTATCATTCTTCCTCAAGGTAAGGTCTCAAATTTTGCAGAATATGAGGGCATTTTAGTTCCATTTGCCATGTTCATAATCATGGCCGGTTTCTCGGGTTTCTTGATTCAGGACCAGAACACGATGCTCGAATTTGTCCCGCTATTTGCTGTCTCTGGAGTTCTGGTATGAGAATGAGCCATAGTCATAATCAATTGCAATTCCAAACTCAAAAATTACATTATTGATTGAATCCTAACATGTTTTCTACTCTGATCAGCTTTACATATCAGCATTCTCAATTGGAATGGGTGCCGTCCCTTGGGTGATAATGTCCGAGGTAATCTAGATTAGTACAGTTGCATCAACATAAGTATAAATGGGATGTTTTTTTCGTGCTTAATCAAGTAAATTAACGGGGGGTTTTTCTTCGCGTTGGCAGATTTTTCCGCTGAATGTGAAGGGTGCAGCTGGAAGTTTAGTGGTGCTGGTGAACTGGATGGGAGCATGGGCAGTTTCCTACACTTTCAACTTCCTCATGGACTGGAGTTCCTCAGGTATATAAGCTTTCGCAAAAACTGAAGCAAACTGCAGCGATCTTTTCCAAACTGAACCTCATTGAAAATTTCCATGACAGGGACTTTCTCGATCTATGCTGGATTCTGTGCTCTCACGGTCCTCTTTGTCGCGAAGACTGTGCCCGAAACCAAGGGGAAAACGCTCGAGGAAATCCAGGCCGCCATCAATTCGTAAGTTTCTCAGGTGATCATAACATGGTAGAAACCTTTTGGATTGATTCTAAGATTGTGCTCGAAACCAAGGAGAAAGCGCTCGAGGAGATCTCGGCTGCCATCAATTCTAATGGCGTTATTTAGAATGAGATCAGAAGATGATAATCACAAGGAAGAAAAATCAGCATTTTGGGAGGAAAATGCTGAATGATATGAGTTGGAGAAGTTTTGGAGGGGAAAGAGACTGTAGTAGTAGTTTTTAGTCCATTGTTTTTTTCAAACAATTTGTAGTTTTAACCCAATGTATCATCATCCTAAGGCAGTGTTTGTAACATCCTAGATGTTGTTGGTATGTTGCAAGATGAAAATTTGGTGACGAACTTTGAATACTTCTTTACCCTTAGTTTGATTCGTCGGTCCAAGACAGGATCGGGATTGGCCAGGAGTTAAAGACTGTATTTGAAATGAATAAAAATCTTAGACCATGCACCACCAGATTGATCAGTGGATATTTATGAATGAAATTGGATTGAAATAATAATGGTCTAGACCAGTTGGAGATCCTAAAACACATTCAAAACAAAGTTTAGTTTGGCATTACAACTTTCAAAATCGCGCAACACAAATCAATGCAGGAGCAGAGGAAAAAAATCGATTGTTGCAAAGGTTTGGCAGTTTCAGCGTAGATTTGCCGGTCAGTATTGAAATGACTATTGTGGAAAGGGGAATGAGCCAACATAGCAGCTCTCGTTTTCCTCGTCTTGCATAAGTTTTTTTTTTTACAATTCAAAATCGTTTCAAGGCTCAAACCAGCCTTTGATATTTTTTTTTTACTTTTTTTAAATTTTCTATATAGGATTTCATTTCTATATTTAATAAAGACTTATTGTAGGTCGGAAATATTTTATTTTTCATTCAATAGTATTTCAGAGATTTATCTTTGAAAAGGGTGAATTCGTACCCCCGAATGTTTGTGCAAATATTCTACTCGATTTTTCAAAAGTGCACTTTTGCCCTCTGGGCTGACTTGAAAATTTGATCAAACTTTATCATAGCCCGAAGTAACTGAAATAACTTTTTTGACCCTAAAATAAATATTAAAAATCCAGAAAAATAGGGGTGACATTGAAGAGGGAGCACGCGTACCTCAAGTTTCCAAATACATTGTTGTTTTCTTTTTTCCTTCTCAAACTTTCCTACGGAGATCGAAACCCCTCACGAGAGAACCAGCGGCGATGACGACAAGAGGGACTGAGGACGAGAAGGGAACGACTGGAGACAGAGCAACGGGAATGCGATCGTGCTGGAGTGTCGGGATTTACTGCGACGAGACTGGGCTTGGGAGAGAGGGTTCCGGCGATAAGGTTGAGGAGGAAGGGGTTTTACCAGCGACATGGCTGGGCAAAGTTTGGTCACGCGAAGCGTTGAGGTGGCTGGTGGGTTTAGAACCAGAGCTAACGGACGAGTGACGTCAATTCAGGTGACGGGTGAGGCCGCGCCGGGGCGTTGAGGTGGCGGGAGGTTGTAGGTTCCGACATCGATTGAGGTTGTGAAGGTCGTCTGGGGTGTTGTGCTGGGTGTGGTGTTGGGGCAGGTGTGGTGTTGGGGCTTAGCCCATCTGAGAGTCGATGGGGCTGTTTTAGGGATTGTGTGAAAGGTGAATGGGTTTTTGGTTGGCAAGGACGTGTTTTCTCGCGGGCCGGGGTGACAGGCCGACGGTGAGCGGAGGTGGCGGAACAGCTGGTTGGGTCGCAAAGGGATGTTTTCATGCGGGGCGATGGCGAAGCAGCTGGTGGCGGAGGTGGTGACGACTGGGCGGCTGGTGGTGGAGGTGGTGGCAGCAGAGCGAATGAAATTTAGGGAGGGGTATTTTGGTCCTTTCAAATTGACAAATGCAGATAAGGCAAGGTCAATGCCAAAAAACGGCATCATGGATACGAATTTCTAAATTACCCTTGCCAATCCTACGTAACAAATGGATGAGTAATTTATTCAAACCAAATAGACAGAAAATTTTGTGTGAGGGGGATTTCTCTATTTGGGGTGAGGGATTAATAGTATGTTGACAAGTGTTAATTGGATAAGAGAAAAAAAGATAAAATAAATGGAAAAACAAAAACAACTAATAACTTCCCACCACGTGTACATTTGTCAATATTTTATTAGCCCCTCACCTAGGGGTGAATAGAGCCGATCTGAGCCCGACCACCCCCAGGCTCGAGCTCGGCTCGAAAAAAAACTATGTTCGAGCTCGGCTCGTGTTCGGCTCGTAACTGGTAACCGAGCTAGATTTTGAGCTCATAAGCTCGATTACAGCTCGAAATTAAATAATTAAAACAGAAATTTTAATGCACTGCACACATGACACAAAAGACATACTTCTAGGAATTTAATAAGTTTGCTCTAGAGTTGATCGAGCTTCTTATCTAGTTGTTCGCGAACATTAACGAGCCGATCAACATTATGTTCGTTTACTAATTGAGGCTAAAATTTTGTTCGTGTTCGTTCATTTAATATATGAACGATCACGATCCGATGTATAACCAAGCCGATCCTGAGCTTGTTTAAGAGCGTGCGTGTTCGTTCTGACCCCTACCCTCACCCACGTGGAGAAATCTCACACATACAAAATTTTCAAGCAAACAGCAAATTGGGGAGGGGTTTGAAATGAAACGACGACGTTTATGGTTCGTTTAACGACACGTGTACACTACACCTAGAAGAGCAGCGGATACTGAGAGAGAGTATATATAATCGATCAACCGACGCTCAAGAAATATGAACGCGAAAAAAACAATCAAATTCTTCGCCTTCAATCTTTAGGTAATCCATTAATTCACTCTATATACATGCTGTGTTTCAGATTATCTGTATGGTGTCATCTCTGGGCCTAGAAAGTACTTCTGAATTTTCACCTCGTTGGGATTCTATCAAGAGTTTAGAAATGGAAGATTTTCTTACGTCATCGCTGAAGTCAGCTTACTATGTTCATCAAGTTTTTATTTTTATGGAGATTTATTGATTAAACTGATAGTTCTCATCTGGGTTTTTGCTAGATTACTTGTTTTGTTAGTAATCATGTGTTTTTTTTTTCAGGGATTAGGTGATGTAGGAATTTTTTGGGGGTGTTTTTTAACCTAGTGAGGTGGGATATATAGGGTGTTCTTGTTGAAAATGCCTGTGACTAGGAGGTCTTTCAATGGAGGATACAGTGAAGATGATGGCGCAGGTTCATCTGGAAATCAAGCATCTGCCATTCTTGATCATGAAATAGTACAACAAACTCGAAGTCTGTCGACTCCGCATAGGCATTTTAGGAGGCAGTTGCCTGGTAGCTCCGCATTCTCTGTTTCGCCGGTGAAAATGTTAGGAGGGAGGGAGGGGAATTATTCCGGGAGAGGGAGGTTCTCAGCAGGGGATTGTTGTCATCTATTGAGTCGGTATCTGCCTGTTAATGGTCCGTCGGTTGTGGATCGGATGACTAGTAGTGCGTATATTTCACAGTTTTCAGAGGATGGTTCTATACTTGTTGCAGGATTTCAGGTAGACAATGATGATGATTATACACATGTATGCCAAATGTTGAACTTTTTGTTTGATTTGTGTTGTGATATGTCCTTTTCTGTAGGAGAGTCTTATTAGGTTGTATGATGTCGAACGGGGATTCATAGTTAAGAAGAACATTCGTGCTAGGAACTTGCGGTGGACAATAACAGATACATCTCTCTCCCCTGATCGCAACTTTCTTGTAAGTATTCAGAAATATGAAGCAATTGTGCTTGAGTAGACGTTTTCTAGGATGTGTACAACATGCTACTTGTAAAAACTGCCATATTTTGCATCTTCGTCTGATTTGTTTCACGAACTTAATCTATTTTAGGTCTTGATTACAGCATTGTTTTAGTTTGTTATCAGCAACTATTTATCTCTTAGTGTCATATGCGATAAAAATATTTGTCGAGATGGGGGTTGTTTTTTAGCAACTATATAATTTGGTATGTAAGTATTTAGTATGAAGTGTTATTTCCCGTGCCTCTGATTAGTTTGGTAGTTGCCTTCAATTTTCTTTTTGTCTCACGTGGTATCACATATGGTTTGTCCATTATGTCAGTGTCATCGTGAATCTACAGTTTCAATTTCTTATTAGAGTTCATAACAGGTTTACGCAAGTATTACCCCTATAGTCCATATTGTTGATGTTCGATCTGCAACAAAAGATTCAACGGCGAATGTTACGGTACGTGATGACATTATGCTAGTACTTGGATTAAAAAGGAATGATTAAAATTCGTACTGTGATGCCCAGTGAAGTAATTCAACTCCTTGTTGCTTGTTCGATTTTTCTGTTTCTTCTTTGTAGGAAATTCACGAAGGCCTGGACTTTTCTTCTGAAGCTGCAGACTACGATGACTACTCGTTTGGAATTTTTTCTGTTAAATTCTCGAAAGATGGGCGAGAATTGGTTGCTGCTAGTAGTGACGAGTCAATATACGTCTATGATCTTCAAGAAAACAAATTGAGCCTCCGTATTCCCGCTCATGAGGTGGCAACATCTCCTGCTACATCATCATATCTATTGTCGTTAGTTGGACTCTCAAAAATACGTATAGTTTCTTTATTCTTATGCATCTTCTTACGATAAATGCAGGCTGATGTTAATGCTGTGTGCTTTGCTGATGAGACCGGTCATCTAATCTATTCCGGGAGTGACGACTCCCTTTGTAAGGTGAAATTTCTCGCTCAGATGCATGGTAACTTGCTTGATTTTCTGCAGTTGAAGTAACTGGAGTTTTCATTCTCATGAATATGGCTGTGAATCCAGGTGTGGGACCGTCGTTGCTTAGGAAGACGAGAAAAGCCGGCTGGTGTTCTAATTGGACATCTGGAAGGAGTCACTGCCATTGATACTCGTGGGGATGGCCGGTACCTAATCTCGAATGGAAAAGATCAGTGCATCAAGCTTTGGGATATCCGCAAAATGTCTTCTAAGGCTAATTAGTATGTTACTTTTTCTTTGTCCCAGTCCCATTTCCTTATCACCTTCTGAGTTTTTACTTGTGTTGTGTCTGATCAAATGCTTCTTCTTTTCGGTTTTCTCAAATGCAGCAAACCGAAACCTTCGTACATTGAATGGGATTACAGGTGGATGGAGTACCCTGCGCCATCAAGAAACAGGAAAAATCCCGACGATCTGTCTGTGAACACATATAAAGGACACAAAGTTGTGCGAACTCTGATACGCTGTTATTTCTCCCCTTCTCATAGGTAACTTAGTGATTTTCTCCATGTTTTTGGTTAAATATAATTGAAATTGATCGTATGAATTCTACAGCACCGGCCAAAAGTACATCTACTCCGGATGCGCAGATGCATCAGTGCATATATATGATTTGGTACGTCTTGATCTGTTTTCGCATATATTCCTGAATACTGTATTATGGCTCTAGTTGACCTTTCGTGGTCATTTTTTTCGTCGTTTTATCTTGAAGGTGATCTGTTTTTGCTTATATTCCTGAATCAATACTGTCTTATGCCTCTAGTTGACCTTTCATGTTCATTTTTTTTGTCGTTTTCTCTCGAAGTTGATCCGTTTTCGCTTATATTCCTGAAACGGTACTGTCTTATGGTTCTAGTTGAGACCTTTCATGGCCATTTTTTCATCGTTTTCTCTTGAAGGTGATCTGTTTTCGCTTACATTCCTGAATCAATACTGTCTTATACCTCTAGTTGACCTTTCATGGTCATTTTTTTCGTCTTTTTCTCTTGAAGGTGATCTATTTTTGCTTATATTCCTGAAACGATACTGTCCTATGACTCTAGTTGACCTTTCACGGTCCTTTTTTTTCCGTCGTATTTTCTTGTAGGTGAGCGGAGCGCGGGTTTCACAACTCGATTTTCATGAAGGGCCAGTGAGGGACTGTAACTGGCACCCC
>JAULKM010000001.1:1993758-2008530 GCA_032355605.1 Rubia tinctorum
TCTTGTAGGTGAGCGGAGCGCGGGTTTCACAACTCGATTTTCATGAAGGGCCAGTGAGGGACTGTAACTGGCACCCCGATCTTCCCATGCTGATCAGCTCTTCTTGGGATGCATCCATTGCTAAGTGGGAATTTCCGGGCAATGGCAAATCCCCGGCACCTGTTAGGCGAATCAGAAGACGGTCTCCTCGGCATTTCACAGAAGAACTGCTAGCATGATAATCTGAAAGTCTGAAATGGAGATATGTTGTTCATATAAACTTTCTGAATTCTGTAAAACTGTGTTTGTTGTGGTACATCTGCTATATAACGTCAAAATTTACCACTTTAAATAAAAATCATAATACTCCTACATAAATTTATTTTACTTCACCCCTTTCCGTCCAGTCTATTTAAGCCGAGTCTACAAAGTTTTTGGAACGAGTCGTTTGCTTTATTGAGAAAAGCTTTCTTTTATATTTAGGGGTTGACGATCGATATATTAGATATTTCATGAATCCTGTTACGCGCACACCCCCCACCCCCCATCTAGTAGCACACACGGGTCCGTGGAACGTGACACAAATAATTACTCTTGACATCTCAAATTAGATACGGAATATTTACTTTCTCCGTCTACATCTCAAATTAGATACGGAATATTTACTTTCTCCGTCTCCCTATTTAATTTAGACTTTTCTTGTATGGTAACTACCTAACTCCATTTTTTTCTATATTTTTTTTTCACACGATCACTTCATTGTTAATCAATACTGTATGTTTATATAGGTATCCAAACACAAAGGCAAAATAATGAAACAAAACTAAATTCCAGCTTTGACAAAAATAAAAAACAAGTTCATATAATTTCCTCCACTCCCAAAATCTCTCGCATTTCACAACAATGGCGTCAACGAGAGCAAGACTAGTTTTCCGAGTACTATTAGCGGCCCTATTACTTTTCCTGTTTTTCTACGTGGGTCGTCCTCTTTACTGGAAAATCTCAGCCACGCTTCATGATATCCGAGCTAACAAGCAAACTGTCTCGGGAGGTACTCTTCAATTCCATAAAAATCTAATTTTGATTCATTCTTTATGTTAAAGTTGAGTTCTTTATTGATGGGATCAGTAAAAATATGTTCTTTTTAGTGATTGCCATCTGGGATTTGGTTCTTGCTCAAAATTAAGTTAAGTTTTGCTAGTTTAGTGCAACGTGGAAAGATCAGGGCATGAATTATGGATGGATCAGTCATTCAGATGACTGTTTAGTTCTAATAATTAGGTGGTTATGAAAAAAGATTGTGTGTTCTGTGTGTGTGGATTTTTTAAATGGTTAAAATGTGGTTAGTGTGTGGTGGATTTGTATGTAATTATGGGATCAGTAAAAATATGTTCTTTTTAGTGATTACCATCTGGGATTTGGTTCTTGCTCAAAATTATGTTAAGTTTGGCTAAGTTAGTGCAATGTGGAAAGAATAGGGCATGGATTATGGATGGATTTAGATGATTATTTAGTGCTAACTGTTTGGTGGATATGAAAAGGATTGTGTGTATATGTGAGTGGATTTTTTAGATGATTGAAATGTGCTTACTGTGAGATGGATTTGCTAACAATTGTGTCTTTTCCTGTGGGATTGTGTAGGAATTTCACAAATCGTCCACGATGCGAAGAGATCAGTGGGGTGGTTTCATTACCGCCGGTCTGAATCAAGAGGGGATGATTACAAACTAGCTGCGGCCCGGAGGCTTCTCGATCTTCATCAGATTCCTAGTGGGATGTCACTTCTATTCTAAATCATTGATGAAGAATGCTTAACTTATACGTAGCATTTGAAAACGAAAATTACGTGGTATACTTGGCATTTGAATATCCTTATGAAATAAGAGTGTTGTATAGGGAAATGAGGGTTAGCATTGGAGAAATGGTGAAGTTATAAGGGCTGGATTTGAAGATTCTGTATTGTATGTGATTGCCATATCTATATATGAGTTCTTCGTTCTAATAAAAAATTATAATTCACAAGAAGATCTTTCTTTATCCTTATATTCACGAATGGTTCTTTTTTCTGCTTTCTGTGTTGAACTTAGACAGTTCAGTTATCGTATGGCTGTCTCCTGGTCCTGAAATCTGAACTGGCTAATGAGATTATGAGAACAAGGAGGTTGCCCAACCTTCATGCAATTGAGAGATCAGTAAGTCTTAATTTCACTGCTGCCTTAGTTAAAACTTAAGAATGAGGTATCATTAAATGTTGAAACTTGTTAGCCTGTTTTCCGTAGGAAAAAGGTTTGTTCAGACACTGGATACGCTTCTAGCAGGTTTAAGATTGTGGAGGGAATTCTTATGTTTTTGCAGGGGTCAAATGGATTAAATAGTTTATTGATGCATAGTTGCACTGCTCATAATCCGTGACATATTATTGGTCTAACCATTTCAGCACATGCGAGCAAGTTATGGTCTTAAAAATCGCAACGTGCTAGCCTATCAGCCCCGTCCTCTTTGACATTAAGATCCAAGTCTGTTACATATAGCTTTCATTAGTTTGTCAAGTATGTTTGCCTAAGAACTTGAATAGTACTAGGGTTAAATAAAGCTATATTACGGAAGATGTTTGGCAATATTTGACTTGAAAGCATTACCTTGATCTTCTGGCATCATTTTCTTCCATGTATCCTATAGTGCATATAATCATCATTCCATTGTCACTCATGCAAGAATTCATACGTTAGCATGCTTTTCTAGGACTTGATAGTGCTAATCTTTATTCAGAACCACCATAACCTTCACTCACTTTTAGCCTTATTTTATGAATCCACCAATTTGTTGATGATGATGCTACATGTTTCCTAGAAGCCAGAAACAAAGACTTTTTGGTAGATGAAGGTTTCGCTCGACAAAGCGTTTTGCGCTTGCAATCAGCTTAACGCGGCCTTCGTCATGCAGGTAAGTTCATTGGCATCGACGGAGTTAAGGCGTTTGGTCTTTTTGGATGTGTTTCTTTAAGAAAACGATGAATTCATCTTGTTCTTGTTTGTTTTGTTAGATTATAAGGCTTAGGAGAACTTGCTTGTTTAGAATGAGGATGAGGATGAGAGATAGTTAAGTTAATAGTGTATTGAGTAAATTCTGTCTGGGGTCATCACTCATGAAGCCATTGTCTTTATACTTTTACGAGTCAAAACAACCAATAATGAAGGAAAAGTTTAAGCCTTTGACTAATCAAATAGTAGGACATGGTAGGAAAGGAATGTACCTTTCTTAATTGCCTAGTTGGACCTCTCCAATGTGACACTTTCTGCATTCCACGTGCAAAGTCGTGTTTCTGATACCGTTGTTAATACAAGAAACACAACTCTTATTTTTGGATGGAGGAGAATGAGCAATGCTTTTAATACCGTTTTCCATATAAGAGGTATGGAAACATGACTTTTTGGTGTTAGAAACTGTTTTTAGTGTTAGAAACACGACTCTTATTCCGGGAAGGAGGGAAAGTACTATGAATCTCCCTCCCCACCCCCATTTGCAGTTAGATCTGACTAATATAAAAAAAAAGGAATGATGATGGGGCTCAACCTCCATTCAAAAAGCTAATAATGCTTGTTTAGTGGTATGGAATTTGGATCAAATGAAGTTGTTTATCAAAATCCAACTAGAAGTTGACTCTTTGGGTGTGCTTTCTTTTACGTATCCTCCTCCCATTGAGAATGATACTCAGAATCAGCACTTTTTGGAAGTTTTCAGTTGACTAGATGAACTTCTCTTGTGGTCAGCATCTTCTTTGTATTGCAAAATACCTTAACCAAATGGAACCGAATGTTTAAGGGGAAAAAACATTAAACCGTGTTAGGAAAGTCAACCCTTCATATTTGTTAGATTGGGCAAAAATACTTGCATGGGATGATCCCATTTACATAAATGCACTAAATACTAAATTATAAACTATGGGCTAAGTGGCATTAGGAACAGTATATATAGGATTAATGGTTCTTTACTGTGGAACAATCAAGCAAGGTCGACAAGATCGTAGCAAACTAAATCCACCTATTTGAGCCAACAAGCATCAGACCACCCACACAAAATCCGATTCATCGACACTTCGGATAACACCACGACAATAATAAAAAACGAAGAAAATACAGTCCCACCATGAAAGATCCGGTTCATCCACATTTAACTTGTTCCACTTATTAAACTAGGCGACCGAATTCAATCATTTTTTTATCGTAAAAAATGCGTCTATGTCAGTGTAAGTGTTGCATTTTATGTGCATAGAATGATTTCTAACTTGAACCCGAATGATACTGGTAAAAATGGTGTAAAGATCAGTATAATTGAATAATCAGTTTACCCAACTTGAAATATTCTAACAGGCCAAAATTTGCAATGATTTGAATTTTCAATGCGCAATTACAAGAAGTTCGTCGTTCAAACGATTTTGACTTGCATTTCTTCTAAACTGTCTTTGAAAAGTGGATTGGAGAAAACTTATACTCCCTCTAGTCCTTTTTAAATGGCTCCTTCAAAATGGCACATAGTTTTTTTAAAAAAGATAAAGGAGTGGCGGGAATTTAATTGGGAGTGTAAAAAGTCATATTAGTGGATGAAAATAACTTAAGATTGCCCAAAAAAAGAAGGAGACAAAATTTAAAAAAAAAGAGACTATTTCTAAATGAAAGTGGATGAAATTGGGTTATTTTATTTCTTTCCCTTCCTTTTGAAGAACAGTTTTCTGTAGGTGCTAGAAAGTAAGTATATTTATAAAGTCATGATACTGAGAGGGCAAAAAGGATGGAAGGAAATTCATGGAAATTATTATGATAAAATGTGTACTTGCTATTCAGCATATAAGATTAAAATGTGTACTTCTAACCACTACAAAAGTACCACACTAGGGTTGTAGGATTTTCATTATGATAAAATTATAATCTCATATGATTCTCTCCATCTTGCAAGATGAAAGAATAAATACATCTGTGCTCATAAATAAATGTGGTTTATTCTAATTTATTTTACAAGTAGGGAAAGAATAGTTTCTGATCTTACTTAAAAAAAACACCTTCTACTTTTAAAATTAGTAATATTTTTGTAGTTTGCCAAACAGCAAAAACTGTTTAGTTTATAAGTAAAACGCTTATAAATATTGTCAAATACATCCCATATGTTGTTGGGCAATTCATTTTTAAAAAGTTTCTCATTTTGATCAAATAAGTTCATAAAAATTTTTGACAGCCGACTTTTTAGTTAACTAAAATTGATGTAGCATTTTAAATATTTTCTCCATAAGCTTTAATAAGCCACAAATCTTGTAGACCGACTAACTATTACACGGAGACATTTTGAAATTAATGTAGCTAATACCGTAATTTGATGTTTATTTCTATTTATTGCGACGAGATTCCTGTAATTTTAATTTTTAAAAAAATGCATCGTAAAGTTATTAAAATAATATTTTTTTTTTATTATTGATCTAACCGTTAATCGGTTTAATAAGATAATATCTCTAGTGGTAGTGGCCCAAAATGTGAGAAAATTCTTAGCACACGAGTATTGAAAAATATCCTACATTTTGGAATTAATAACATTTATATTTTATTATTTTAACAAAGTTTTGGGAAACACCGTCTTTTCATATGCATATGAAAAGATTCGGTTGAATTAGAATTATAGAAAGGTAAAATGATTTAGTTGTAAAATTAAAAATTTATTATGCAACAGTTAGGAGTGGTGAGTTTATGACCCGATTAATACAACTCGAAAATTTTATTTTGATTTAATCAAATTTACAGTTTAAACCTTAATTTTTTCATAATTTATAAAAAGATCGTTTTTCAAAATACATGCTCTTATTTTATCCTCTAGAAATTCATTAAACAAGACAATAATATACCTATAAAATCCAACTATCCCAGCCCAGTGGTAGTAGAAAATTCATAGCACGTGGGTATTGAAAAATGAAGAAGAGAAAATCAAGCTCTACCACCTCTATTTACACTTCTACTTTTTTTTACACCATTCTCTTTCAAACATTGATCGCATATTTAAATAGGTTTATGAGCAAAAATATTATCATATATATGATATTGTTCAATTCGTCGTAACAAATAATTTCTAAATATCAATTTTTTATTTGCTGATAATGTACGTAGATGAACATATTAACGGTCAAGCATGTATATTGAACAACGTGATAATAATTGCCCTACAAATAGAGCTAATACGAAGGGAGTATATTTTTGGAATTAATATATTTTTTTAATTTAACTATTTTGTCCTCTAAATAACTACTCCCTCCGTCCCAACAGTTTTGACCTATTTACATTTCCATGGTTTTCAATAATCATATTTAACCGTTAATTTCTCTAACTGCACACAATAATTTCGCACAAAAAATGACATTTAGAAAATAGATGTTAAGATGAATCTAACAATATCTCACATGATATTTTTATAATTAATATATCATTTTTTTTATTTAGGGTCAAAGTTTACCAAGTTTACTTTGAAAAAGTAAATAGTTCAAAACTGATGGGACGGATGGAGCATTAAACAAGAAAATAATATGTACCAAAAAAAATCCAACTATCCAAGCCTAGTGGCAGTGGTCTAAAATGAGAAAATTTATAGCATGTGATGTGAGTATCTGGGAAAATTCATTAGTTTATGTATTCAAAACTCCCTTCATAAATAAAGTACAATGGGGCTTCAATTCATGGATGCGATGTGGCATTTGAAAATAGTAAATCTTATGATTTTGGCGCAGTAGAAGAGGAGCACTGGTATCTTTCTCGCTAGTTTCTTTCGGTTTTGTTCTTTGATTCTTTCGATTTCGCTTCAGTTTCGTATTTCTAGTCTAGTTATTCTTTTCTTTTTCCTCCTCGAAATTACGTATGTGTCTGTTCAAAACCGTTAAGAGAGGCACCTCGTCCCTTCATGTAACCCGACTTGCACATCTTATACCTGAACACATCTTTCAATCCAACCCTAAATCCATTCCCACCCTACACCCTACACCCTACACACAACACCATCATCCAGCAACAATCCGTCGCACCGAATGTAGCCACGTAGTCTCGTGGTGGTCGCGATGGTGAGACGACGTGAGTTAATTTGTTTAGTTGTGATGATGGGCTGCAGGCAGAATGAGCCATCCTGTGGTGGATACATGATCCGCCTCACTGAAAAACAAGAAAGCGGTTCTACCTGCGACAATCTGTACTTGTCGAATAGAGCTTTCCGTCGTACATCAGAATTTCCACTGGCCCGCAACACTACATTTGCGGCGGGTTGGGAAGACGATGCTCTCTAGTTGGTGCTTATTTTTGGGCTTCATAAGATTGAGGTTATGGATTGGATTACCGGGTACGACAGTAGGGGTTCGTTTTTAATTTTAACTTTATTTGTTTTTATGTTTTTGCTTTCTAGGTTTACTGGTTGTGATCTCGCAACTCAGCGTGAGTTAGGTGCTTCTCCACCTCTGATCAAAGAAATTCAACGACAAACTCCAAAACAAACCTGAGTCGAAATCTTTGAACTATGGAGGTGTGCTAATCCGCTGGGGATTACCCTGATCAACCCTGAATATACATGGAGGCAACGCAATACTGCTCTGTTTCAAAACAAAGCGGACAACTATTGCCCTCGAAATTTCTCTATAGGCGCTTTTCACCTATAATAGAAAAATCCAGCAACAGTCTCAACAAATTATAGAGTTGAAACAACCCGATAAAGACAAGAAGTTTGGAGGCACGGGTCGAGTAGCCGTTTTCCAATACAATACGTGGACTTCAATCAAAGAACTCCCTGATTGATATGTTCATTTTTTAGAGGGTCACCCCAAGTGTGTGAATCAAACTACGTATTTAAAGTTAAGAAAATTAGTTATAGTTAGCTAGATGTTGTGCTGCCCAAATCTGGCACATAATGATATATCCATCTTTAAATTAATGATAATGTTTAAATTAATGATAATGTGAATATCGTTTATCCAAATAAAAAGTGATGTAACTTAATGAGGTTTCATGTAATGTTAGTTAATGAAGCTCCACTAGTACTGTAAATAGTGCATGTATCTATACTACTCCTTCCGAAATAAATGATAAAATTAAATGTGAGTTGGTATTTTATGTAAGATGGGGTGACAAATAATAATTGTAAAATAGTAGGGATATTTTGGGAAAGCAGTGAAGTCAGCTATAAAGTTATTGAAGTAAAAAAAAATATTGTACGAATTTTACAACATATTCTTTACCATTTTGAGTAAGAATTAAAGTGTGTCATTTTATGTGGGACGAACAAAAATAGAAAGTGTGCCAATTATTCCGGGATGGAGGGAGTATATACTAAAACAACTTTTTGGGCAAGTAGCATCCCCACACTTAACCGCATCAAATTTCATAAATTTTGACAAGTGACACTTTGAAAGCTTGCCAAATCAACTTTAAAAATATTAAATTATTAAATAAAATATATTTATAGTATTGAAATATTTTGTTTTAATTTATTTCAATATACACCCTTGTAATATGTATGATTTAATGCAGCGGATTGTCATGATTAATGATGCATTTCCAACACATTGCATTAATCTTGTCTTCATTCAATTAAAAGTCAAGCATTTCCAACACATTGCATTAATCTTGTCTTCATTCAATTAAAAGTCAACCTAATACTACCATAATTATTATTAGTTATAGAATATATATTATTTAATTATATAAATAGAAAAAGTAAATATAATATAATATCTAAATAAACAATTATTTTTAATAGTATTAATATTTACATTTTAAATAAATAATTTATTTTCATTCAATTTAAAATTATATACTTTTATTCAATAAAATATCATTTTTAAAAAGATGAAATTATTTTTATTTTACTTCTAACTAAGAACACTTTTACTATTTCCTTCTGAAAAAATAACTATACTACTAAATATACATACTTTCATCAATATATTATGACACTATTACTCCCTCCGGTTTTCAATTTATAGCACCATATGTTTAGGTGCTTGGATTTAGGTGAAGAAAATAAATGGATGAAATTGAATGTAGAAAGTAAAAAGTAGAATGAATGGATGGATGAAATTGAAGGAATATTGACAAAAATTGAAATAGTGCCAAATAAAAGAAAATATCAATTTATAATAAGTGTATCATAAATAACAAAACAGAAGAAATACATTATCATCACAACATTAAATAAAATAAATTAGTCATGTGTCTCCTTTTAATTTTTGTCTTCTTATCCTGTCTGGCTAATTGCCACTTTTTGAGATTTCATTGGTGAATGAAAACATCATTGATACGAAATGACAAAGGTTAGGATGTCTGAAAAGTTAATCCCGCCGTTTTATTGGATGTGACATATTTTTTAAATTTATTTTTTTGTAAATTTAGCACACTTTTTTTTATGATGAGATTTTTTCAATTTCAACTACACATTCTATTTTTTTTCTTTCTAAATTTAATTTCTTTCACTCATTTTATTCACTAAAATCCAAGCATCTAAATATATGATGCGATATTCAACGAAATGGAGTTAATATCCAAATGGGAGACAAGAATCCCATAAGTACTATTTATCAGAAATTCTACAAACCCTAATCCAAATTAACTGCAAAAAATTAATTATTTTCTTTCTATTTAGTGATCCCTTTTGTCGGATATTTGTTTGACTCCTCAGTCTTTCGTTTCTCAATTGGTTAAAGGTAAAGTGAATTATTATTATATGAATTTATTTTAAAGTTAAATACTCCCTCCGTTTCACTAAAAATAACACACTAAGTTTAGAATTTTGAATTAATGTGAAAAAATGAGTGGTTGAAATTGAATGTAGAAAGTAAAAAGTAGAATGAGTGGATGAGATTGAAGGAATATTGCCAAAAATAAAAAATGTGTCATTTAAAAAAAATATCTCAATAAGGTAAGTGTGCTACTCTTAGTGAAACAGAGGGAGGATATACTATGATGACATTGATGAAACAGTTGTGGGATTAGTCATGATTGTGGAACTTTTATTATTTATGAATAAATTAATTTTGATTAAGTTCCTCTTTACGGTTTATCATTACTTTAGTTAGTTCAATTCTATTTAGTTCAGTTAAAATTTAAAATTGTTTTGTTTAATTTTATTTTGACACAATTCTTATTATCTATATGGTATGAATTCAACTAAATTTAACAAAAAATAAATTTGAAAAACATGGTCTAAGTACTCCCTCCCATACTTTATCAAAGAAATGAAATTAGAATTATTTTTTTGAGTTTTTATCAAATTACCAAATTTTATATTAATGATGTTTTTAATTGAGATATAATCCATTTATATGCATATATATATATATATGGAGTATGGATAGACCGTTGTATTTTTTAAAAACTTATACACTGCATTTGTTAAATTACATTCTACTAAATTTAAACATTTATTTATTTTTAATATTTTTACATTCAAATACACATTATTACTTGTTTAAACATATAAAATACAATATATTTTTTAAAAAATATAATTATAATTTTTAAATTTAAAAGTTAGAGGAGTATGTTCATAAGTTTATGGAAATATTACATTTCTTGAGACTTTCTCATGTTTATAATTCTCATCCCATTGTAGCTATCATAGTTTATATAACATGCGTTATGAAATATTTTAACTTTATATTTTGAACCCAAAAATATGGAGGATATATATATATATATATATATATATATATATGATCTAGAATACTATCACATAGATATCATTCAATTAATCGAATCTCAATTTTAAGGTATTATTTAAATAATTGTTAGTTAGGACTGCGAGCAAGTCGTTTAGTATACATTAATTTACTTAAACCGGTATCATAATCATGTTATTAATTTATGAGTTCTTCTATTGAAAAACGTATTTTTATAAGCTACAAAGAGATCAAGGGTTAAATCGAAGATTAAAAGAAATCAAGAATAAAATCATATTTTTTTTGAATTGCATTAATCAGGTCATAAACTTGTAAATACTATACGTTACATAATAAAAAAATTTAATATTGCAAATAATTTTTTTAATCCTTTTATAATTATAATTCAACCTATTTTTTTTCACATGCCTATCGAAAGATGATTTTCCCAAGAATTTGTCATAATTAAGATTGTTCAGCCCATCATATTTTAATATTTTTATTACTTCAAAAACCAGTGCTCCATTCGCTCAGTTAATATTAGCACACTTTTCAGTCAACTTTCTCAATCCACGTTTAACTATAAATTTCATATAATATATAAGTAGTAATATTATCAGGTGAGGTATCGTTAGATTCGTCATAACATATACTTTCCAAAAATCAAAATTTTACATGATATTAGTATACGTAACAAAAGTAATTAGTGGTCAAATATGCTTTAAAAAAAATTGGAAGTGTCATAATAAATTGAAGAGCGGATACATTATATTTTTATAAGTCCTAAATGTGAGCTTTCTTGAAGTGTGAGAATCAAAATATTGAACTGTCAAGTCATTTAAATATTTATACAGTATATAAAAAGAGTCCGTCAAGGTTAAAGTGTAAATTAGAAAAAATTAAGATAAAATTTTCGGGTTGTATGAACCGGGTTATAAAATTTATAACTACTACACGTTGCAAAATAAAACTTTAATGTTGCAACAAATACCTTTTACCTTTTATTATTATAATAAAACTCCGTTTTTCCATAAGGTTATGGAAAGACCGTATTTCCCAAGATTTTGTCTAACTTTTTTTTTAAAAAGTAAGAAATAATATGTAAGGAATTCGACTGCCACCAAATATACATGTACAGAAGTCGGGTGTGTGTGTATATATATATATATCCTGTGGCATCTTCTTCTGTCTTCAATATATTTTGCTGAATAAGGCGGCAGAGAATACCTGTAGATTCTGGCAACGATGTCACTGAAGTGGCCGGAAAATCATGGGATCATGAATTTGCCGGAAGATGTGTTGCGAGATCCTGTGAAGTTTCGGGTGGAGTTCTTAGTGAGATTGAGTTGTGTATGTAAAGAATGCCATGATTTGATCATCCGAAACCCCAATTTTCATGGAAAGCATTCCGACAACACTATCAAGAATAAAAAGAATGGTCCGACTTCGAACTTTTTCCTGCGGAGCACCACAGATCTATTTTTGTTCTCTTAAGACAAAAATCGGTTGCTAATCTCGCCGTGTCCTAATCCGAGCTCAGTCAATCACTTTAGAGTAATAGGTTCATGCAATGGAATTGTTTGCTTAGTACAAGAGCTGTCAGTCTCTGACCCAAACCGAAAACTCGACACGTACCGAAACGATCAATTCAACTCAAAAACCAATTTAATCTGAGAGATTTCAACCCGAATCTAACCCGACACGAATGAACTCAACCCGAAACCTGATTATAACCCAAGAAATATAGACCTGACACGAACTCGACTCGACCAAATTCAGAGTGAAACCCAATTCTGACCTGAGAGATATCAACCTGAACCCGAACCCGACACGATCAGACTCAATCCGAACCCGAACCCGACATGACCAGGCTCAACTCGATCTAAACATGTACACGATTCAACCCGACCCACAATCAACCCGAACACTATTCAACCCGATAAATCAACTATAACCCTACATTTAATTAACTCAAAATACTTTTGGTTTTTGTAATTGACCCAATTTGTAAAAAAAATGACCTTCCCTAAAATATCTTTTTTTGTCAAAAAATAGTACAATGTTATCAATTAATCATTAAAAATATAATTGCAAGAAGAAGAAAATGGATATCTATAACTCAAAGTTTAATTAGTAAAAACTATCATCTAATTTAAATATTTTATAAATTTTATAAAAAAAATTATGATATTAATAAATATTTTTTATCATAAACCGTGACATTATAGATATCACCATTGCATGCATACAGATTCTATAGAATATGAAAAGTTTTGAAGATTTGATTGTAATATTGTAATGATTAAATTAAAAATATATGTTTATATATAAATGATATTTAAATTTACATCTTTGCAAAGCACGAGTATTATGTAGATGGTGAACTAAAATTCACGTGGTGGACTGAAAATTAGAACAAAATATAAGTGAGAAAAAAATGCTAGATAAAAGTATTGCTTAAGTACATGGTATCATTATCTGCAAGTAAGAATGGTAGATAAAAGTGAGTACAAATTGTTTCACACAACATTAAACCAAGGGATGATTCTTTTCCGCACGTTGTTATCGAAACTGGGTCCATTTTAATCCAAGTAGAATACTTTTCTCTGATGTTTTCAAAGTTGTTGAAAGAGGTTCCCCTCTCAAAATGTAAATGTCGACAAGGATATGAACACAATAGAAGTACCATATAAATATAAGGTCATCACAGCAGCAGATAAACAAGCATAAATTCACCATGCATGTTGTCCATGTGTAAATGAACCGAGTAGATTTGCATACCGAATAATGCTTGATCAAGACTTTTGTTCTCGAGGTACTCGTAAACAAGCAATCTTTTATCTCCCTCGATGCAGCAATCATACAATTTCACGAGGTTCCGGTGCTGCACAGCGTAAATTGTTTCAATCTCTGCCATGAACTGAATCTTTCCATGATTGGATGCTACAGATAGGAGTTTGATAGCCACAACTCTGCCATCATAAAGTATTCCCTAGACAATTCACATCATTAAACAAATAATTGCACTGAGTGGCAGAAGAAGTATATCGAGTTTCAGACCAATCATTACCTTAAAAACAGCACCAACTTCACCATGTCCGAGTTTATTAGAGGGGTTGAAATCATTTGTTGCAGCTCTAAGATCTGCATAACTGAAAGTGTATAGTCTCGCATCAAATCCTAAGAACTTTGCAAATTCAAAAGGCAAAACCATATTTGACTTTTATGTTAGTCAGTGCAAGAATTCACCAAATCTTACATATTCAAAAATAATAAAATAAAAGCAAAAACAAGGACAACGCTGAGATTCAGACGCAGCCAAAGCAATCATTTACGTCTTTTGTTATGAAAGAAAATTTGTTGCATGAACTAAGTTCTGATTGTACCTTCTTCCTCATGCCTCTGCTGCCTTTTTCATCTCCGGGTGAAAAGGTAAACAGCTAGCACGCCCAAAAAGCTCGCTATCGTAACGAGAACAAAAATCCCCACAGTTAAACCAATCTGATTCTTCTTTCCACGGGTGCCAGGGACATCAGAAACAGTAGGAACAAAATCTTTACAAACAACTCAATAGTCAGAAAGACGTGTCCCGAGAAAAGCAGGCTAATAAGAATTACAACAAATTCACAGTTGTACCTGGGGTAACACTGAGAGCAGATATAAAAGGTCCATAGGAGCCTTCAGCTCAAACGCAACAAGTTCCCTTGCCAGCCCAAAACAGATGGATTTCATGATAGTGCTCAAACACTTCAGCCTTATATTCCTTCGGAACAACTGTCAGAGAATGTCCACCAGATTCCCTTGAAGTGGAAATCAGAAGTATATGCTTCGAAACTTTAAGGAAAGCATCTTATATGCAATCAGTTCAGACCAACCTACTGACGATGAATCCATGGTTAAAACAAACTTACTGAAACTTACATTTCAGAGAGTTTAGTTAAATTCCCAAGCTCGGATTGGAGAGAACCAGTGAATTTGTTTATGCCAATGGACCTGCAAGAATATGAAAACATTTATCCCCGCCAAATTAGCACTCGCCTAATTGTAAAAATGATGAGAGTATGTCTTACAGTATTCTCAAGTCTGTTAGCATCCCAAGTTCCTTCGGGAGTTGCCCACATAATGCA
>JAULKM010000001.1:2008630-2023142 GCA_032355605.1 Rubia tinctorum
ATGAGTTCCCAATTGTGTTTACCATATAATTTCAGCAGTCTCTTAAGGGCTGGTCTTACAGTTTCTGGAGATATCCCAATGTTCTTCATTGCTTTGAAAGCCTTTCTTACTTTTTTGTCATTAATTGGATCATTCTCTGGTGCCATCTCCAAGGTATATAGATAATAGTGTGCAACCTCAATCGCCTTATTACTGTTCTTCGACCCGATCAATCCGAAAGGATCGTAACTGAAGCACATTATAATACAATATCAGGCTTAGACATTCCCTCTACAGTTTTTAGGAATGTGCATTGAAAGCATGTGCAAATGTGGGAAAAATATATTGGGTAACCACAATTTTTAAAAAAAGTTGACACAACAAATTAAATTTCACAGTTCTGCTCAAATACGTGGGGTAAACAAGCACACAATTTATTTTTTTACCATGGGCCCATGCTAGATTCGCCCGAATGAAAGTGTAAAAAAGTTTATTCATTATAAAAACAATAAAAAGTTGTCAGAGAATGCAATATGTGTGCTCCAAAAACACCCAAATAATGACATTCAACAACTAAAGAACAGATGCGTCAAAGACCCAAAATAGGGACCCGCAGAATTTCCTCAGCTTCCGGCAACTGTATCCATTTCTTGTACTACCTCCGTCCCAATTCAAACTGCACACTTTTTGGTCAACTTTCACAAAGACACATTTGATTATAAATTTTAACCAGTATATAGATGCAAATATTGATATATCATTGGATTCCCAGCATGATGTATTTTCTAAACATCAAATTTTAATACACCATTATCATACATAAATAAAGTTATCGTTGGTCAAACATGATATGAGAAAGTTGACCAAAAGGGGACAGAGGGAGTAGTACTGATCTGATTGTGCTTTTTTCATGATCCTGAAATCCCGAACAAATTAAGGGGGAAAAAAGTACATGCTGTTTTTGCTAGATTTTCTTTCACTTTTAATTGTTTTTACTGCTACATTTACTACTCCTGAATGTTAAAACTCTACAGTGTAATTAATAAAGTTGATGAATCAACTTTAAAAAATAGTATAAAAACAATCTCCGGTTCTTGAATTTCCACCATTTTGAATGTTCTCCATTTTCACTTCTCTTAGCGCTTTTGTCTTTCATATCATTTCGAACGTAAAGTTTTCTCTGTCTCCGCCTTAATTTTCTTGCACTTTCAGTTATGTTAGTCTGATATTTTTGGTGGGGTTTTCTCATTTTTCTCAGTTTTATTGCAGAAATGGGATTGATACGCCACTTTTGAGGTGATCATTTGAGATCAGAAGTGTATAAAACTCGAAAAAGATCGAGTTTTAGAAGAACAAAAAATGTTGTTTCAGAGATTTGTTGCTGTCATATGTTTAGCCCTGGTGATCATAGGTGGAGTTCATGGTCGCCCCAGCCGGATTCTCTTGGACACGGATGTCGATACCGATGATTTCTTCGCTCTTTTGTATATTCTGAAGCTGGATGGGTCAGAATTTGATCTTCAGGTCACCCCATTTGCATTTTGTTCATCTGTTTGTTTGCAGAAATTAAGAATTTTTCTGATGGACTCATGAATTTTGGACACCTTTCTTGTATGAAATGTTGGTATTGTTTGCTGCTTCAAAGAACTGATGCTGAAGAATTCTTCGATGAACCTTCAAAACATGAAACTCTACAGAGTTCTCGACGGTTTTAAGGTTTATGCTGCTATTTTAGCTCCCTTTGTGCTAAAAAGATGAAACCATGAAATGCAGGCAGTTACTATAAGTGCAAATGCATGGACTAATGCAGGGCATGCTGTGAACCATGTCTATGATCTTCTCCACATGATGGGGCGCGATGACATTGCCGTGGGAGTAGGAGGAGAAGGAGGGATTCAAGAAGACGGGAAAATGACGCGAAATGTTGGAGGATACCTCCCTTTGATCGAACAGGTAGAATGACATTGATGTCGATCTTTTTAAGATAAAGATGTCTTTCTGAATCAGTTTTCGGGTTTTGTTTGTTAGGGGATCGGTACTTCTGGATATTGTAGGTACAGGCAAGCTATACCGGTTGGTGTTGGAGGTATTCTAGACATCGATACAAACTTTGGTTTGCGCAAAGGCCTTCTGCCTCAGGTACTGATGTTAAGGATTCTGATCATTTTGATGTTAGTTTTTGTGGTTATTGTCTTTCTCGGGTGCTTTTCGCGCATAAATGTTATGCGCAAAGGCCTTCTACTGCAAGTACTGATGTTTCATAGCCTTAACATAGGATTCTGATGATTTTGATGTTAGTGTTTATGGTTATGGTTATTGTCTTTCTCGGGTGCTTTTTGCGCATAAATATTATGCGCAAAAACCTTCTGCCACAAGTACTGATGTTTCATAGCCTTAACATAGGATTCTGATGATTTTGATGTTAGTGTTTATGGTTATGATTATTGTCTTTCACTGGTGGTTTTTGCGCATAAATGTTTTGCTAACGACACAAACAATGTAAGATTTTGATGATTTTCATGTTTGATGTTGCATTTGTGAATCCAGGGAAATCGGAGGTTCTGATGTTTCATAGCCTTAACATAGGATTCTGATCATTTTGATGTTAGTTTTTATGGTTATGGTTATTGTCTTTCTCGGGTGTTTTTGGCGCATAAATGTTTCTCTCACGACGCAAACAACATAAGACTTTGATGATTTTCATGTTTGATCCAGGGAAGTAGGAGGTATGTGCCTCTTCAGCAGCCAACTGCTCAGCAAGTGATGATTGACAAGATATCAGCTGGTCCAACAACTGTGTTCTTGATAGGATCACACACGAATTTCGCCATTTTTCTGTTGAAGAATCCTCACCTGAAGAGAAATGTGGAGCATATTTACATCATGGGAGGTGGTGTGAGATCAAAGAACCCGACAGGCTGTTGCTCAGAGCGCGCTGGCCCCTCTTGCAAGCCGCAGCAATGTGGTGATCCGGGCAACATTTTCACCGATTTCACTAGCAATCCATATGCAGAGTTCAACCTGTTTGGAGATCCTTTTGCTGCATACCAGGTTCTAGTTTCGTGTCTTAATTCTTCCTCAGTTAAGTAACATGTTGGTTCTATTGTATGTTACTTATGTAAGGAGTTTGTTTTTGCATAGGTATTCCACTCGGGAATCCCGGTTACTCTCATTCCATTAGATGCTACAAACACCATTCCCATAACTCAGGAGTTCTTTGAGGCGTTTGAGAAGAATCAGCATACTTATGAAGCAAAGTACTGCTTTGAGTCGTTGAAAATAGCGCGCGACACCTGGTTTGATAACAACTTCTACGATGTAATGTGCCTTATGTTCAGTCATTTTCTTGATTCAGAAGCTTATGTTTTGATATCTACTGATTGTACTGATGAGGATCAAATGATCATTGCAGAGTTACTTTATGTGGGATTCATTTTTGTCTGGTGTCGCGACTTCTATCATGCGAAAGCCTAATAACGTGAAGGGGGAGAACGAGTTTGCTGAGATGGAGTTCATGAACATCACCATTGTGACATCAAACGAGCCATATGGGAAGTCTGATGGCTCGAATCCATTCTTTGATGGGTGTGTTACTCCCAAGTTTAATCTGTCGAGAAATGGAGTTCACAGCGGCCATGTTCAGACAGGACTTCGCGATCCATTCTGCATTGTTAAGGATGGAAAAGGGATATGCAAGGTACATTATAACATGCCTTCCATAAGGGTAGTTTGCATTGTCGTGATTTGACGCGTCTTTTCCCTCGCGCTAATCAGGATGGATATTCGAAAGAAGTGAGTGGTGAAGAAGGTGTTCAAGTGCTTGTTGCTGTCAAGGCAAAGCCTAATCGCGATCCCCACAGCAATTTAGATAGAGAGTTCTTCCAAAGCTTTCTTGATGTAAGGCGAAAATCCAAACTTCACGCTTTTGTTCAAACTGAAATCAGAATTGAATGCTGAAAACTGCATTGTCATTGTGATTTCAGGTTCTGAATCGTCGCGAAAACTCTGGAAAGTTCAGCATTGCGACGCAGTTTCCTCACTACGAGGAAAAACTATTCAAACAGGATTTCACAGGAAGGAGGATTGGCAAGAATGTTGTGTTTGACATGGACATGAGTGCTGGAGACTTTCTTGCACTCTTCTACCTCCTTAAAGTACCTGTCGAAACTTTAAACATCAAGGTAAGACAATCGCTCGTGTTAGCCGGGAATTAGGGTGCAAGTTATCATTTTCTGATGCATGGAACTTCTGATCTTTTTAGGCCATCTTGATCACTCCAACTGGATGGGCCGATAGTGCAACCATAGACGTCGTGTATGATCTGCTGCACATGATGGGGCGCGATGACATTCCCGTTGGCCTTGGAAGCGTGTTCGCGAAGAATCAGTCTGATCCGGGGTGGGGAGTCGTGGGGGATTGCAAGTACAGAAAGGCCATTCCTCATGGAAGTGGTGGATTTCTTGATTCTGATACGCTTTATGGCTTAGCTCGTGATCTTCCACGAAGTCCACGAAGGCATGTTTCATCATTTCTGCATACTACATTTTCGTTTTCTTGTTTCAAGAAACGAGAATCGTGATGTTAGTCCGTTTCTGGTGTAGGTATACGAGTGAAAACTCTGTCGAACATGGAGCTCCACGGAATACTAATCATCCTGAACTCAGACAAGCGCTAGCACTTGAAATATGGGATTCTGTAGTGAAATCTCTTGATCAGGGATCCAAAGTAACCGTTTTGACTAATGGACCTTTGACAACTTTAGCAGAAATCGTTGATTCTCGCAAGAACACCACCTCTGTTATCCAGGTGATTTTCAAACATCTGTACATGTGATCATAGACTTCTTGGTTCTTGGAGGGATTTACTGATGTTTTGGATTCTGAATTTCTGATGCAGAATGTGATCATCGTCGGAGGCCATGTAGATTACCGGATGAATGAGAAGGGAAATGTAATGAACGTTCCTTCAAACAAGCAGTCGGAAATGAACATGTTTCTTGATCCATTAGCTGCAAAGACTGTTTTCGACTCAGAACTGAACATCACACTTGTTCCCCTGCGAATTCAGCGAAAAGTCAGTCTTTTGAACAAAGTTCTTGAGATTCTGCACCCTGATAAGAAGACTCCTGAGGCGCTATTCGCGTGGAACTTGCTCTCGACCTTGCAGAAACTGAAACAGGCCAATGCACGATACTACAAACACGTGGTACGCGTGAAAATCGTTTGAAAGTCTTCAAGTTTTTGCACCGCGCAGTACGCAACTGACTAGTCTTTTGTTTGATTTCAGGACATGTTTCTCGGGGAAACTCTTGGTGCTGTGGTTCTAGCCGGTGATATCTCAAGCCTTGAGCCATCATTTGATACGAAGAATCTAAAGATATCAGCAACGGGAAATGAAAGCGAAGACGGGAGAATGACAGTTGATGTTAGGAACCAAGGGAAGCTAGTTAAAGTCCTGCAGAATGTAAACACTGATGCTTACTACAACCTTTTTGCTACTCAACTTGGTGAGAAGAACCAATCTGCCATTGTTGGGAGCTTCGACGAACAGAGAAGAAGAAACGGGCTAGATTAACATGAATCAGTTTTAGTACAACATTCATTTTTCATACAAAAAACTAGCAATTGATGTCAAGAACATTCATATCCTACACCATTAAATCATAAAGCAACTGAGTCAATTGCAGATTCTCCCGAAGAAGTTAAAAGCACGAGGGTTTTCATTAAATCGACAGTCAGCATACAAATCTTGAAACCAAAATGCAAACAAGAGAGCACGTCGATTAGCATCAGCTACTTAGTTTACCACACACACGAAAGTGAAGACATAGTACAGCACAGAACTGAACCGAACCAAAATCAATGAAAATTTCTAGATACAAAAATATAAATCCCCCAACTGGATAATCACAACATCATATCCTTTATGTCTGCCCTAATCGTGCTAGAAAGGACCATGCCATCTCATTCATTCATTCAACCATGGGAATCGCTCCACCAGCATTACGAATCGCCCGCCCCCTCTGCAAACCCCAGATCGAAAAGAAATCAGGATTTTTTCCCCAAGTTAAAATCCATAAAGAACACAAATTTCCAAGGAAAAAAAAAGCTCACCTCGAATAAACAAAGCAACTCGTTCTTCACTAGAAGATACTCTTGCTGCACTGCTCCCAAGCATTTACGACACCTAAAAACCTCTCCATAATTACAGATTCAGTATGCATTCTAAAGAGAAGAGGAAATTACACAACGAACAAAGGACATATATGCTCACCCTTCTTTGTTCTGTTGCTCACAAGAATTGCGAAAATCAACACAGGCATTCTTAACTCTCTGAGCTCCTATGCTGATGAACAACAAACACACATTCAATTCCAGAATCATATTTCCGAATCCTGATCAAATTTTAGTACTTCCTCCTTCCCACAGTTCCCTTACTCAGTGAACATTAATATACTTAACTACTAACGAAAAGTTGATATTTTGAATAAACACTACGAATCTAACAATACACACATTGATAATATTATTTAAGTTCAACAATTTTAACCGAAAAAAGTAAATTCTGCCCTGGAAGTTATGATCAAGAACCTGGAGCTGCTGCCTTTGAGCTGATGAACATGGGCATCGATCTTCTTGAAGTCTACATACTGCTGATCTCTGAAAACAAAACAAAAAATCAAACTCCATAAATTAAAATTTACAAAAACAAAAGGCAAAGATCACCAAAAACCACAAAACTTACAGGGCGTTCTTGAGATCATTGAGGAGTTTCTCAGAATCTTCAAAGAAAAGGTAAACAACCTCTTTCACAAAATCAGGGTTACTTTCATCTTGCAACATTTGAAGCTGACCGAATTGACTATCCAAGACACCCTACAACAACAAAAAAAATTCAAGAAAACACCATTAAACTAAGGGCTCCCACAAAAACCCACCAAAAAATCGCCATAAAACAGAATAAAGATTGAAACTTTGCAGAATTAGACTAGAATTACCTCACCGTATAAGGACCTTACGTAATCCACAAACTGCCTCTGCAACTGGGCTACATCCATCTTCTTTCCTTTTGAGTTCTTGAAGAAAGTTCAGGTTTTTTCAGTTGAATTTGAAAAATAAAACAGAAAAGGAGAACTTTCTGGTCTGTGGAGATCTTGCAGAATAATTGGGGAAATCAGAGGAGATAAATACGGTTGAAAGGGATTTTGGTAGATTTTATTGTTTCCTTTGAGAAGAAGAGGGAAAAAAGGCGTTTCCTTTTTTCACTCTTTCGCCTTCCTTTCTCTTTGCATAGCATTATAGCAGTACTGATTTGCTCGACAGAATCACTACCCCTTCAATTAATTATGATAAAATACTCAAATTACCCTATTATTTCAATAAAGTGTTAATACAATTCTGTAAAATTTAAAAATGTTATTATAACCCTATGCTTTGCATCATATGTGTCGATATAATCTTTTGATATTATTCCGGTGTTGACCCGTTATTTTTCGGCGTTGACCAAATAGTAAAAGAAGAAAATACCCCTGGTATGAAATCTGGAATTTTTGTGGACCAAATTATCCCTGGACATTAGATACAGTTTGAATGAACAAATCAATTTCCTTTTTTCCTTCTTTTCAGATCTACTTGTTCTTATCTTTCATCGACATCAGAGCATCGTGGATTTGCTCCGCCACCGGTGGAGGCTCGAGCTTCGTAGATTTGCTCGAGCTTCGGATCTTTCCTCCGCCTCTAGTGCTCCACCACCAGTGAATTTTCTCCGCCTAAAAACCTTCATTTTTGAACTTCATCTTATCATCCATCCATAATTAAATTGATAGAGCATCAGAATTCAGATACATATGATAACATCTAAGCTAAATCAATGAAATTCACCCGACCCCTGAAATTCTACTAAACATCATCTTCATCCAACTCACAACCTAAAACCAATCGTTGCACACACCTCATTCTCTAAAAAATCATTCCACACACCCACACCACTGCGCTCCCCTGCTCCGCCACCACAGCCCCACCCCCCGATTCCCACAACCCTGCCTCTCCTCGCCCTAACTCCCAAATCAATTCGAACCCCCAGCACTCATTCCCAAATCACTGCCGCTCTTCCACTCTGCCACCACAACCCCGCCTCCCGCCCCAATCTCTGCCACCGATTCCCACAGCCCCGCTCCGTCCCAACCCCCAACACTGATTCCCACACCACAACCTCTCCACCACCACAGTCCCGCCCCCGCCCCAACCCCCGCCACTGATTCCCACCTATTCGCGACTGAGAAGGGGAAGAAGAGGGCGACAGAGAAAAAAAGAAACGGATGAGAAGAGTGGAGTGCGGAGGAGATGATTGTTGGTAAAAACTAGGTTCGACGAATCCTCTCCTTCTCCGTCGAATCCAAGCCCCGTCGAATCAAACATAGGGAAACCCAAGCCCCACCGCTGCTACGCCGGAGAGGAGATCCATTTGAAAGTGCCAATCCTATTGCACAAGTGAGATCCAATTGAATCTTTAAAAAATCATTACGTGTTTGGGTATAAAACGTAATTTCCCGTTATTAAATTTTCATTTTTTAAAATCGAGGGTATAATCGTTTTTTCAGTTAATCTCAGCCAAATTATGGTCTCCAGAGTTATATTAGCACTTTCGTTCAAATAATAGGGTTATAATTGCACTTTCAAATTTTACAAGGTCATATTGTCACTTTCGACCAAAACATATGGTCATTTCAACACTTAACTCATTAATTATTCTTTGGAGTTTTACTCATTTTTGTTTGACTTGTGCTCCAATAATTAATTTAAAGATTATCTATATTTTGGTTCAGTTTGATAATATTATAATTTAATGATAGTTGAATATGAATCTTTTAATTTATTTTTATTAAATTGAAATAAATTGAATTAATTAAAAGTTAATGTATTATAAAATAGTAAACCCCAGATTAAAATCCTGGTCAACATAACTGAAGTGTAGATTAACTCAAGAGAACAAGACAGTTTTGTATTGGTCTATTATTTTTATTCCCATTATATTTAATTTTAAGTTCAGTTCAATTCATTTTAGTAGAAAATCAATTCGAAAAATAGGACCTAACCAAATTCAATAAGGCTTCATTCTTTTCAATTTAATTCCACTTCAATTCGTTTGGTTCAATTCAGTTTAGTTTACTTCATTTTGAATTTGATAATATATACCTTAATTGATTACTAGAATGTGACATCAAAAGGAACTTTAGATTGGTTAAAAAATATGATCTTGATTTGCAAAATGGATATTTTTTTTCTACAGTAAGCAGATTCTGCCTCCAACTTTTCTTTCCATCTCCATTAAAAGAACCATTTTAATTTTGGATGAATTAGTTTATTATTATAGCTGTTGATGCTGAAATTCACAATCAGAGGATTGCATTTACAATGTTCTTTGTTAATTAAGGTGGAGAATAATTTTTGTTGATGTGATGTTATTCTTTGAATTATATATGGATGTATCACGCCCTGTATTTTACGTACTTATGTCATAATACGTATGTACGTGTATAAAATAAATTTTAATTTAGAAAAAAACAATAACCCTCCTTCCCTGGCTGTCTTCCCCGCCGCCTCCCCACCATCACCATCGTCGTTGTCGTCGCCGCTATCTCGCCGTCGCCACCACCTCATCGCCACCGTCGTCCTCCTCACTCTAATCCACAACTGTGCCACCTTACCGCCACCCTAACACACACCGTCCCTGCCACCGTCTGAGGGGAGGGAGAAGAAACCGGTCGGGATGGAGAAAGGGCTGGCTAGGGGGAGAGAGAAAGGACAGGTCGGGGAGGGAGAAAGGACCAACCGGGGAAGTGAGGAAGGACCGTCCGGTGAGGAGGAGAAGGGACCGGCCGGGAGGGAGGGAGAACGGGCGGCGGAGAAGAGACCTGGCCGGGGGAGGGAGAACGGGAGAAGAGAACCGGCCGGGGGAGGGAGAATGCTCGCGTGCATTTCACGCGCACGCATATGGGTCGCGCACGCTTATCACACGCGAGATTAGTGATGGCGGACGACGGGGAAGACAACGTCGGGGGGTGGAGAGAAATGAGAGAGGAGACCGTGGAGGGAAGAAAGGAGAGCGGAGATCGGGCGGAGATCGGAGGGCGGAGATCGTAGCGGAGATCGGGGGAAGAGAGGAGAACGGGCGGAGATCGGAGGGAAGCGTGGAGAGTGGGCGGTGGAGGAAGTATACGGGGGCGACGGAGAAAAAAGAGAGGGGACGACGGATGGAGAAGGAATTAGAGGGGTCTGAAATTTGCGGCGGCGGCGGGGCGGCGGGTCTGAACCCATTCCGTCGGGTCTGAATATTATTTTATTTTATATTTTATTTTAAATTTAATTTAAAATACATATTATATTAAATACATACAAATACATGGTATAATACAGTAAAATACAGAATGTGATATAACCCACTTATGCATATCCCTTGAACAAAAGAAACAAAATTGTTGTCCCAACCAGGACAAATTCTTGGGCCAGGAAGTGACATTCCCTATGTAGAGCTGCAAATAACAATCTTTGTTTGGGTCACTCCCTTTAAATTTTTTGTTGAGAAATTTGATTTTATACCTACCTGCTTGACATAACTGTAAATATAATTTTTCAGTGTTTGATATATCCTTAGATAATCAGTAAAAGTGTCAATATAATCATTTTCGGAAACTTTTTATCGGAATTTTGTAAAAATACATTTTTGCCTTTCTGAAAAAAATAAAAATACTAAAAAAAGATTTATTATCCATAGATTCATTATTTTCCTAAATATTGTCACCGGATTGCCGTTGGACTGCAGCCGAACCACCAATGGACCGGCAACGGACCACCGTTGCACCACCGCCATAAGAGGTAAGGTTATATCAGCACATTATGAAAAATGATAGGTTTTATATCAGCACATTCATAAAAAAGAATAGAGTTATATCAGCACATAATATAGAATATAGGGGGTTTGATGATATTTTGTTTAATTTGTTGTGTTTAGTCTGGATTGATGATTAGATGACATTTGGTGTTGTGTGTGATTGTTATTTTGTTGTGTTGTTCAACCTAGAGTTTTTAATGTTGATGAGTTTTGAAATGAGCCTACAATATGTGATAATGGTGTTTACTATGAATGATTGTGTCATGATGTTGAATTTTATGGTATATAAGATACTGTTATAATGTGACAATGTTGTATGTATATGATGATGTGGTCGGCCGTTAAGGCCAGCCGAGTACCACACACTTAATTTTTATAATATGTGCTAATATAATCTCACACTTTTTACGAATGTGCTAAGATATAACCCTATATGTTATATGAATGTGCTTATATAACCCTATCAGCTTTCATAACGTGCTGATATAACCTTACATGTTACGGCGGCGGTCCGGCGAACTATAAGGGTAAAATTGTCCACACAATTTCAGATTTTGCCCCAAAGGGTATTTTGGTCAATTTACAAAGATTCAATGCCGAAAATTTGAAGTCAACGCAGGAAATGGAATCTAAGGGTTAAATTGATATTTTCATTAACTATTTAAGATTATGTTTGCACTAAAAATTATTTAAGAATTATATTGACACATACTCAACTAGTTAGGTTATATTAGTAGTATATATACTTTTTTTATTTCTTTTATATGGAGGGACTTGTTTGACTCGTGCACGTAGACTTCCAATTCAAGTTCACTCTCTGCATTTATTCTAGTTATTATAAATTTATGTGTAAAAGTAAAGAGTTCGTCTCTTGAAAAACAATATTTCCATAAGTTATGGAAAGACCAAAGTTTTAAGTGTAAATTAGAAAAAATGAAGATAAAATTTTCAGGTTGCATGAATCGGGTTATGAACTTTATAACTACTACAAGTTGCATAATAAATTTTTAATATTGCAACTAACACCTTTTACCTTTTATTATTTTAGTTAAACCCCGTCTTTTTATAGGTTCATGGAAAGACGGGATTTTCCAATACTTTGCCAAAAGTAAATGTGCGAATATAAGACAAAGGTAAGAACTACTTCATAGTGTGATTGAGTTTAGATTTTAAGAAAATGGTGAAAAAGAAAAGCCTAAAACCATGTACAATGAAGAGATCGCTCTGAAACCTCTCTGATAGTTTCATTTCATTAAATAAATTATCTCTCTTCCATCTCAGCAATTGAGACCACAACTAAATCACTCCATTTTTTCTCTAGAATGGTTGATACCACTTTGAAACAACTTCATGGACTCCACTTGATTCTCTCTATGCTACTCATAATTTTTACCTTTAATATTTAATTCAAATAAATTTACCTAATAAAATAAATTGAAATTGAAAATCTAATAATACACCTATAATTTTGTAATTGGATTTTGTTTTTTCAAATCTCATTTTCAAAATTAATTTCAATTTTTAAAATTTATTTTATGAACCATAATTAAACAAAAGAAACATATACTCCCTCCGTTCAGCTATGTTTGACACACTTTTTAGTCAGTTTTCTCAAACCACGTTTGATCATAAATTTCATGTAATATACAAGTAATAATATTATCATGTGAGGTATCGTTGGATTTTTTGTAGCATGTACTTTCCAAATATTAAAATTTCCCATGATATCAAAATATGTAGCAAAAGTTATTAATGGTCAAACATGCCTTGAGAAAAAGGAGTAAAAAAGTGTGCCAAACATTAATGAACGGAGAGAGTATTTTTTTTAAAGAGTGTAATTTTGATTTTTAAAAAGATCCAAAAATTCATTTAGATTTTTAAAAATAAATATAAGATTTTTTGCAATTTTTTCTATTTTTGGATTTTTAAATAGTATAAAATAATTTTTAGAAAATTTAGAAAATGTTTTGTTTTAAAAAAATCTACTGTGACACTTGGCACCACCAGATTGGGCCACGTGTCCCAATCTGTTTAAAAAAAACAGACGCTCCATGCCCCAAGTCATATTTAGACTGGTAAAAAAAGTAAGTGCTGCACGTGATGCTCTGGCCGTGTCAGATTTGGACCGGTCTCCATTTTATGTACTAGCCTCTTGGTCTGCAACAATGCAGACCCCTTTGAGATCTTCACTGTGAACTTTTTTTTTATTTCAATTCGGTTCCAATTTTTAATTGAGTCTCGTTTGAGACTCGAAAAACACATCAAGAAGTACTTCATACTGTGATTTACTTCTACTCCATGTGAAACAGTAGTCATCCTTGGACCAGCCATGTGATTATCCTGCTGGCCGTATCATCAATCCGTACAAATGATTAGGTTTGCAGATTTTGCTAAGACTAGGTCTTGGGTCAACTTAAGCATGAGTTTATCGACTACCATACACACTTTTCTGTCCACTCTCACGAGTTACATTTGACTATAGTTGGTTGAGAAAACTGACTGAAAAAATGTGTTAATATTACCTGAACGGAGGGATGGAGTAGAATAGTTAGTAAACTCGAGCTTAACTTGACCTAAGACCTAGTCTTAAACAAAATTTGCAAACCTAAGTAGTAAGATTATCACATGTACTTTTCAAATATTAAAATTTCACATGACATAAGTATACGTAGCAAACGTTATTAGTGGTCAAACATACTTTGAGAAAATTAGATAAAAAGTGTGTCATATTAAACTGAACGGGGGAGTATCATATTCCAAATGCCAAATTGCAACGACGTTTGCCAAAAACACAAGTCTCCACAAAGTCATAAGATCAAACATGCGGGCTGACGCATGCCCAGTAACAAAAGGTCAACAAGGTTGATCGAATGTAGGGGTTGATGTCTGTCCAATATCAAAAGGTCAAGAAAATTGGTGATCTGATGACAGATTAGTCGGTGACCTAAGCTCCAATGAAGGACCAACTATAATAGTTTTAAGATACTTGGTGAAATTCGAACCCACATGGAAGGCATAACCAATTTTTTTTTTAACAATGTTCTCTTCAATTTAACTGCAGTTCAATGTAATTTTAACGATTACTGAAGTGTTCTTAACTTAACTGCACAACAGTTGGGTCAGTAATAAATTACACTCAGTTTTGTTCAGTTCAGTGGAAATGAAGATAACAGGTGTAAGAGAATCTTATCATGACCCAAAAGCAATCAAATATGGTGCAACTGCATCTTTGACACACAGTCACACACCAATATGTGAAAAAACACGTAGTGGATCATATCATTTGCACAACAAGGACAACAAAAAGAGCCCACTTTGATGCCCTTCTAGATGCATGCTTGATTGATGATATTCTGAATTTCTGATTAATATTATTCATTCATAGCACAACAGAAAAGCTTTTATTTTTTTGAAAAATAATAGATATTTGAATCCATTATTCAACAGTAGAAATACAACACAATGAATGATCCCATCAGAAACAAAATCTACTGCTGTTTTTGGGAGGGGAAAAAGTGGAAGCAAAATCAGAATTATATGGTAATGGAAAGAAAAAAAAACCCCAGCAAATTAGCAGACTTTGCAGCTCTTCCTACAAGAACCTGGGAGCTCTGGAGTTCCTACCATGTACTCAGGATTCTTG
>JAULKM010000001.1:2023242-2035035 GCA_032355605.1 Rubia tinctorum
CTCGTAGTGAAGGACTTGTAAGTCTTCACCGTTCTCTGAAAAGAACAAATAATTCGGTTACACCTTACTAAATTGGAGGAGGGGTGAGACAAGGATAATACCACATCATTAATTCCTAGTACTATGTTGTCTAAGAAGGTGGGATGAGAAATTAGTAAAAACACAAAAACTCCACCATCCCAACAAACATTCCACATTCATTAGAATACCAAATGACATTCCCCCTTGTGAGGCCTTCACTTTTGAAATGCAAAATCACGCCACAAATAAGGTACAAGTAGACAAACGATGTAAAAGTGTTTCCATATTAAACAACATAGTACTAGGAACAAAGAATTCCGAGAGTCTGAAGTTCCCTTTGATGTAAACCACACCTTTTGGTAGGAATGTCCACAGCGCAATCTTCTCCTCTATGCCATCAACGATTGGATCCTGAAGTGTGTGTGAGAGGGGTTATACAAGATCCATCAAAATTTGAAACAGATATAATTCCATAATATACTGACTCCAACGAGGAGCAAAAGAACAGAAATCAACAGCGTCGGATTATGATTGAGAAAGACCAACCATTTTACACTCATTATTTGTCTCTAAGTCGGGTTTATATATGTCAATTCTACGTCCTTGTCTACTCTTCCTCTTTGATAACAATAAGCCCGAAAATCATTCCACATCACTCTTAACTTCTACGCCAAGAGAACAACCAATGCTAGAACTCAAATCCAAAAATGATAACTTGACACCATATAAGCACTTACCTATCACTCCCTCCATTCTACACGAAGATTTCAGTTTCTAAACGTGTTTATGTTAGAATACCGGATAACATTCACTCAAATGACTGAGTATAGATAGAAGAAACACGACTAGAATCACAATGTGGATTATCGGGAGTATATATTTTTATCAAATTTTCCAATATCTAACACAACAAGATGCGTTTCTCCAAAACAAAGAACAGAAGAAAAACCAGTAAAATAAACAAGAAAACAGAGATAAAACCGAACCTTTGCTTTAGGAATAAACATCCCGGACCTAGTCCGTGCCTGGCTCAGCTTAGCCTCGCCGGAGACATTATCCGCCACCTTCGATCTCTTCAGCTCAGATTTCGCCTAAATCACAAACTCAAATCACAAGATTTCCCCAAAACACTCAAAAACCACACTAAAACAAGAACATTCCCGCAAACTCACAAGCGCTATCAAATGATCGCATTCTTCATTCGTGAGAAATTCTTTATACACAAAAGCCCTGAAACCCAAGAACCCACAAAAATTACACCAAAAATTGCACATAAAACACAGAATCATAAGCTAGGATCGAAAGGGATCAAAACCCACCTGGGTTTCTTCGAAATCTGTTGGACTTTGGAGGGATTGATGATGGGCGAGCTCCATGTTGATTCAATGAGGATCGATAAGGAGATGGAGAAGAAAGTGAAGAGAGAAATTCGGGAATTCTTCTCCATGGTGTAGATTTGGACCAAAGAAAAACTTCCAAAATGTTGATTTTTTTCACCTAGAACTGTGTTTCAGACAGTTAGATGTTAGAAGTATTAGTCATTTTTGTTTGTTTTTTTCCCACCAAATCATCAAAAATAGTTAGAAACTTGGAATAAGTCAAACAAAGTTGGGATTTTTAATAAAGTCTGTTACCTTGATTCAAAAACAAAATAGTGTACCAGGAAAAAATTATATAAATATATTTATACGATACATCAGCTATTATTATGCAATTTGAATTTCATACATTCAGTGGCGGAATTAGATCAAAATTTCAAGAGGGGAGGATGCTAACTAAATTTATACCTACCCCTCGTTCGCCGGAGGTTGGGCGGCTCGCCCCCTAATTTCCCCACTGCATACGTTTAAGTGACCTTTAACAATATTAACCAAAATGCATTATCTTCCTTCAGCACTATGATTAAAATGCAGCAAAAGAAAATGAAGGAAAATACACATAAATCGGGTTCATCATCTCCACCTTCTAAGAAATACGAGATCATCCCAATATGAAAGCTTTCTTGCTAATCTTGTTTTTAGCTAACAATAAGGTAATTCTGGCATTCAACACTTCAAATTTTGCATGGAAAATACTGATCATGGAATACAATTTGAATGAAATTCTCCTAAACCTTTCAAACTGAAAAAATGCACCAAATCTTTCTGACAACATTCAACCCAAGTCCCCAACCAATATCTCTTTCCTTTTTCTCCCTCTCATATTTACAAAGCCCTTTCAAGAAAATGCACTCACATTTTCCATTCTAAACTCCCATCTTTCTAGGGCACCCTCTCTATGAACAAGAATCGAAGAAAATCGCTCGATTCATTGCTCGACCGCGACCTCATTGTGTTGAGATGATGGAGATTCTTCAACGGTGAAAAGCTCATCTTGATAGGCTCTCCGAAGAGCAGGTCTTTTCTGAAACTTTCTCTTGCTTTGCAAGATGCCCTCGTCCCCCTTCAACATCCTCAAAACCTGCGAAATCACGAATAGCAATAGCTAAGCCGTTATCCAACCATACATGATCGGCTACATGGATCATAGATCGCTAAAAAATGACAGGTTTCTCGCGACTTTCTCAAGAAAAGTAAAACTTCTTGCCTGGCTCATTGTAGGCCGGTCTGCTGAGGACTGGTGTATGCACATGGAAGCAACCATAACCATGAGATTCAGCTGTTCTGCATCGAAAACACCACCTAGGGATGGATCAAGAATCTCCTCATTTCTCTTGCTTATGAGATAAGGCTTGGCCTGCAAGAAACTCGGGTGAGTTTTTCGCATGTTTCAGTTGAGAATTTGGATAAGGAAACATACTACATACCCACATCACGACGCTATTGTTTGAGTGATCTAGAGCGGGTCGTCCTGTTAGGAGCTCCAACAACAGGACTCCAAAAGCATAGACGTCGGTTTTTTCATCCACAGTACCATGCAGGAAAAACTCTGGTGGAAGGTATCTGTCATGAGAAGAGCATGTAAGTTCAAGAGCCAAAAGGTGTGTAGAGAGTTCAGAGAAATCAAAACTACGGTTTTGGCAGCAGAGCTGTAGTTTTATGCCTCACTAACCCGAAAGTCCCTTCAAAATTCGAGACACTCAGGTGAGGCCACTGGTCTGGGAGCCACTTAGCCAGCCCGAAGTCTGAAATCTGCATAATGTAGTTACACAAATCACTCGCAATGTACTAGCTAGTCATCCAATAATGGAAGATTTCAAGAAAATCGCCTTGCCTGAGCCTCGAAATCTTCTGTAAGAAGAATGTTCGCGGCCTTAATGTCTTTATGAAGGATCCTCCTCTGACATCCTTCGTGAAGATACGCGAGGCCTGATGCAGTTCCTATCGCTACGTTGTACCTATGCACCCAAGCTAACTTCCCCTTGTCACCTGCTCCGAGTTAGCAAGTCATATCGTTAAAAAATATTGCAAGCAGGTCCAAAAGTATCTCACCGTTGGAGATACTAACCGTTGAGGAGGGATGCCAAACTTCCATGAGGGGATAGAGGAAGGACAAGATGCAACCCGCCTTCCACGCCATAACCAATCACGCTCGCTATGTTAGAATGGTTGACATGTACTAGGATCCCGAGTTCAGACAGGTAGTCGGCTATCATCTCCTCGGGGCTTCCTCGGATCAGCCTCTTGATGGCCACTAGCTTCCCATCTTTCAGATGGCCCTTGTAAACTTCTGAGTAGCCTCCCTCCCCAATCAGATTATCTGAAACAAAACGCCATGCGGATTCTGACAAATGTACTATGAAAAATGACTGAAAAATGAGAATCTGAAACAACCTCCCCAATCAAATTATCTAAAACAAAATGCCATACAAATTCTGACAAATGTGCTATGGAAAATGACTGAAAAGTGAGAATCCTCGTACCAGGGCAGAAGTTGTTGCTTGCTTCCTCGAGCTCCTCGAGAGTGAAATTCTTCCAAGAGGCCTCAAAGCAGCTGTAGAGCTGAGTGTCTAAAGAGGCGGAAAGCGAAGGCAAGCTTTGTCCACAAGATCTACCTTTCTTTCGCGAGATCTTCTTGATCGAAGGAAGGGAAGGAAATGATGGATGGAACGAATTGAAACCCGATCTCTTTTTGATCTTGCGAAGGAACCCGTGCCACTGCGAATCAGTCTTTTCATCCGAGGTGCTAGCCTCTGAAGCTGGTGTCTCGGGATCATGATCACTCTTTGGCGCTTCTTCGCCATTTTGCTCGTCTTCATTCTTCAAAACTTCCAACTCTAAGCACAATGCACAACAAAAGTTACAAAACACATACACTCGTTGGATGAAAATATAGCATCTACAACAGAAATGGAGATTAGATTACCTTTTGGTGTTATGGTAATCTTGGAAAGAGTAGAAAATAGATACTTATGTCCAATTTGGAAAAAATCCCCATCTGTTTCGCCGTCTGAGCCTTCACGGACATTCTCACTGGCATCATTCAACGACGTTTTGTCATCAGTGTGAGTTTTACGTTCTATCAGATACCATATTCTCAAGAGAGGAGTAACAAAAATAACAAAATAACCCCATTTGTGATTGCGAACTCTGCGAAAACAAACACAAGAGTGTCCTATTCTGAAATGCAACACATCTACTGTGTCGAAACTTGGATTCAACCATTAACTACACTCCTTTTTCCCATAAACAAAAGTTAATCTTTTCCACGATTAATGCATTTCTTGATTTGATCGCGAAGAACAGTTATCGAAGGACATAAAAAGGGACAATGGCATTCATTTTCCAGATTCATATCAAACAAAATGATCATACCAACAAGATTTCATGCAAAGAAGAAGGCTAACATCAAAATCCCAGATGCAGTACATAAAAATCCCGCGAAATCTTATAACTGCAAAAAATCATGGAAACACACAGCGCGAATTACCTCGAAGAAGGTGAATGCTCCGGGGAACTTTCCATGGTTCCTCAGAGGCAGCAGAACAGAACCTGCGTCTCCAAGAACCAGAAGAATGGGATTTGCAAATTTGAGACCCCTGCGAATAACGTTGGTTAATTATTCAAAGACAGGAATTTTATTATTAACCTTTTGTTCTTCTTCGGATAATACACATCAGGAATGCATGAAAATCGGCCTTCTTTAATTTCGTTGTTTTGAAAACTCGGTTTACACACGTAAAAAAACGTTGGAAAAATGAAGAAAAAAACGTTTTGAGTCTTTGGATTAGAACTAAAAGAACGTTGGATATTTCCTGTTTTCAAGAATGGCCTACAACGTGGGACTAACCGAAAAACCGGAATAACTTGAAGAAAGGTAAAGAAAATGGCATAATCCCATTTTTGCATTTACACCCTTGACGTTTTGATCAAATGATAACTTAACCCTCAAGATCTTCTAATTGGATATATAGGTCTATCATCAGATTGGGTATCAGTTGATGGAATTATCATGAATAGAGTAACGTTATTTTCTCGAACTAATCTCAATTTTGCAATCAAGATCATTTTAATGTTGTTTCCTCTAAATGTAACAATTTGGGGGATCGGTTTGCAACTTATCTAAACCTCGAGACAGAAAACACAATTCATTATTTAATCAAAATTTCCGGTGGTGAGCTTTTACAACGGTGGGCTACCTGCCGCAATTTTTGTAAATATTGCAAATGAGTCCAAAAAACCACCTTCATAGAGATGCTCTAAAGCATTTGAAGAACAAGAATTCCTCTGCTTATAAACAAGAAATGTGCCATCTTTGCACATTTTGTACAATACAATCTCTTCCACTGAGAAGTTCAGAAAGTTTACTCAAACTCAACTACAAGGTTTGAATGAGCAAGAAGCTACATACAGGTTTCATCTTTTCACTGAACATTTCGTGTAATCAACCCCTCGAAAACAGTGTAAAGATCTTTGTTTTCCGGGCCAAAAATCTCGCCAGCCTTTCGTAGAGTTTCCTGAGATTCCCCGAGATCAAGAAGAGTCGTTAGTATGTATCGTAAAGAAAAGCCGCGCAATGAGGCCATGAGAGGAGGTATCAAGCAGAGGTACCTCTTTAGTTTGCTTGTGGGAGTTCAGATCCTTCACATTTGCCAGAAAAGAACCAAACTGCTCATATGACAATCGGCTCCTGACTTGTCGAAAGAACTCTTTCCCATCAACGCGAGTTCTCCCTGAATCGAAGCATGAAAAGTATCGATAACTATCGCAGATATACAGACTACAACACAGGATTCTGAGCAAATTTACACTACCATTTAGCGAACCATATCATTGAAGGGAAGAAATGGACTGACCAGATTGTGATCCCGTTTCCAAGCCGGGCATTGAACTGTGCGTAGGCGGAGGCAAGGAAAATCCTGAAGACCGGTCATCAAACACGCTCCTCGCGCTTGAAACTGAAATAGAATGTCTCCTTGGAGACAGCGGTTTTGGAGTCCGGGTTGGGGACACGGATGCTGATAGAACGGGAGGCGAAATGGGAGGACTAAGCCTAGGTGTGTTAGTTTGGGAAGCTAGCAACAGTCCCGCGGAAATGCGTGGCCTTGGTACTGTCGAGTAAAGATCGAAAAAATCATTTTTAGGTCTTGTATTTTCCAAATAACCATGCATGTTATCTAAACATTCGCATATCTGCCTGTTCTGTAAGATTAAAATGTAGTAAAAAAAAATCACCTTCTGAATCAGTGTCCTCCGAATATGAGTTTCCAATGTCATATTGACTCCGCATTGATGAAGTTCTTGTAGTAGGCAGTGATCCATCATCTTCTGCAGGAACAAAAGCAAGTTTTTAAAAAAGGGAATGAAAACGCGATTTTGTCATTTTGGCATTAAAAAAACATTATCATGATCTAATTTTGCTTATCGGGAAACCTCACAAGCAGCAAATTTGCACAGGCAGGCTAAATTTGGAATACTTCTCATCCGCGATAACAAGTTGAAAGAAACACGAACCTGTGATGCTTTTCGCTTGGATGCCATTGCCACCAGCCTGCTGCCATACTCAACAAGGAAAAACGAAATGAGATAGCAACAAAAGAACCATTTCCAAAAGTTTACAAACAAAAGTTGCATTCCATTTTCATCCATTTCATTTTACTCACAGAAGGATCTTCTTCGTCTTGGAGCGATCGCATCAGCGTCTTTCTGAAAGCTTCCAACTGCAACAATTTCCCACAATACAGCACTCAAAAACTCAATCTTCTGAGTAACTTATGTTCACAAATGAACATCCAAATCACATACTATGTGACAGAAATTTTATTAAAAAAACAGTCACATTTAGCAAGATAGTGTCTTTATTCATACTTTTCATAGAACAATGATTCATTTTTACATTTCATTTCACCCCATTTACAAAACAAAATGACCAAATCACCCCACAAAAACCTTATCATTCTCAAATTACATACTATGTGACAGAAATTAAAAACAGTCCCATTTAGCAAGATAGTGTCTTTATTCATATCTGTCATAAAACAAGGTTTCAATTTTACATTTCATTTCAACCCATTAACAAAATGACCAAATCACCCCACAAAAACCTTGTCAATGCCAAAACAGCCACATTGTTTGCTACCACCATAGCCACTAAATTAAGTGAACAAAAGCTTCAAAAAGCAGAAGACAATAAGTAAAGAGCCATAAAGTCAAAAGTAGACCATTTTAGCCTTGCAAACAGCTCAAATTTACTACCTATACCACAAATCATCTTAAAATAGCTGCATTTCGAGTGAAGACGGTAAAAAAACAGAAGCAAAAAAAGTAGATCATTTTAACCTCACAAGCACATCAAATTTACTACCTTTGCCACATCACGCTTCAGCTTCTTTACAGTATTATTCAGCGTCTCGTTCTCCTTCTTCAAATCCTCCTACACACATAAAAACGCAATCTGTATAATTCGACATAAAACAATTCGGGTCGGGTTGAGTAGCATCGGGTTCGGGTCCGGGTCCGGACCTTTTCCTCGTCGGCGCGTGAGAGCTTGGCGTCGGCATCGGAGAGGGAGGCGTCGAGGGACTCGAGCTGCGACTGGAGGTCGGCGATGACGTCGTCACGCTCGTCGACGGCGCGTCGGAGAACGGACGCCTCGGATTCGAGGGAGGCGATACGTGTCGAGAGGGCAATGGAAGTGATCTTACGCGCCACGAAGAGCTGTTCGAAGGGATCCGGCGGGAGTACTGACAACACTTCCTCGGGAAGATCGAAACTGTGCGGCGGCGGCGGCGCTCCCGATTCATCGGACGACATTTCTTTTTTCTTTATTTTATTTTTTCGAAAAACTTTTGGTTTTGAGGTTGAATTTTAATTGTTTATTGCATGAAGTATTATTATTGGTAAGAAATTTGGCATATTCTTGAATGGCTTATCTTTTCCGATCCTTATTATGTGTGGTATGTGCAATTTTGTTGCCTTACCAAATTGGATTGGCTAATGGGATAACATTGCTACGAGCAATTATTTTTCCTTATGTGAAAAGTAAATTTTAGGTACGATTCTCCTGAGTATATCTGCAGTTCAGTTTAGTTCAACTTAATTTTCCTTTAATTTATTTTAGTTGTACTATTATTATTTTTCGACACAAGTATCTTTAGTTTAGTATAATTCAGTCAAATTCAATTCAATTCAATTCAAATTCAATTCAATTCCCACGTAAGCCAACTACTCCTAAGAAATTTCTTACCATACAATGGTAATTGTGGTATTTTACAAGTATAACGTTTAGATTTTTAAATTCATTAAATTATCTGAATGCAGATCATATATGATACTCGAAAATATTCTTTCTTAATAGCTTGAGATATGTAGTTATTGAATTGGATTTTGGTGGAGCTTCTTGGGCTTCTGAGGATCATTTCTACCATATATAACGTCATCATCTATAAATGTAAGCTAGATGTTTTAAAACATAATAGATGGATCCACGTGTCCGAATCATCAACCATATAAATAAGTTTTTCTGAAAGAAGTTTTTTTAGCTAGTCTCATTTATAATTTATAAGTTGATACATGTAATTTCTATAAAATAAAAGGCATTATAAAATATTTAAAAGTGAAAGAGTATGAACATGCACGATACAAGTGCGTGCATATATGATGCAAGCGCTTGTATGCACGATACACGCACAAATATAATATGACATGAAATTCATCGAGCAAGTGTTTGTTTATTTATTAAACTAGATGATATAATTATGATGTAAATGTAAAAAATTCTTTAAAAAATTATAACATGGCCATAAAAAAGAAGAGAAATATAAACGGCCAATTGCAGTCATGATTGTAAAATAAAAAAGAAAATTTGTTCCCCTTTGTGAAAAGACTTCTAGTGGAAGAATTAAAGAAATATTTTTACCGACCTTGATACTAAGACACCTATGCCATTCAAGCGAAATAGGAGTTTCGAGATATAGGTCGGTATAGAGCGTTTTCAATCCTTTGATGGAATTTTGATCATGACCATCACCACCTCTCAATCTCCTCCTTCTCAATAAGTTCTCGAACTCCGGGATGATTTTCCAAGATAGGGGGGTTTGCAAGGAAACCAATTCTCGGTGACGGAAATGTTTGAATTTGATTTCTTCTTTTATTTTGATTGTGAATTTGAGAGTGAAGAAAAAATTGATGGGAGCGAGTAAGAATTAGAATTAAAATAAGATTTATATTGTTTTGGAATCATTTTGACATGAATGAATGTTCTCTATCACCATATTCGGCTTAAAGACTTTACGGATCGTGCGCTCGCACCATGCACAAAAAATGCTAATAGGAATAGTAACTTATTATTCTTATACACAAAACAATTTATATTTATATTTAAATGGATAAGAGAAAAATCCTTTCCCATAGTTCGAACTTCGGTCTTTAATGAAACCCTATTTAGTTGGAATTGTATAAATGAATCAATTATATATTATCATAAATTACTATAATAAGATCGGTTGATCAAATCTCGAATATTGTCTGTGCAAATTAATTCCGGTGCAAATCACGGGAAGCAGGGGCAACAAGCCGGTTTTCGCCATGGATCTACATAGCACTCAACACATTACGAACAAAGCAAGTCCTTTTTTGGACCCGTAGGCAGAAAATTTTATTAAGTGCAGTTAAATTGAAAGGAACGAAACTTTACAATAAAAATTATAGCAAAATCACGTAGATTCGGGAAAAATTGGAAAATATTTATGGTGACCAGTGTACCTATGGCATGGATCTTTTTGGCCTCGGACTGTAACACCAGCACGGGAGAGACAAGAATGGCAAAGAGAAGGAGAGACACCAAAAAATGAGAACTAAATGCCACGAGTACTGCAGTATTTTATTCATTAATTAATGGAAATTTAATTTATATTATTAATAAGTGGATTATATTTTGTATAATGCCAAAGTTTGGTGCACACGTGTATAGCATATGTTTTCCCGGAAGTCGATGACTATTCATAGCTATTACCTTGACCCCAAAGAAGAGTTCGACCCCTCGACTCACCTTCACCATCCCTGCTGGGAAATCCCTCTGTATGTTACCAACTTGAGTTTAGAGAAGTTAGATGGGAAGAGAAAAAAAACACTAAATATCCTTGGTAGAGCTCATCTTTTTTAGCGGCATTCTCCCTTGACATGATCTTTCATTTTATTATGGAACTTTCTCCCAGAGCTGCGGAACTATCTGCCGTATCCCTTCACTTTCTTCATATCTTCTATTTTAGATCTATTTTGACAAAAAAATCTTGTTCCAAATAACCAAATATTGGCAAGATAGTTGTACCTAATGTTATTTGGGATAACTTAGGTAGGATAATTAACCCTTGATAGCTCCATATTGTTGGGGATGACGATCACCGTACCGATCATACGACCTTATGATACTCGATCCAAGTAGAGATTTAGGAGAGTTGCAAAAGAATTTACTAAGTTGTAAATGGAGATATTCCCATGTCAAAACCTACAACTTCTTCATCTTTTTTTTTTGTGGCAATAAGAGTTGCTCAACGAAGTACATTAAATTAAATAACTTCTTAAAAAAGAGTTTTTTACCTGAAATTTAAATATTTTAAAATAGTTATTTGTTAATTTTAGTCTGTTCTTAAAGAATAACATGCACGGGCTATAAATGGACGGTAAAAAGAGGACTTGAGTGGATCTCAAAAAAGTTACTTGATATCGAAGAATTATATCTGATTAGAAGATAAGAACATGCACGATTCATGCACAAACATGCATGATACATGCACGATACATGAACACATGCACGCTGCAAAAATGTTTGGTTTATATTGCATAGGACATTCTTCGTGTTCATGAACCTAGAGTACAAATCCGGAAACAACCACTCATCAATATCCATACAATAAAAACCATCTTTCATGTTGTTTGTATACTTGAGGAAACAACCACTTATCAATATCCATACAATACAGTCTCCAAATGAAAATATCGCCACAAGTGTTGATAATTGGCCTAACGTTCCCACATTCAAACGAGATTAAATCACAACCTAACCCAGATTCTATTGGTCCCAGTAAAATTGTACTCCAAAATAGAAGCAACTAGATACTCATTCATTTCACATAATTTCTCCATTTAATTCACAATATATTTTTCACATTCTGAAGACAACATCTAGTTAAGTTTGACTAAAAAGTTACTTCTTTCTGATAAAAGAATACGACTAGTATAAAATTTAAATGAAAATTATTTACATTTAAGAATATGCACAATGCGAGCACATATATTGCACATACTCCCTCTGTCCTAGTTCAAACTGCACACTTTTTGGTCAATTTTCTCAAGACACATTTGACCATAAATTTTAACCAGTATATAGATACAA
>JAULKM010000001.1:2042134-2061828 GCA_032355605.1 Rubia tinctorum
TAACTTCAAACAATTGTATTTAAACCCTCCGTCTCACCATAATATTAGGTGAGACCGTCTCACCTAAGTCTTTGTATTTTCTTAAACCCATACTCAGTCATAAAGATTTGATGGAATTAATCGTGTGTATGTTGACAAATCAACACAATCTGCAGTCATGAGTAAGATTCATTGGGAAATTACTTGTTAGAATCAGGAACAGTGAAAACATATTAAGCATGAAACGTAATTTTTATACCCGTTCAAAACTTTCAAATGCACTCATTTGAAATTTTCAATTGTTAAAAATATCGATCTTGCCAGCTAACGCTACACCCGGTCCTCCGTTATGTTAAATTGCGAGTCTCGTTACAATTTGTTAAGATAAATTCAATAATATCAAATATAATAATATTAAATAAAATTTTATTTTCGGCATCCTAAATTTTAGATAGGAATTATTACCCATTTATTAAACATTTTGATTGGGATGATGTTTTTTCTAATTAAAACCTACAAATAAATTTAGAAAAGATGAAATTTTTGGTTAGTTTTGCAGAAAGGTCCATGCCTAAAGTTTGTACTGCCTCATACTAGACCACCTCATAATATTATAGCCAATTTATATACTCCCACTATCCCGGAATAAATTTCTTAATTTGACTTTTAGAAGTAACTGTATCAATTTTTAACTACTAATATATTTTTTTTGTGTATGTAAAACTTTTTGAAAAAAATAATAGTTTAAAGATATATGATATGATGAAACGAAAAACATATCACATAATAATCTTATATATTAATAGAATTTAGTTGTTGAAACTAGTTTAGTTTGACATTGCAAAGTTAAATTCAGCAGTATTAGTTTGTGCCATTTAGTTTGAAAATCAGCGATTACCGGATTACCAAATGACGATAAAGATATATACGTAGTTAACTTGACTCGCTCTGTACGAAAACAAGAATTTATTAGTCATATCTTACAAGTTATTTAATCTTCTAACCATAAAATCAATGAATTAATATTCAATCCAATCACTAAAATTAAAAAACAAAATAAAAATTGATAGTTCTACATCTCTGATCAGCAACCCTCAGGAGCAACGGCGTTCGAAGAAGATGCCGGTGTCGGCGTCGACCGGGAACCATACCCTACTCCATGGCGTGTGATGGGGAAGGTGGAGAAGATCGTCGCCACAACGGAGCCGATAACCGGTGGCAGCACCATCATGAGAGCCTTCTCGGTGTTTTTGAAATTAGGGTAAAAGCATTGCACCGTGTTGGAGTCCAACAATGAGAGCACGCAGAAAACTGTGAGTGAGAGAGTAGTGTGGATGTAGTCTCCCAGATTTAACCTGTATAGAAGTGAATTCCCCATAGTCAGGGTTTAGAAAAGTAAATAACTAAACGCTAATTTGTTCTATTCACTAGAATGTTCTATTCTGATAACCTGTATGCCTTGAAGTAAACATTGGAGTTCGTTGCCGAGGAAGAGGGCCAGAAGCCCTTGGAGGTGGCGATGCCATAGTGGAGAATGCCCTGGTTGTCTAAGTAGCTGTCGGTGAAGGTGGAGAAGAAGCATATGAGGGAACACACGGCGAAGAGCGCACTTGAGACATACTTGTTTGACGCGGTGCAATTACCGTTGTTGGTGGTTATGGGGTTCATGAATTGGTAGAAGAAGACTGTTCCGGTTGGGAGTAGCCGGATTAGGTTTCCAAAGCCGGTGAATGCCTGACTGAAGTTTCCGGTGGTGGAAGGCGTGGCCGGAGTGGGAGGAGGTGGTGGTGGTGTGTATGTAGCCATGTATGGGGTTGAACAAATTAGGGTTTGGTTTTATGGAAATGAAAAGGTATAGGTTAGGTTAAAGATATTGTTGTTGAAATATGCATGAATTGATCTATATATGGTGGAGAAGGATGTTTTTGGTCACGTATTTATAGGGTTGAGGCGGTTATTTGATATTTCTAAGAAAGACGGAGATGGGAATGGTCTATGGTCTAGGGGATTTGCATGTTTGTGACTTTATTCAGAGACTTGTGAATTAATGCTGTCTGAAATAAAATTTAACTATTATTGAAAATAGTGAAAGAGTAATTATATCATTAATTTTAGAGTAAAAAAATATTTGTAAAAAGTAAAGGGTCAGAAACATCAGGAAAAAAAACTTTAGACTAATTATAGAAAACAAAAGATAGTGATAGCTTATGGGCTAGAAAAGACTAAAGATGCTTTATCTGAGTGTTATACTAATCATAGATTTTGGTTCTCTGTTAGTGTCATCATAAATTTAGGTGGTTGGATTTATGTGTGGAAAATGAGTGGATAAAATTGAATGTATAAAGTAAAAAACAGAATGAGTGGGTGAAATTGAAGAAATTTTGTCAAAAATAAAAAAAGTCTGCCAATATAAAATAAACTGCCCAAAAAGGCAAAAAAATAAATTATATGCTAGCAAATGTTGTAAGTTAAAGTGTGGGGAAAATCATATTCTGTCATGTATTACACAAATTTTATATTTAGTACATTGAGAGGTGTTTTAGGAAAAAATGAATGATTTGTGAAACACGTGACAAAATTTGATTCACGCAACACTTTATTATACAACATTTACTAACATGTAAAATTTTCTATTAAAAATAAAATAAATGTATGTCAATAATAGAGTGACTGAGGAAATTCAATGAATGGCCTGGTCTTAATTACATTGACAATTCCACCCAATAATTCCATGGACTAATCTTCCATTCATTAATACGACTAGGATGGGAATAAACACCTCACACCATGTATAGTTGGATGGTGGTGCGATCAACGACGATCAAATTCGACGTCAGCCATCTTTTCCGACCTTTTTTCAACGATGGAACCCGACATAACGACAAAATACGACATCAACCATCTTATTCGACCACTGTACAACCATCTGCAAATTTGATATTTGAGCGATGGAAGCTCGGGTTTCTCTGAATAAGGTGGAGGCGGAGTGGTTTCTATTTTTTTCGAGAATTTGCAAATCGATCCTTGAGATTAAAATTTTAATTAAAATGACCTCGAGCAAAACCAATTGTATTTTGGCCCCCAAATTTAGGAGTTTATATTCTATAATTCTAATGTTTACTGTTCGCTCTTAGTCTTACCATGAGACGGTATTGCCTAAAATGAACTCAATAATCATTTATATAACATATCAATATTTTTTAATATTAAAATCATCTCTATGATGAGGGTTTTAGATACCTAACCTTTCATATTAATGATTAATTTTGCAAAAATAATGTGTAACTTAATTGATTATTTTACATGAACGATGGGATTAAACTCATTTATATAATTGGAATTTTTACACTTCTAACACTAACTTTAAGCTCAAAGTGTCAATATAACCCCACAAAATGAGAAAGTGTCATAATAACCCCGCAACACGAGAAAGTGTCAAAATTAATAACCCTAACTTTATGAAAAAATGTGCAGTTATAACATCCTGTCACTATTCCGACTTTGAAATGACAAAAATACCCCTGGTTTCATAAGTTGAATTCTCATTTTACTTCTTTTAATTCAGGGGTAAAATTGTTGTTTCCTTAACTTTCGGCCAAAACTCCCGTTGACAATTGAAATTAACGACGTTCGGGGTTATATAGATTGACACATACATCATAAAGTTAAAATTATTTTGACATATTCTAGATCTGCAGGGTTATATTGACATTTACATAATAAATTCAGTGTTATTTTATCACTTATTTATATAGAAGTGCTTCACTAGAAGCCTCTAATAATGTGATACATGTGACAATATGCATGAGAACTATGCAAAGATAGAGGATTGGACATAGCAATTTAAACATACGGCTGCGGTTTATTGTATGGGTTGATTTTGATTGCTCAAATCCGATATTGCATGCGTAACCGCACAATAGCATGGGCAATAGTGATTTCTGGCTCCAGAAACTGAAAACACTCACAGTGGTGATTTCTAGGGCAGTTTCTTCTATTTCTTGCGCTAGAAACCAAAAACACTTACAGTGGTGATTTCTTGGGCGGGTTTCTTAGTAAGAAACCGATCAAGAAACTGGTTGGGGCCCAACATTTTTTTTCAAAAATTCTAAAGTTTTTAAATTTGTAAAATTTATTTTAAAATCTGTAAAAAAAAATTGTAACTTTTTATATAAAATATGGAAAATTTTATATTCACAAATATTTAATATTTTTTTTAAAAAATGAAACTAAAATTTAAAAATGAAATTGTATTATTAAATTTCACTTTCACCTTTTTTTTTGTGGAGAAATTTATTTAAATTAAATGTAAAACATTTGTGAGTATGATAGAGAAAAACAAGTGGAGTCCATGAATAGTAGCAAGTGGTTTCTTATCATTGTGGAGAAAAAAAAGGTGGTTTCTTAACTGGTTTCTTAGGGTGGGGTGGAAGAGAGAGAATAAGAGAAATAATATATTTAATTGGTAAAAAACTGCTAGTGATTTCTACCATTGTCCTTGGTCTAAAGATACTTTTTCTAGAAAAAAAGTGGTATTTTAATTTCTTTGTTAATATCAAGAACTATATAATATTTTTATATTTAAATATAAATCTTTTACCATATATACATGCAAAAAAAGTGAAATCAGCAACAAAAAAAACGTGTGACAAATGAAAAAAAGATTCAATCAGTCAACCAGTTATGTGCTTTTATGGTTCAAAAATTAAAATTCAAACTCAGCAAGCAAGCACTTGCGTTTTGATGTTACATGCCCTTTGCCTTTGTGGCAATTAAGTGTGGAATTTTCAGAACGTATAAGAATCGGACAAATTGCTGAAACGACTGCTTACGTATGTGCCGTCAACTATGTGCAAAATCTTAACGTTTAGCACGTTTATTTTTATTATTTTTATCAAATTAGGCTTATTTTGTGTGTGGTGTTGATTCGGGAGTAGTTAATTCATGGCGACTCAACCACCGTTATTTTTTTTAAAGCAAAACCTCTGTTAAAAGATACTACCATCTGAAATATTGGTACGTTGCGCTTTTAAAATCTTAATGAAAGATAATTTTCTTTTTTTCTGCAAAGCACTGTTTGTTAAAGTGTAAAGTGTGTTTATAACTCTATATAATTAATATAAGTGTCGATAAAATCCCCCAACATTGAAAGTGTTGTATAACCCTAGATAGTTAGTGGGAGTGCAAAACTAACCATTCCTTCAAATTTTGGCCGGAATCCTATGAAATGACTCTTTTATCCCTCTGAAAAATAAGAATAAAAGAAAGTTGAAAGGGTAAAATGACTATTGTGCCCCCTAAATCCTAACCTTTCTTCTTCCTCTTCTCTTCTTTCATCTTATGTGACTCTTCTTCCCAGCGGCCACACCCTTCTTCTTCTTCTTATTCTTCTCCACTCCCGCGCAACGTCATCTGGTTCTTCTCCACTCCTGCACGTGACGCCACCCAGCTTTTCTCCACTTTCGACGGTGCTAAGGTTTCTAATTCGAGGTGAAGTCGAGGTGGTGAGCGACGGCGCTAGGGTTTGGGCTGGGATGAGGGGTGGCGGGGTTGGGGGTTTGGGCTAGGATGGGTGGTAGCAGGGGTTGGGCGTCAAGGCTGTGAGCAACGACACTAGGGTTTGGGTTTGGGTTGGGATGGGTGGCGGTGGGGTTTCCATGCCCAGATTGAGCAGCGCACGCAGAGTGGAGCGACTTCGGAGTTGTCAGAGAAGCGGCAGTGGATAAGGGTATTAGTGTCCACACATTGACACACATGCATCTTTTGGTCCGAGGGGCATTTTTGTCATTTCAAGTGTGATCATTGGCTGGAATGTCTAGGTCAGCGCTGGAAGTGTCATCTGGGAGTTATATTGGTACTTTCATTTAGTTAGGGTTGTTTTTTCTTTACTTTCAAACAATTGAGTGTTATATTTGTAGTTTTACAACTATATAAGTTATATTGGTATATATCCCTTTATTAAAACCGTTGTAGCTCTTTTCCACACCATTGATACCTCTTTTTATATGATTTTAACAAACTCCTACGTATATAGTCAAATGGTAATTAGACATTAATATTTCTAAATACATATTCCTCTAATTTAAGTTATTTCCGCTTATACATGTAGCGCCTTTCTTGCCACATATATGCCTTATACTCCATCTAGTCTATTTGCCAACTTACTTATTAGTAATGGAGTAGTTGTTGTTTCCTTTTCTCAGAAACAATTTATGGGCCAAAATAATATAGACGTCATAATAAAATACTCCCACTACTTGCATTGCTTAAATTTCCATTTCTTCCTTCAATTTGACCTCAAGAAATCTCCCATCAATTAGCAACACTTATCTTTCCTTAAAGCTTGGAAAATCATCACTCAAAACCAGAAATTGGAAAAGTAAAAGTCACAGTTCAACTTCTTGTAAACCAAGACAAAAACAAAAGACCATCTTTCTTAGAAATAACACCCCCACTCCTCTAAACCCTATATATATGTGCCCTAAAAATGCTCTTAATTAACTCTCTTCCATCCATACACAATCAAGATTACATTTTGATCCAAACCCTATTTTTGTCACACACATATGGCTACTAACACCCCACCACCGGCTCCGGCCACCGGAAACATAAGTCAGGCATTCACCGGCATCTGAAACCTAATCCGGCTACTCCCGACCGGAACAGTATTCTTCTACCAGTTCATGAACCCAATAACCACCAACAGTGGCAATTGCACCCCATCAAACAAGTACGTCTCGAGCGCGCTTTTTTGCGGTTTGCTCCCTCCTATGCTTCTTCTCCACCTTCACCGACAGCTACCTCGACAACCAGGGCGTCCCCCACTACGGCATCGCCACCTTCAAGGGCTTCTGGCCGACAAACTCGGACAATGCGGCGAACTCCGGGATCGACTTCAAAGCCTACCGGATAAACCTAGGAGACTATGTTCATGCTTTTCTCTCACTCATGGTGTTCCTCGTGCTATCATTGTTGGACTCGAACACGGTGCAATGTTTTTACCCTAACTTTGAAAATACTGATAAGGCCCTCATGATGGCATTGCCGCCGGTTATCGGCTCCTTTGCGGCGTCCATCTTCTCCTCATTTCCGTTGAAACGGCATGGAGTCGGGTACGGGTCTAGGTCGACTCCGTCTCCGGCTTCTCCGGCGCCTCCTGTTGCTCCAGTGGCTTCGGACAAGCAAACCCTAGATGCTGATCAGAAAGCGTGATTAATGTATTGATGATTGGATTGATGAATTTGTAGGTTTTGATCTTGCAAGAGTGAAAAGACCTTGTGAGATGAATGTGTGTAATTTTGTGCCACTATGTGTGTGATTGGTGGCAAGTGCGTGTGTGTTCGTATTGTTAGATTATCAATTTGTAGTTTTGATGCATTATGGATGAAAAAATGTAAACTTCATGTGTTTTTTTTTTACTTTGTGAGCACTTGTTTTTTGCACAAGAATTCATACAAGTATATAGAGAAAATTGAATGAAAATGTTGAAAAAATAGAATAAATGGATAATGATGGTCTAATTATTGATTTAGTTGATAATATCAGTGAAACAAATTAAAATAAAAGCATGACATTGTTAGTGAAACCGAAGAGTTACTGCATATCATCGTAATAATATTAACCTTTTGATACTGTTTACAAGAAATAATCAACCATATTTTTATTGCATATAGATTTAATTGTTCTGACTCTTTTTGTATTGAAAATTGAAAGTTTTTTTTTGTGAGAGGAAATGAATATACAGCGCAAGTTTTATTCTCAATAAAAATAATACAGTTAATTATTTACTTCTGTTCGGAAATTCTTAAAATATGGTTCATATGAAAAAAGAATATTTGTGTCAAAGATGACATTTGAACTATCGCTTTACTTGACTGGCTAGGCTGAAGTTTTAGCAAGTACCTACGCGTTTAATAAAAATCTTAGCGATGAAGTACAAAACAAGAAAAAAATCATTTAATTTTCTGTATTTTGATGCTTAATATTTTGGGAAAATTTTGGGAAAGACGGTCTTTTCATAGGCTTATGGAAAGACGGGATTAATTAGAATAATAAAAGGTAAAGGGTGTTTGTTGCAATATTAAAATTTTATTATGCAACGTGTAGTAGTTATAAATTTTATAAACTAATTCATGAAACCCGAAATTTTATATTCATTTCTTCTAATTTACACTTTAAACCTTGGTTCTTCCATGACTTATGTAAAGACCATCTTTCAAGAGACGGACTCTAATATTTCATATTTTATATTTTGCCCATAATTCTACGACAAAAAGATTTAAGGAAAGAAAAAGAAAGGCACGAACGTGTGAGCGAGGGTCCTTCTTTGCAAGTATTGATTTTTATTTCTTTGACTTGTAAAACTTATTTTATTTACTCCAAGATTGGTTATTTAATAGATGCTCCATCTACTTCCCACCTTTTTATCATGATTTTCATGACATGTTATTATAACTTTAGTTACTGTATGTATAATAATAATAATAATAGTGTATGAAAATGAGATGTTTAGAAAATAATCATTACAACAAATATACCCATCCGTCCTAGTCACAAAACTAAAATTTACTCACCAAACCTAACCTAACCACTAAAAAATAATAATTCAGCAGTGATGCATATTTTGTGACAAGTAAGGAAATGTCACAATATTTGCTCCACCTTCAGATGTCACTAAATATTTTGTAACATGTACACATGTCACTAAACTGAATTAATACATCAATCTGTGTTACAAACTTTAGTGACACTTCTAATTGGACTGCATCTCAAAGCGTCACAAAAAATATAACGATATTTCAATGCGTCACAAAATTTTAGTGACACGCTGAATAAATGCACTCCACAAGGCTTCACTAATAATTTTAGTGACGTCTTTGAGTGTCACGGATGCTCCAAAAAAGTATCACAACTGGAAGCCTTTTTTGTAGTGAACCTACCCTTACCACTTCTCACAAAACCCTCGGCCTCATCTTCCTCTCTATCCCCATCTTCCTCTCCCCCTCCCCATCTTCCTCTCTCACAAAACCCTTCCACCGCTGCTCATCTTAATTCCTCTCTCTCCCCATCTCCATCTTCCTCCCTGCCTTCCCAACCCTCCCGCTGCACATTTTCCTCTCTCTCCCATCACGCCGTTACTCAAGACCGCGTCATTGCTCAAATCTGCCAGTCCAATCTCCACCAGTCCACCAGCCGTAGTAGAAAACCCTAGCAGATTTGATCAGATCCAGGTTTAGTTCCTCGGGGTGAGAAGCATGTCGGCACTGGAGTTTTTGTAGAACATGAACTCGTGCTCGTCATCGGAGCGGAGAGTCACGAATGCTTTGTGCGGCTCTTGCTTCGGTGACAAAATTCACTCCTTTGGTTGACACATCGTTGCTCTTGAGAATTCCAGCCAACATTTACCGAACTCTTCGTCGCCTAGTTTTCCAACGAAGGATGTGTTTCCCCGAGTTTGATTTGGTAAGAATTTGATAAGGATTTGGATAATTTGGATAGCAATTGATTGGACTAGCGGTAGTGAGGATGGGTGGTTCTGGGGTGTTGAAGAAGGTAGTTGTTGGTGGTGGTGAGAAGTTGATGAAGAGGGTATTTGTGTCATTTTCATCTGTCAAGAAATTAATCAATCCTTTCTTTCTTTGCATAAAGGGATGGGACGGGGATCGAGTAGATATATCTCACATAATAATATTATTACTAGTGGCGTGAATTTACGTGTGAGGTATAATATATATGTTGAATGATTAAAACGAGCAAAATAGGGCAAAGGATCCCGAACATATATACCTTTTAGTGTAGTATTCACATGCGGCATAGACAGCCTTCACGCTTCAACAGTATTGATATTTATATAAGTATAATATTATTTGAAATTAATAGGCAAATGTATTTGGAAAGGTTGATTGAAAAATAAAAAGTGAATTGTGGAATGAGAATTAAGTGGGTGCAAAATTGAAATAAATTATTAGTGATTATGTATATGGGAAATCTTGGTTTTTATGCTTCTTGGCATAGATAATAAATATAGAATCTACGGGAAATATAATTATTATATTTGCAAAAGGCTAGAAAAAGAGTCCAGTAATGCACATATTTTGTGATGGACAAGGAAATCTTACAATATTTGCTCCATATTCAATTGTCACTAAATATTTGTGACGTGTGTACATGCCACTAAACTGAATTACTACATTAATTCATGTCACAAATTTATTGACATTTCTAAATTAAAATGCATCTTAAAGTGTCACAAAAATATACTAACGATACTTAATACATCACAATATTTTATTGATACGCAGAATAGAGACACTTCAAAAGGTATCACTAATAATTTTAGTGACGTTTTTAAGTGTCACGGATCCTAAAAAAAGCGTAACTAGAAGTTGTTTTTAGTGAGAAACTTGACAAAGTCGCATAAAATGAGAGAAAGATCAGTGCATAAATGAATTGTCTTCAACGTGTGGAAATGTGAAGGAGTACTCTTACAATTGGCTGGAGTCATTTTCAGTTCACATTAATTGCTATTAAATAAATTTCAAAGCTGGAATGCGGACGTAGAATTTTCTCCCTTCAAGTTTGAACATCAGGGAATTAAATTGTTATAATATGAGTTTTTTTAAAGAAGAAATGTCTAAAATTCCAGTGATTTATTTAACGTCAAATTTAGAATAAACATTTGGCATTTTTATTAGTTGGTCACTAGTATTTTGCACCATAAGTGCGTAAATTCTTTGTCTTTATTCCTGAATATTATGGTTTTAAATTCCTTTTTTAAAAATAGGGCACGTTAAAAATAATTCTATTATTTTGTTGTGAAGGTATCAATTTAATCCTGTGAAACTAATCCTAAGATTTTTAGCAATCGTGCAGATATACTCAAATTGCACTATTAATGGACTGCAGGAATTCAAGCGTTGACATAATCTAAAAAGATAAAAGTACCCCTGAACTTAAAATTGAATTTGTGTGAACTATTTTACCCTTATTCACAACACGCCACCGCCTGCTGCTCATCACCATCTCACCACTGCCCACCACCATCTCGGCGACACTGCCATCCACCATCTCCCACCACCTGCAAACGCCCACTAGCATCCCGTTGCCAAAATCAAAAACCCTAGCGCTGCCACGTGCCACCAAATCAGAAACCCTAGTGTTGCTGCTCGCCATCATCTCGCCACCAAATTCGAAACTTTAGTGACATCGCTCGCCATCTCTACTCCAGTGCCCGCCACCAAATTAGAAGACCCCAACGCTCAAGCTCATCCAAACTTCATCTTCATCTCATTTCGCCAGTTTCGTATTCATCTTGCTTCACTGAGTACTAAATATTTGGCGTGAGCTTAAGCGTCATCGCTCTGCTCCTCTCTGACTGAACGACGTCGCTCTGAGAGTGGAGAAGGTGCCTCCACTTTGAACGGCGTCACGACTTGCTATCGTAGTACACCAGAGCCGGATTTATAGTCTTGGTACGTACACCACCAAAGGTGAAGAAGAATTTTTGGAGAAGTTCCAAGAAGAAGAGAAGAAGAAGAATAAGGAGGAGGAGGGTAAAATTGTCTTTTCCCATTTTTCAAATTTAAGATTTTTCAAAGGGGTATAATGGTCATTTTAAAGAATTTTGTCCACAATTTGGTTGCCAAGATTAGATTATCACTTTCAGCCAAATAATAGGGTTAGTTTCACAGTTTCAAATTTTACAGAGTTAGATTGACATTTTTACTTAATAATTGAGTTATTTTCGCACTTTTCCTTATCTCATTCCATCCTAGCTAGTTGTTTAAGCCAAAAAACAATATTGTATCTAGTTCATTTTTGTATTTATTGGTGATATCAATCCTGATTTATTTTCATTTTGCATTGAATGCCAAAACCATTATATATATATATATATGTATGCATTACATTATATTTTTATTATTTTTTCCACACTGCAGAATAATAAGTTCACAAAGTTTTATTTTAGTCAGACTAAACTTTAGTCCAGGGTTTATTGTGCAATTATAAGAAGTTTTATTTGGGATGAGATTTTTTTGCAAAAGGCTGATAAGTCTAGGGACCTATTGTGCAATTATGAAATAATTAATATATTCCAAAATATTCAGAATTTTCATTTTCATTTTCATTTTTTCCTGCAACTGATCGGAAACTGCCACTTGAAGCTGGCAACCACCATCAGTAGCCAAAATCTCACCGGTTTTTTGCTAAATTTTGCCAATTTGCTCTGTCTGCTGGTTTTTGCACAGTTTACCCTCGGTTTTTGTCGATTCTCCATCGCAAAACCAATGGATCGAACGACTTTTTTTGTCAAGCTGGTCAATCGTTCTACTCTACAATACAGCGGCGTTAGAGCGGCGGCGATGAATTTCTGATGTCAAGCCGCGACGAGGCAACGACGAGCGAGTGCGAGACGACATCGAGTTTCAATTGAGGCTAGGATTTCAATTCAGGCTCCGATTTTAGACGGCGAGGCGACTGCGAGCGAAGGTTAGGCGATAGCGAGTGAAGGAGGGACGACGACGAAGAAGTTGGAGATGTTGTTGGCGTTGCGATGAAGAAGAAGGGGCTTTGTGTGAGATGCACGCCCGGCGCGTGAGATGCGCTAGCATCGACGATGGCTAAAGTTGACGGCGAAGGAAGATGGCGGATGGTTGAGGTTCTGCTCCATTAAATGAGGTTTAATATTGTGTTATACTTTTTTTAAGACTTGCTGAGATTTAATAATTACATGATTGAGCCATTTGTCAAAATTGTTTGTTTGGTCTAGTGGTTAGCACTCTTACTCCTGAGCTTGAGGTCTAGCGTTCGAATCTCGGTGTGACTTTTATTTTGAAGAATTTATGTTCTTGATGCATGTGATGAGGTTTAATTATTTGATTGAGTGTATGTTCAATAAAAGTGTTTGGTGTAGTAATTATTGCTCTATGCTTTAAGGTTAGTAACTTGGGTTTCAAATCCCACCAGATTTTTTTTTGAAGAATTTTTATTATTGAGTATTGTACTTTTTTATGTTCATAGTTTTTTTCTCTTACGTTGATGTTATTCATTATTCGGGTGAGGTTTAATTGATATGAGTTGAGGTTTTCCCTTTTTTTATGATATAGATTGATACTTGTAGTTTTTTTAAAAAAATCTTTTGTTGACGTTTTTAATTTTTCTGCCAAAATTTTGGTAATAAGAGTTGATGTTTGTAGTGTTTTTTTATGTTGATATTTTTCATTTTCTTGATGAGGTTCAGGTGTTAGGAGTTGATGTTTGTAGTTTTTGGGTGATATAGGTTGATGTTTGTAGTTTTTTATTAAAAAATTTATTGATGTTTTATGATTTTGTGAGTGAATAATTTATACTCTTGAGGTACCGTAGTTATTTTTGTTGATGTTTTTAGTTTTTTCTCATATTGATATTTTTCATTTTTCGGATGAGTTTTAGTTGATATGAGTCGATTTTTTGTAGTTTTTTTGTTATATGGGTTGATATTTTTTTATTTTTTCTCTAATACTTATGTTTTTCATTTTTCTCGATGAGTTTTAGGTGATACGAGTTGATGTTTGTAGTTTTGGGTGACATAGGTTGATTTTTAGTACTGTTTTTTATGTTGACATTTTTTATTTACAAAAACTTGGGTGAGACGGTCTCACCTAATTTTATGATGAGACGGAGAGTTTAAGTATAATTATTTAAATACGAGAATGACATGGGTACTTTCTGTAATTTATACAACTTTTAATTTGTACCTTGTCTCACCATAAGTTGTGGTGAGACGGTCTCATATGAGTCTTTCTCTTTTTTATTTTCTATGTAAAGTTTAGGTGATAAGAATTGATATTTTTATTTTTGGTTGATATTAGTTTATTTTTGTAAAAAAAAATTAAAAATTTGATAATTGAAAATTTGTTGATGTTTTATGATTTTTAGTCGACATTTCATTAGTTGTAGTCGACTTTTTTTTTTCAATTTTTGTCTATTTTATTTGATTTTTAATATATTTTTGTTGTTTTATTTTTATATATGTATTTTTTGCTCCAATTTTTTAGTTGATTTTTTTAAATTTTCTTTGATACTCTGTTATTTTTTGCTGATACTTATAATTTTCAATTCGATGATTATATTAATTTTTTGCATTTTAAAAAAAATCAATTTTTTAAATTTATTTTTGCGGATTGCTGATGGCAGGAAAAAAAAATTGGACAGAAAAACCCCTGAAAAAAATATTAGGAACAGGTCCTTGTAAAATTATTAGAGATAAATACTTGTAAAATTATTAGAGGAGACCATCTCTAATAAGTTGTAGTTTAGTTAAAGTTTAATTAAGGTCGAAGGTTCATGCCCTCCTTCTAGCGAATTTATCTTCAGTTTAAAAAATATATATTAAAGTTTAATTAAGAACGTTGGAAAGAGAATGTGGTAGTTATATTATTGTGCAAAATTGTGCTCACAAGCCAAGCAATCGACCTAAATACAGCAAACTTAAATTCAACGATCCACTTATATATTGCTTCATGAACCCTTGCAAGCAAAAGCAAAGCAACTCACTATTCCATTAATTTTCTCAACTCCAATTGCTATAAATACCCTAGAACTTCAAGAATTAATTCCACATATATGATCACAAATTACGGACAAAAAAATCATTAACATAGCAATGTCTTTTGATAGCTTAAAAAATCAAGCATTTTCCGGCCTAGCTAGCCTCATCAAGCTTCTCCCCACCGGAACCATGTTCGCCTACCAATTCATCAACCCCCTCCTCCTCAACACCACCGCCAACGGGGCCCGCTGCGAGCCCGTGAACAAAACCCTATCCGCCACCTTTGCCGCGCTATGCGGCCTATCATGTTTTCTCGACTCCTTCACCGACAGCTACGTGGACAATGACGGCGTGACCCACTATGGGATTGCGACGTTCAAGGGATTTTACCCGAATCCTGACAAAAACATAGATGTTTCATCTTATAAAATTAGGGCTGGGGATTTCGTGCACGGATTTTTCTCCGTGTTGGTATTCTCTGCTGTGGCGCTCTTGAGCGAAGATACTGTCGCGTGCTTTTACCCGGAGTTTGAGGAGAAAAAGAGCATTGTTGTGAAGATTGTGCCGGCGGTTGTGGGTGCGGCTTCTAGCGTTGTGTTTTTCTTGTTCCCCACAAAACGACATTATATTGGCTACCCTTCTTCTTCTACTACGGGAGACAATAGAGTGCTCTGATTTAATCTCAAGCTGTACCTTATGATTAATATGTGCATTGAAAACTTTGTGATTAGTTCTTCTGGATTCGAATTTATGTAACTAGTGGAAATGTATGGTATTTGGAAAAGGTAAATGAAGATCAGTACTCTATATATGCTATATATGCTATATATGTGTAATGAAAGGATACTTTGTCTGTTATTTTCGCCTGATTTGAACTGAACTATATTACCATGTTGTCTCCTACATGGACCCATCATACGTGCAAGATAACAAAGTAATCCTTTCAAGATTATTATATAAAATCTTCAATTAGTACACGAGGGAAAAGAGGCATTATCAAAAAAATCTTTTAGTGGTGACGCTTTTTTGGAATACGAATGGTATTCAAAGACGTCGCTAAAATTAGTAGTGACGTTTGTGGAAGTGACTATATTCAGCATGTCACTAAAATATTATGACGCATTAAAGTGTCTCTATATTTTTGTGGCGCATTGATATATAGAAGTGTCAATAAATTTTGTGACATGAACTAATGTAATAGTTTGGTTTAGTGACATAAACTAGTGTTAGTAAAATTTAGTGACACCTAAAGGCGAAGTTAGTTTCGTGACACTTCCCTACTTGTCACAGAACATGCGCCGTTGCTGATTTTTTTGTAGCGAGGGTTTATTAATGTAAGAACTTGTGAAATAATTTATATTAGTCTTAGTAATAAGATATTAATTGTGAAGTCCGGAAAGACAGTTTTTCCATACGTTATGTAAAGACCAAAGTTTAAACTGCAAATTAAAAAGAAATTAAGATAAAAAATTTGGGTTGCATTAATCGGGTCATAAACATATAATCATTGTACGTTGCATAATAAATTTGTAATATTGCAACTAAAATATTTTACTTTTCTATAATTCTAATTCAACCACATCTTTACATATGCTTATGCAAAGACAGTATTTCCCGAGATTTTTTCCTAATTGTGAACTTGTGATCAATAATGTTCAAGTTAGAAAATGAGGTAATTATAAAATATTAAAACAATAACATAACTTCGATAAGTGAACACTATAAAATAATAATAATTTTTATAATTTGGATAGGGTTGAGCATAATAAATTTTGGAAGGAAGTTAAGTGTGAGTTAAGACACCATTTGCGCATTAAATTGAGTAATCTGTTAAATCCAAATTAACTAACCTTATCCTTAATTAGTAAGCTTGGATTTTTCCCTAACAAATGTCCGTCATTAACAACCATATCCTTGTTTTATCTGCTCTATTTTTCTTCTCAACCATTCAAATTGCATAAAACCCGCAACATTTGTTTGAACAAATTAAACTAGATAATCCAAAAGGGAAGAGAAGAACAAACCAACGAGAAACAAATAAAACATTTTACAAATAAAAAATGGAAATTGGAATGGAACAAGATCATGAAGAGAAAGCCAAGAAATAGTGCAATTAAATAGTGCAACATTTCTTAAATCCCATATGATTCATCCATATGGCCGCCACCGTTACATTGCAAAGATCATCGTTCTCATTCCGGCGACAGGGATCCTCCGGCCAGGTATGGGACGGAGATATCAAACTAATTATAAATGGATCGAGGGAGCTGAAGAAAGGCGACTATGCCAGTGTGCTCGATGTCGGCCACACTGGCGGTGCGGCCAACATTGGTGACACTGGCAGTAATGAGATTCCCAGTGTCGCCAGCAATGTGGCCGTTAATGGGACTTCTGAGTCCATCACCTCGATGGACTCGAAGGAGAACTCGAGGAAGCGGAAGTTTGGTCGATCGGGTCCATCCAAGTCGCAAAAGGTAGGCCAGGGGTGTTCGCTCGGGGCTCTATTTGGTCGATGCACGGGGGCTACCCCTGCCGAGGCTTAGGCACGATGAATCGTAGGGTTTTGATGGTAAAGGAGACAATATTAGGGTTTTCTTTTTTATGAAAATTAGGGTTATGCCCTAAATGGCTAGCTCTAATGCAATGTTGAGAGGATCTAGTTTTTTGCATCCTTTCATTTTATTTTAGTTTTTGGTTTAGCCACTAACTTTAGGATCATATATAATTGTTGATTTTTGTATTATTCTTTTCAGATGTGTTGTTTTCGCCTTTGCTTTGGTTGATTTATTAAATAAAACATGTACATATATATTCAGATTAAAAATCATAAATGTTATCTTACCATAATTTATATAAAGTATTTTCCCTCGAATAAATCTATCTCTTAATAGATATCATCATGTTTCTAATCTTCAGAGAATGTGGCTTTGTATAAGGTCAGCCTGATCGATTGGCATTGAAGCTCGATATTATATATTTAATGTTTATTGCTTTGTTCTTCAGGTTCAAAGTCGAAAATGCACTCTTGAGATTGAATGATCACCATGTTTATTATGTTAATCCGTATATATTATTCGTTATTTATGTCGCATTAATACATAAAATTGTTTTCTTGATTATTTTTGGAGAGGGATGAAATTCGAACACGGAATGCTATGATGTTGTCACCAGATTTTCATCCGACGGAACGTCATTTTCATATTCAGGCAAGTATACATACATACATAGGCGGATCTACATGGGGGCTGGAGGGGGCTCCAGCCACCGCCAAGACGAAAATTACGGGGAATTTTGGTAGTAAATTTTTTTTTCGAAAAATTAACAGCCCCCTTTGCTAAGGAAAAAAATTGGAAATTTTTTTTTTACTGATAGATCAGCCCCCGCCAAATATCTATCCTGCCTCCGCCCCTGCATACATAAATGCCCAGATGCTATATAGCTAGAGTCAATATGAATTCGGGGATAATTTCCCTAATTCCCAAATACTAGTCTTCTTTACCTTTAAAAAATCATGAGAATTGAATTTTTCATGCTATTAAATTAGCTATCTTATAATATAAACAAATAAAATAAACTTGATATGCCAATATCCATGTTATATATACTAAGTGTGTTCACAAGTGCCAAAGTCCTCCAGAATTACCTGAACCTGAAATCTTCACAATCCTTTGTTTCAACTTCCTTCTCTTATCAATAGGGCAAGCTGTTTTCACCAAGTCCACCTGCACTATATGATGATCAGAAGTCCCTTTGGATGAAATGACTGAATAAGATCCAGGTACAAAGTTGTAGGGCAAGTCGGGCGATGCCACGATGTAATCTACTCGAGTTCCATACTTACACGTCCCCTGAACGCCTGTTCATTTCAAGAAAATGTGTTACATAACCGCGAATCTTGAAAAAATCAACCTAGAAAAAGAATTATAATTTTTTTTATAGATCAATACTTTGGCCTTTGGCAATGATGACAACTGGCTCGAATTCGCCGGGGAAGAACTTGGCATCTATGTACTCTTTTTCCTTCAAGAAGTTGGTCACTTCCACCTTTGGTGTTGGCTTTCCAAGTTCCTCATAGTACTGTCACAAAATGTACATTTTTAGAAGTGAGTTTGTTAATTTTTCAATATTTTTTTTGTCTGAAATTGATTTTGATACCTTTACTATGTTGTTCCATCTTTCCATGGAGTAATCTGAGGCATCTAGAGAGTTTATACCACCAGCCAAAATGTGGGGATGATCACTTGATTGGATGATTGCATTGATTTGCTTCATTCTCCAAGTTTCATCCAAGTGATCTAGTTGGGTGCAGTAGAAGTTGATCTCCCCCATCCATGGCACTTGAATTGTAGCTTTTAGCACGTTTCTGCGATACATGATGCGAATTATACATGTGTCAATCTATTAAAAAGCGACGTAAAAATTGGTGTTTTTTTTTACGTTTGCTTTTGCAGTAAAACATATGAATGGGACAAAATGGAACAAAAAGAAGCAAACTTTCCTATTTCTCCTGTCTCAACTCTATCAGCACATTTTTTTAGTCAATTTTTTCAAGTCATGGTCATAAATTTCAATTAGTATACATGCAATAATATTATTATGTGAGATATTGTTTAATTCTCAGCTCTATATATTTTCTAAATATTAACTTTTTATTCACATTTTTAGTATAAGCAGCTAAAGTTATCGGTGGTCATACACATTTTAGAAAGTTAACCAAAAAGTATGCATAAATGATTGTAACGGAAGGAGGTCAGACAACTAATTAGACCATTCAGTCAAAGCTTTTTAATAAAGCTTAAAAGGGCTTTACATAACATGTTCAAGCTCCATGAGATACAGTTAGATTATAACGTGCATTTTCTAAATATCAAATATTTATATATTGTTTTAGTACACAACTAAAGTTATCGATAGTCAACATACCTCGAAAATCACAACTAAAAGGTAGAAAGTAAACTCTGGGACGGAACGAGTACCTGAAATCTTTATCATCATAGATCTTCTGAACTTTCCACTTCTTGATAGGCCATTTGGAGAGAATAGCATTGCCAAACTCAGGAGCCCAGCTTTCAGCAAACACATAGTTCATCCCCAAGGCCTCAGCCAATTCAGACAAAGGAGTCATCCCTTTCTCCTCCTCTGCCCTAACATCTTGCAAAGCCAATATATCTGCATCAACTTCCTT
>JAULKM010000001.1:2079962-2103751 GCA_032355605.1 Rubia tinctorum
CAAACCAAATGTCTTTCTCAAATTCACCCTTTGATAACATGATGGAATCTCTTTCCAATTTTGATGATTATGATTTTAAGGAAGTAATATTACAGGATATGCTCGATAGCAACACCAATGATTTGACGGAGAATCGCCTCCAACAAGAAAATATATCAAGGCAGTGTGGTTCTATCCTGGGTCACAAAATGGTCAACCGTGATCATGCAGCGGTAAATCAAATTTTGGTCAATGATTATTTATTGAATGCTCCCCTCTTAAAGGAGCCAAATTTTCGACGTCATTATCGAATGAGCTCTAGTTTATTCAAGTGTATTGTTGATGTGGTGCGAACGCATTATAGCTATTTTGAACAATAAAGGGATGCAGCAAATAGGGAAGGGCCATCAACATTGCAGAAGATAACATCAGCATTTTGTATGCTAGCATTTGACACCCCAGTTGATTCACAAGATGATTATTTCAAAATTGGATAGTCTACTGCTATTGAGTTTTCCAAGAGATTTTGTCGAGCTATCCTTTAAATTTATTCAAAAGTATATCTACGACCACCAAATTCCAATGATGTTGCTAGACTACTCTATATTGGTGAGAAGCGAGGCTTTCCCTGTATGTTAGGAATTTTGGTTTGAATGCACTAGAAGTGGAAAAAGTGTCCAAAAGCATGGTCCAAACAATTTTCTGGTTGTTGTTGATCTCCAACAATTATTCTTGGAGCAGTTGCGGATTATGATCTTTGAACCTGGCATGCATATTTCGGCCATCCAGGGACAAACAATGACATCAATGTGTTGGAGTCTTCACATTTGTTTTCAAATCTTGCCGAAGGCCTATCTCATATAACTCGGTATGTTATTGGAGGGCAACAATACACTCGGGGTTATTATTTAGCAGATGATATATATCCAAAGTGGTCGACTCTTGTGCAAACCATTCTGAAACCTCATACCACAAAGCATAAACACTTTGCAAACATGCAGGATGTTTGCAAGGAATATGTTGAGCGAGCATTTGGCGTTTTGCAACCGCATTTTCAAATTCTTGCTAGGCCATGCCGATTTTGGAAAAAGAAAGTGTTGCATGATATAATGACGGCATGCATTATAATGCATAATATGATCATAGAGGATGAGCGTGATCTTTCTACTCCAATCACAAGGTCATCTACCACAATCTCGTCGAGTGCTACATTGCCTCCAGATATTGACGTTGAACTAATCATGGATGAAAATACTTGATTTCAAGAATTTCTCGCGCATCATAGAGAAATTAGAGACTCAGATGCTCACTATGCCCTTCGCAATGCACTGATAGATCATTTGTGGGAGACATAAAGAAACAATGAGGAGTGATATTTGGAACTATTGTTGCTTGTATTTTTATTTTCTTGAAATGTTGTGTTGTTCTATTTTTCATTTTTTAATGATGTATTCATTGTTTGTGTTTCTATTAGAAGTTGTATTTTATTTCTTGATTTATCAAGTGTGATTTTAAGTGTTTTATCAATGAAAATATTTATTTTTTATTAATTTTTATGGATAATTAAATTAAATTTTTGAGCTAAAATATAATTGAGATAATTTTACTATATAATAAATATTAAAAAAGTTTAAAAATAATTTTATAAAAAAATGAAGGAATGTTCTTTTTAGAGGAAAAATATAGAGTAAACAATTGGAATAAATACATTGTAGGAACTGTAAAAAAATTTATTGTATCAACTGAAAAATAGAGAAAACTATTGGAGTTCTTACCCAAGTAAAAAAATAGTAAAACTGCTCTATAATAAAATCTATTTTTATTTTTCATGTAAAATTTTCATTTCCCGCCCTAGAGTTTTTGTTATGATAAAATTTATATTTAGAATCTAATGTGTACGTACACGCCGCCATTTTCATACATGTTCTACATATTCACCGTTATAGGGCCGGAAAGACTGCTCTTTCTTGACGCCGATGATCGGAGGGAGGAGTCTTGCATCTGACGGAAGGCTGATTCCTTTTCTTTTATTTTTTAATTTAATAATTTATAGTCTTTTTATTTTTCGATATTGATCAAAATTTTAGTCAAAACAGGGTCATGTCTCCATTAAAAAAACTAAATATTATATTTGCACTTATTACAAAATTGAGAGACTTAATTTTATTAGAACTCCCATGAGTGCTTTCTTTTGATTTTGAAAGAACTATTATTGAGGTTGTGTTTGGTTCATTTGTGTGTATTAGCAAAGCTAGTTTAGACCATATTTTTAGCTAACTTAGGCGATATTTTTCTGAGATGGGCAGACCTGAACTGAACTAAATTTTTTACTAAACAAAATAAACTAAGTGCAAATATATTGGCGATAATCGTGATTTAGTTTGAAAATAGGAGTCATGGGAATACCACTTTTTTTATAAAAAAAAAAATTAATCAATTTCATAAAACACCAAAAATGCTTATTTAAGTAAAACGGTTTATAAACCTTAAGAGTCATCCGGGGCAGAGTTCTAGCTCACAATTAATTATCAAATCTTGTATTCCCTCCCTTTTATGATGTGTTCATACCTGATTTGGATGTTCCTATTTAAGATTTACTATCCTCCCAGTTTAGATTTACTTTCCATTTTTGAAATAGGCAGGTAGGGTTAGTGAAACAAGTATACTACACTATTTACTGCACTATAATGTCTCACTTTTTACTGCATTAAACCTTGCTCAGATCATCTCAGTAAAATTCAACAAAGCTCATCAGATTCAGACTGCAAACAGCACAGACTTCAACCAAAAGTACAAGCAACTTGTAAACACATGAATCAAGGGCAAACAAGTTCTTTTTATTTGGTAATATGAAGGGGGTAAACCACTTTACAACCCCCACAGCTAACACAACATCTTTCTTTCGAGAAATCAACAATGCACTCTCACTCCTTACAGCAACGCGTATGATGGTATCGAGTCCAATGAACCGTTATATGGAAAAACTCAAAACACAACAGATTAAGTCAAGCACGGGAATAGCGTACACAGATTCTCTTCATGATCGGGCACCTGCACGAGGGGCAGTCGCTCATTCCCTGCTTCTCATGGAGGTCGTTGCACGCCTTGCAAACTACTTGATGAGCGCAGGGCAGGAAAACCACGCACATTTCCTCCGAGAGACACATGACACACTCTCTTTCCCGTTTCACGGATCCAGAAAAGGCGTATATATCAGCCATAGGTTTGTGGATGGACTGAGGATGGGATTTCTGATTTGTGGAATCTGTCAGTCTGCTCGCGTAGCTTCCATCTACGCCGTTTTTTAGGGCAGCGATTTTTGTCGAATCCATCTTCAGTCTCAGCTTGGATATTTCCATTTCAAGCTTCTGCATTTCGTCCTTGTGCTTGTGAAGATTGCTCTCTCCTTTTGATCTCATTGAGCTCTCCCTCAATTTCAGGGTAGCTTCGATTTGCTCTCTTTCTTTCTTTAGTGAATCTGCTTGCGAAAGTAGCTCTTCCTTCGCCTTCACTTCCTGATTCCACCTAGCCTAGAATGTTTACTTTGCGAGTGAGTAAATGCAATAGGAACGAACCTTGAAAAGAGCAGTAAAAGGAGCAATGGTTCACTTTCATCTCAAACATAAATTCGCAGTTCAGCAAAAGTCAGCATCATCTAAAACTTCAATGTGCATAAATATTTTCCATCCTGAGAAAATGAGAATCGTCATAATTTATGATAGATCAAACCAAGTATTTAGCTACGTAAATCCTTCAAAAAGTATCTACTATAGAAGTTTCTTCATATGCAGAAACAAACCAAGGTAAACACTTCAGAGGCAAGATTTCAAAGTTAAGGGACTAAGAAGCAAAGCTCGGGGTTTGATTTCAAAGTTTAAGGGACTAAGAAGCAAAGCTCGGGGTTTCAGTTGTACCATAAGATTTAACAATTTGTTTTAGCTGATCTTCCAGAGATGACCATCAAATACAGTTTAACTAACCTCAACCACTTATCAACCCTATTCAAAGGACAAACTAACACAAAGTTTGTGCCGTCGCCAATGTGCCTTAAATTTTCTGCTTTACCATTGAACCAAACACAATCTCAATAATAATTCACATGCTAATTCCCTTTTCTCCAATATCTATTAATGCCGTTAAGATAACAACTGATGTTCCACACAATCACATGCACAATTGCACACAAGTGGTACGTGCATGAGGTTTTGTGGTGTGGTGCAATAGTGCAAGGTAAAGATCAGTGGTTAGAATCTTCACTTCTTTCAAAAAAAATCTTGACTTTCCATACAGAGATATAGCTACCGAATCATCAATGCCTAAGATTTTTCCCATATAAACTTAAAAAGAAAAAAATAGAAAATACAAGTAAATAAACTCCCACCAATTAAATTCTGCCACGGTATTATTTTACCAACAGCGGGTGTTTAAAAGATTAAGCTTGACAATTCAAAGCTCCAATGAAACCATATATTTCCTTTTCATCTCCTTCAGTAAGTATTAATGTTCCTATTTATGGGCCCCACAAAACGCGGAGAGGTTTGTACATGCCTACAATATAGCAAAAATGAAGCCGAAAATAGAAACAAAGATACTATACACATTGCCTACATCTTCAGCATGCATCACAATCAATAACATTAAAACAGAAAATCTACAAGAATATTACTGCATCCGAAAAAATCTTTCTTTATCAAAGAGCGAACTTTGTAGCACTATACCTTATAATTTTGGCAAAAGTAGTAATGACATGCTTTTCACAGGTTTTAATCCAAAATATGCATGGTCATTTCAATATTAGAAAAAGGGTTTGTCCCCAAAGTGATTCATTGCCTTTAAATATAAAACAACTGATATAATCGGAATGCGAGACTTAAAAAAATTTACTGAAGCCAAAAAATATCCATTGAAAGTAAAAAAGAAACAATAGATTGAGATTGGATTTATCAGATTTTACCTGAAGTTGATTCCTTAAATCTTCAGCCAGCTCTAGTTTCTGACTCAGATCAGCAAGTTTGCGCTTCTCAGCAGTCATTTCTTCTGAATACAAGGACTTCATCTTCTCCTGTGACTGAAACCTCATCATATTTTCCTTCTCACTTTTCGATACCGCCTCAAAGCTGGCATATGACTCAGCTGCACGAAGCCTCGCAGCTTCCATCTCCTTTCTCAGAGCAACATTTTCTCTCTCGAGTCTACGAACAGCTGCATTAGCTCTCGCTACCTGGCCACTTGCTTTGCACAAGGCATTCTCCATTTCCGAGAGCTTCTTCATTGTATTTTCTTCCAATGCTTGCTTCTCTTTCTTAAGCCGCTCCACTTCTTCTTTTTCTTGCCTCAATAACTTCAGCTCGGCTTTATCCTTACCAAGTCGACGGGCAGCTTGCATAACCTTCTGATTGGCCCACTCTGTCCACTCTTGAAGTTGGTTTTGCAATTCCTCTGACCTGGATGAAAGTTTTTGAATCATTTCCTCCTTTTTATCCTCCAGAGCCTTGTCTGGATCCAACTTGTTCACAGGATCAACACCAGAACTTGTATTTGAGACCTCAGTGTCAGAGCTGACGGGCATTGTAGCATTACCATTTTCGGCAGGTAATGAGAGCGAGAGTTCAGTATCTGCAGCAGAATCAACACTTGCTTCAGATGATGGCAAAGTAAGGTTATCATTTTCCACGTTGAACGCAGGAAGTGGAGGGAATGTAATGGTCGTTGGAAGAGTTTGGTGATTAACATTACCTTGTGCCAGCTCAACTCCAATTGTGTTACCAACCTTCAAGGTGTTTCTGGCATTAAGACTTGTAGAATCTGCAATGTGCCTAAGTTTTTTATCTAGAACCAGCCCACCAAAGTGGTTGAGTTTCCCATTTCTGGAGGTCCCTTTAGACCCATACATTCGATGGTGCTTTTCCAAATGAAGGCACTTCTGTCTAAGAATATACTCTCTCTTTGTCATCCCCGAAACTTTTCTACACCCCACAAACTTTTCCTCAGAAATCGGAAAAGGGGATGCTCCTGCCAGGCTAAACGTCTTTTCCACTCCAGCTGATAAAGAAGTAGGTGGATTTTTCTCCAAAGAATGTCCATTTGAAACTGCGAAAGCTTCAAAGTTCAAGTTTGAAACACGTTGTAGTGGTGCCACGGACTGAAAAGTATGCCCATAGGGATTCGAAACCACTTCATTATTACTTGAACCCCCCAAAGAGGAATTTGCTTTGATGGATCCAACCAAAGTAGGTTCTGAAGTTTTCTCTTCGGAAAACGGGAGCACTGGTGTTGAAGCAGTGAAAGTCCCAATAGAAACCCCATTGCCAGCCATACTACTCACGTGATCCGCTTCAATCACACATCCATGAGAAATATTTGTATCACACACTAACAAGAACCACATTGCTTCACTAGTGCTAGCAGAAGGTTTCATCTGCTTCACTATGCACACAGATTCCGCAACCATGTACTGCTCCAGCTCGAGAATATCCTCAAAGTTGTAATCCCTCAACGCCCGAATCTCCTGGCCACCTCGAAGATATATCAAGGTACTATCCACAAGATTCGCCACAGTATCCTTCATCCCGTGGCATTGCCCAGCCTTTGATAAGGCCGAAAAAGCCACTTCCTCATTATAATCATATGCCATTATTCTCTTCATCGCACTTTTGAGATTGGAATCCAAGTTGCTGTATATTAGTTTCTCCAACTCAGATTCATTGAGGTCATTCCAATCAGCATTCCTGATCACCGGGCGAGCTTTCAATGCCGTTCTGGATGCTCCCGCAGCACAAGATAACCCGAGGTCAAGTTGCAAAGCCTCAGCATTGGCATGCTTTATAGTACTCGCTTCTGAGCTGATTGAAGAACCGTGGCTCTGAGCATTCTCCGAGTTCTCGGCAGTGAATTCATAGCTCGTGCCTTGACCGTGAGGTTCAAGGGTGCTCTTAGCATCCATCAGCGGCATCTCAGCCCTGAATTTCCTTTTATTCCTACTCACTTTTCCTTGAATTGTCATTGTGGGTAACGATGAACTAGCTTTCGCAACCAAAGATTCCATCTTCTAAACACCTAACGAAACCAAGAAGAGAAAAATACAGCGCCCTCAAAAAATGATTGTATGCAACAAACTCAACAATGAAATCCCAGTTATAAAACATACCAAGAAAAGGTTCCAACTTCCATCTACTGACTATTGAGTACTCAAAATAAAACAAGAAAAAACACATCCCTAAAATCACGATTTCTTCGGAACAGAAAACTAAACTCAACAGTGAAATCCCAGTTACAAAATACACCAAGAAACATTTTTTAAAATGAGGCAAACATATACAATCAATTCTCACTGATAAAAAATCAGCTCAAACTTAACAATCCCATACATACACAGAATCAAATCAGTGGCTCAAACTCAACAGTTGTTTGCAGTCAAAGACAGCACTGAATTCACATCACCAATTCAACACCCAATTTGAAAGAATCGGAATTCCCAGCTCTTTAATCATTCAAGAACAGGTTTTTATCAGCAAAAACAGAAACCAAAAATCATAGGAATTAACCACAATGCATGTAACAAAAAACCCATCAAAACAATCAATAATCTGAAACAAACACACAGATCAAAGTGTCAAAACAATGAAATCCCAGTAAAATTCCATCAGAAAATCACACATTTCTGGGAAGATGCTGTGTAGAATCTATATCATCATTCTAGGTGAAGCTATGATCGATACATACCAGATTTGAGCTTTGATCCCTTGTAACAGAATTCAATTAGTCATATATAAATCAGAAGACAATCGGATTGTGAGAATAATCAGAGCTGTCTTTCTCTTTTTTCCTCTGTATTTCTGAGACCGATTTTCTGTGTTCTTTGAGTTTTTTTTTTCCTTTTTCTTTTCCCTTCTCTTTTTTTGTTTAATTTATTACTAATCTTTATCAGAACTAACCATGGTTAGTGTTTGTCCTAACAAGATTAAAAACGTTTGCCCAATGTCTAACTATGGTTTAGAGTTCCAACTTTTTCCACCATTTTTTAACAATTCTTAATGTCTTTTTGGGCTATAATTTTTGGTTACTGGAATTTGGTTCTTATAATATAATAAGATTACGTATACCTGTCTTATAGACTTATAGTTCTTTATAATATAATAAGATTATAGATATCTGTCTTAGTTAGAACTAGATAACACTCGTGCGATGCACCAGTCATAAACGAAAATGAAAAATATAATATAATTTATAATTTTAATAAGTAATAAAAAAATTATATCTGTATAAGAATTATGTACGATGCAATATCTAAAATAAATTAATATATTTATTAATATTATAATATTTATTCTAAAAAATTAAATAATTGACACAATATTTTATATAATAATTAATTATTTTATTTTTAAACAAAATAATAGTATATAAATTTTATATAACAAATTACGTGTGGTATAGAAATGTTTTACGCTATAAAAATTATAGTGATAAATATATATGTGTGTATAGATAATGAATCAATTATTACTAATCTTATAATAATCATTTTTCTTGATATTATTTTATAATATGTTTTTCTTTAACGTGGGTGTGTTGCATTCTAATATTTTTGTGTGTTTTGGCGCATTTTATACTAATTAAGATTTAAGGGTTGATTATGTAAATATTCGATGGATGGCGAAAATATAGACTGTGATGAAAATTTTATATAGTTTAATTCTCAATAGTCTGTATGTTAGAGTAGAAAATGCCCTAAATAATACCACGTGACCGCCAAACATTTCTATGTTCAATCTTTAAAACTTTTCTTAAGATTTTCTAAAGATTGATTTTCGAATAGTGTCGCATGTTTTTTAAGGTTTGGTCGTGTTTCTAAGCATTCAATACTTTGTGCCCATAGATTTATAGTTATAGAAAATTTGAAAGATGTGTATGTAATAATTGTTGTTTTGCTTAACTGGTTTAAATATGGAATGTAGGCCTTAGACATATCAATGAATCAAGAATTGTAAATATTTAACTAGGGATTACTTAGTTTCTTACTAGAATATTTTGAAGAGATTTCAAATTCCATTCCACCGGCTACGAGGAATTCAACACTTTCTCTTCACTATATTTGTCTTAGATATTAAGAAAATACATACACGAATATCTTTAGGGGAAGCGATTTATGTGACCACTGAACAATCAACATTGTTCACCTTCGGCAGGTAGATTGTAAGTCATCTTCTCCACCCAACCCTCAACCTTCCACCATCCTCTCTTTGGTCTCCTCCTCTTCCCCGCTTAACAACCCTCAGAGCCAGCTAGACAATTCCCCTCATCGCCCAATCTCCGTCGCCCCGTCCCACAAACTTCTCAAAACCCCCAAAACCACCAACCTTATGCCCGGATCTAATGTCATGAACCCCGCTTCTTCAAAGGTCATCACTCTTCACTCATTGTCACTATTTCATTCGTTGTTACCGTCTAAACTTCTATCGTCGCTGCCATCGCGATCTCACCCCTTTTTTGGCTACAAATTCACTTTCCTCATATCGCTCTTACCGTAGTCACGACCTACTCAACACTTCTCTAGGTTGCACTGATCTTCCCACCACCATGGTCAAGATCGTGACTCGCTCAATAACACTGCATGAGTCAGTTGATGTTGCTCCCATTGCCAACACTAGTGGAAAACTCAAACTCCACCACCGGTTGTGAACTTTACCTTCAACCGTTGTTTTCATCCATCGTCTTCATGGTCTTTTGTACAAAAATTGAGCATTTAAAAATGCTCGAATTTACTTTTTCAGATCGGTTGAAACTTAAATGTGCATGAAAGTGGATTTTCGTTTGTTTCTTGTTGAAATTTGTATTTCTTAGGTAGTCATAGATGGATTTGCATATTTTTTGGATTAATTAGTATTTTTTGGAAGATTTCTGGCAAACCTTCGTTGTTCATTTGGTGCGTCCGTTGTTCATCCTTAGCCTTAGGGGTGGAACTTAAGGGACCAGCGTATCCCCATCCTCTCCAAAAAAAAATTATTTTTAATTAAATGATACTACTAGAAATAGATAAATTCTCCTGTTAGATCAAATAAAGGTTATACCAATAATGAAAAACTCATTTAAATAACTTTTACAGTCAAACTATAATTTTAAAAATTACTTATATGACCCTCGGTTTTTTATAAGTGCTAATATAATCCTAGCTTCTTGAAAAAATGTTGTTATACTCACGACTGATATTCAAAAGTGCAAATATAACTCTCTCGTTGGAAAATAGTTTGACTAGTTCCATTTTGGCGTTGACTAGATTGAAAATAACCAAAATACCCCTATTTTGTTTTTAGTTTAATTTTGGACAATTTAAACCCTGGAGTGGGCTTCACTGTTAGAACATAAACAAAAATCTTAGGCTTATATCAACACTTATTTTAAAAATTGAGGATCAGATTTGATCATTATGATAAGAGTTTTGATCATGTTGTTTTGATCTGATCCTCAGTTTTTAAAATAAGTATTGATATAACCCTAAATTTGTTGTTTATGTTTTAATAGTGGGACCCACTTTAGGGTTAAATTGTCCAAAATTAAGCCAAAAATATAAGGTATTTTGGTCATTTTCAATCAGGTCAGTGCCAATTTTCAACAAGAGGGCTACATTTGCACTTTTGAATGTCGACCGTGGCGATAAGAGCACTTTTAAAAAATTGGGAATTATATTAGAACTTATCAAATAATTGGGGATCATCTAAGAATTTCTCCCTATAATTATACATTACTATAGATTTTAAAAGTTTTTCAAATTATATGAACCTCATTGCAATAAATAAAAACAAACACCAAATCATCTCATTAGTTAGATCAATTATAAAATTACCCCGTCTAATGATTAGTCTGTCTAAAATAAGACTATGTGTTAAAAAATTATTTTTATATAATAGAAACGTAAAGTAAAGGTAAAATAAACTCCCCCTAAAAGAAATCAAAGTGTGTCTTAACAGTGTTTGTTACTTAAATTTATGTTTGGATTATAATTTATAATTTTTTAATAGCATCATATTCTAAAATTTAGATATTTTATTTTCAAAAATATAAGAAATAGAAAATAAATTGTGCTTTTAGGTTAATTTGAATTTTGATTTTTTTTTCATTATAACGAAATTGAAATAGTATAAATAAATATTTTGATCTTTAAAAAAGAAACGCTTTTTTTAATGCCAAAAAAAAGAAAAGATAAAAAATGATTAAAAGATAAAATTCTTCAATTTAGATAGTAAAGATAAAATTTTCAATTAAAGATTTATATTATTTTGTATTTTCCCCTCATTTTAATTTTATAAAAATTAATTCACTATAATTAATAAATTCATAAATATATAAGACAAGATATTATCTTGCGGTTGGTCGGCTAATAAAACGTATAAAATTCTCTTACCGTCCAAGTTAATATCACACAAATCACAGCTCGCTTAGTATCAAAATTAATGACACAATTTAAAAATCATGACTCTATATAAAAATTAATACATACTTCCTCCATTCCACTAATAATTTTCTATTTTTATTTTTGGTCCGTCCCAGTAATAACTTCATATTTCTAACTTTCGACATTTAACCATAAATATATGGTCAAAACTTATGCTTTCATTTAATTTGTGTGGGTCCACTGTCATCACCCAATAAAAATATGTCACATAAACTTGTATTAAAATTTGTGCAAAAAATAATTTCTAACTTAATAGTGGGACGGAGGGAGTACATAATAAAAACATCATGTAAGATCGTACTAGATTCATTTTAATTTCTATTTTCTAAATATTGATTTTTATGTAAAATTATTACATGTAGGTAGAAATTTTAACGGTTGACAAAATCTTGGGAAAACTCATCTTTCCACAAGTTAAAGGAAATATGGGGTATAATTAGAATACTAAAAACGTAAAATATTTTAGTTGTAATATTAAAATTTTATTATGTAACATACTGTAGTTATAAAGTTTACTACCTCATTAACGCAACTTGAAAACTCATCTTCATTTATTCTAATTTTCGGTTTAAACTTTAATGTTTTTATGACTTATAGAAAGATCGTCTTTTAAGAAACAGACTCATTTATGATCATTGAATACCGTAAAAAAATAATTGTGCCACGAGGAATATTCTTTTGGTCTAAGTTTTTTTTAATGATTAAAAATATACTCCATACAAGATGATTTTCCCAAGATAAAATGGAATTCGACTGCAAACATTTGCATGAAACAACACAGTATGAACGAAAACAAAATCAAAGTCCGTCCCCAAGGCAACGATCAGGGGCGAGTGTTGGTGGGACCAGAATCCTTAAAGTCTCCGAGCGTTTCAACAGTGTTGTCAACAGTGTAATGGTGGTCTGCTCCAGAATCAGGACCGAAATCCTTAATGCCTCCGAACGTTTCGACGTCGTCGGTGTACCGGTGGAGGTGGTCGGCTCCAGGGCTAGGTCCGTCTTTCACGTCATCGGACATGCAGCCGATGAAAAGTACGAGGAAGATCAATGCGGTGGAGATTGGTTTACCCATGGTTATGAACTAAGAAGATGATCAGGTTCAAGGGCGGAACCAGGGGGCAAGGGGGTGCTGGCGCCACCCCTAGGATCTGGTGGCCCAGAATTTAGGTCCAGGAGCCACCAGAATCCATGGATCCCCCCCCGAAAAGTTGCAGAGCCCCTCCGGCGAGGCATGCGAAGAAGACGGCGGAAGCTATGTTTTAAATTTACTTTTTTGTTTCCTCGCCAAACAAAACGACGTCGTATTGCCATTAGTAAAACAACGTCGTTTTATTAGCGTAAAGGGAAAAAAGGAAGGCCGATTGGGCTGAAACCCAATCGACCCAAATAAGAAACTCTACATAGCATTCTGGAGAATCTCAGAGACTCAGACCACTCGCCACTTCCCAGTTCCCACTTCCCAAATTCCGTCTTCCGCCGTGAGTCCGCCATGAGTCCGCCGCGCCGCCGCCGTCCATCCTCCGTGCCTCCGTCATCCATCCGTTGTGCCGCCTCCATCCATCCGCCTGCATCTCAGTGTCTCCGCCCTCAATTGCTCAGCCAGCGTCCATGTCCGACCCAGCCCCTCTTGCATGAGGTTCTAGTTCCACCACTGATCAGGTTAATTAGCAGATTGATTAACTGATCTGGTGATTTTGGCTTGGATCTTGTTCAAGGTTATATAAGTTTGATGGTAGTAAAAATTTGATACTCCCTCTGTTTCACTAAGAGTGGCACACTAGGTTTACCCTCTTGAATTTAGGTGAACAAATGAGTGTATGAAATTTAATGTAGAAATTAAAAAGTAGAATGAGTGGATGATATAAAATGAATCTTTCCAAAAATAGAAAGTGTGTCATTTTAAAAAACATCTCAATAAGGTAAGTATGTCACTTTTAGTGAAACTGAGGGAGTACATATAATATAAGATGCGGTTTCGTGAATCTTGTTAAATTTTTCGTAACATCTATTTTTTATAATATCAACTTTAACTATTGTCTATGTAACTAAAAGATTCCATCTCTTGAAATATGATCTTTTCATAAATTATGGAAAAATCAATGTTTAAACGGTAAATTAGAAGAAATGAGGATAAAATTTTTGGATTGCATTAATTGGGTCATAAACTTATAACTAACTTGCATGTTCCATAAGAATTTTTTAATATTACAGTTAAAACTTTGTACCTTTTTATTATTCTAATTAACGTCGTCTTTCTTTAAACTTATGGAAAAATAATTTTTCCAAATACTTTGCCTAGTTAATTAGAATATTAACAGGAATAAAATTATGGTCAATTTGTAAAATTAATCCATACTCCCTCTGTCCTAGAGAAAATGACACAATTATTTGTGAATAGGTATTTTATACAAGATGAGGTGGAAGCGTTGATGAGAAATAAAGGAATGGTATATTGGTAATGGAAGAGTTGACTATTAGATTTAATCAATCTTTTGATGGATAATATATTAAATGTATAAGCTCATTTTTTGACACTTTAAGTAAGAATTGAATAGTGCCAATATCTGTAAGACGGACGAAAATATAAATTGTGTCAATTTCTCTGGAACGGAGGGAGCATAATACAAGTTTAGTAGAGTATTGGATTTTATATTAAGTAAGAGAAAGTATAACGTTTTCTATTAAATTTATAAAAATATAGTGTGCTCTTTTTTAGTAAAAAAAATAACATAAATTTTATTTCAAACCGACTAACCGTTAGATGAGATCATTTTATAATTATTGTAGTTGATGGATTGATTTGATGCTTGCTTTTATTTATTGTATTGAGTTTGTTATAACTTTAAATAACTTTCAAAATATTCCGTAATATATAAATAATTATAGATTAACTCCATTGTAATGAGAATTGGAATAACATAACACTTTCTAAAAGAAAAGAAAAGGTTGATCAACAATTAATTACTACCTCGGTTTCGATGTAAAACCATATATTTCAGTGTTTGGATTTAAGTGAATGAAATGAGTGGATGAATTGATGAAATTGAATGAATCTTGTCATAATGGGAAGTGTGTCAAATCTACAAAAATAACCGAAAATGAAAGTTTGTCACATGAAACAGAGGGAGTATCATTTATCAACCAAACCAAGATAGGTCAAAAGTCAAACCCAACCAAAATTCACCTCCAAATTCTGACTCCTGAGACCGCGCACCAACCGCCGCCATGGCCCAGCACCCGAACCCGGACCCGACTCCTCCACCGCAGCCGCTCCTCCACCAGGACGACGCCGATGAAGACGACGAGACCGTCAAGCAGCTGCAAGAATGCTCCTCTCTCTATCTGGCCTTACAGGTTACTCGAATGCTATGATTTTTAGTCCAAAGTTCAGATTTTTTAACCAAAAAGATGCGATCTTTAAACTCTTTGATAAACCCTCGTGATTTGCAGGATTGCTTAGTTAAAACCGACAGAAATTGGAAGTCTTGCCAAAAGGGTACGTGATTATTGCATCATTTATTATGTATTTCGTGTTTGATGATTTTTGGGCGTTTGATTTCATTACTATGAGAAGATTTGGATATTTTGAGCAGATGTTCAAGCTCTCAAGGCATGCAATGACAGAAGAAGCAACCATAAGAACAGCTAGAATTACACCATGTTCTCTCCGGCTTATTTGCGTTTAAGTTCAATTCAGTCCCGTAAGAAATCAGTTCAGACAATAAGGAGGGTTCAGATTTAACATTTTACTGTTCAGTCAATAAAAATGCAGAATTAGAAATACAAGTTAATTTTCTCTCATAAGAATGCATGCCCTTTTGCCTACAGGTGTTGTATACTGATTGAATCTCTAAGTGAAAATTAAAGACGTTTATGTGAATTATATTTTGTCATCGTGTTGAGGCAGATGCGCTTCGTTATCGCGATCGAATCAAGTCACTCAAATGTAGATAGACTGATCAATCAAGAAAGAAGAGAAAGATCAATGCACAAGGAAAGGGGGAAAATGTATCATGTCTAAACTTGCGAAGACGTTTAGATCAATTATATCTTGTCGTCGTGTTAATGAGCATCTTTTGTACTTCACGATCGCTATCATGCTTGGTTCAAGCCACTCAAATGTAGAAGATAGATTGATCAATCAAGAATCAACAGAAAAGATCAATGCATAAGGAAAGGGATAATGTATCATTTCTAAACTTGCATACAGAGACCATAAACGCCTTATTAGCATTCTTCTTCTCCAAAACTGCTTCAGTTTCAACATAGCTCGAGATCAATCAGACTAAAATATCGAAATTTCCATGCTGCGCGATCACATCAAGCCGGGATGAACTTGACAGAAACACTGTTAACGCAATGGCGTTCATCAGTAGGCGTCGCGTACCCCTCCCCCTTGAAAACATGGCCCAAGTGTCCTCCACAGGCAGTGCAGGTGATCTCAGTCCTTCTCCCATCCGGATCAGGCTGCAAAAAACCCGATGTTTTCAGTTTCTGCATTCATGGTCTGAACAACTGAACTGAAAACACGAGAACATGGGGATAGAGCGATACTTACAGAACGAGTGATGGTGCCTGGTAAACCCTCGAAGAAAGCCGGCCATCCACAGCCAGAATCAAACTTCGTGGTGGATTTGTAGAGTAGCGTGCCACAGCCGGCGCATTTGTAAACACCTTCTTCGAAGAACTTGTCATACTCCCCAGTCCCGCGCAATCTGTGCATATAAACACACCCAGTCAGTGTTTTCTGCACTTTCTGAGTACTCGAGATTTGTCACAAATGCATAAGATTAACATGATAATGTACCAATCAAGGGATATTTTTGCACTTTCAGCAAAACAGAAAGAATGCAATTTACCATTTAACCAGATCAAAATGCTAGAATGACAGAATTCACACACACCCTTAGGCTCAAAACTTCCTAGCTGATTTTCTACTGATTTGATCGGAACTAAACATTAAAAAAAAAAATAGACCAAAACTTAGCTAAATAGCATCAAGTTTGCAATTTTACTGACTAAATTGAACTGAAATAAAGCACAAACTAAACCTTGGGATATCCAAGATCAACTATAGTCATCAAGTGAAAGTTTTGCTAATAACATCACAAATTCTTGGACAACAGTAAAAAAGAAGGCCAGCAAGAATCAGTGAATCACAGTTGCAGTAAAAAGATAAAACCCATGTAAAATCAAAAACCAACCAACCAAAATGATTTCTTGATGATTTATTATCATGGGTTTTCCACTAGAAACAAAAATTAGTCAGTAAAAAATGATATATTGGCATGAATTTGAAGCAGAGACTTACTCTGTTCCTTTCTCCCGGATGATGCGGAACTGTTCTGGGCTGAGAATGGCCCTCCATTCCTCCTCCGACTTCTGAACTGAGGCGGGCTGCGGCAGCGACGGCGGTGGAGCGGCCATGGACGGCGGCGGAATAAGAATCTGGACGCAAATTCAGATAAAGTGTAAAGAGCAATGAGTCAACTTAGCATTTTATAGGGAAAAAACAACTGAGCATTTTATAGAAAAAAAATAAGTAAATGAACTTGGACTGATAATTGGGCTTAGGGAAATCAGATCATCATACCGTTAGCATTTCAGTTGCAATTTCTTAACATGGATATACACAAATATATCCCTATATAATTGAGTAAATGTTAATAAATGTATTTGGCAGAACCGTGTTTATAGATAAATCTGACTTATTTTGAAAGTAGTGGGAGATCGGCTAATGTTTCCCCCCAAAAATAATTTTTGCTTTCAAAATAAATTATTTTTTAGCAATTTATCAAACACTAAAAAGTGTATAGTTTATAATCTCTACGAAACAGAGTCAATATAATCCCGAAATATTTTACACGACAAAAATAAGCATAATTAGTTGATAAAAGTACCAATAAAACGCTAAAACACCATTTCCGACGTTGTCCTCTCATAAAATGACAAAAATACTCTTTGGGCAAAAGCAAAAGTGTTAGGACAACTTTGTTTTCGAGGCACCACCGGATGCCGCTAGATTGTCACTGTCACGCCTCCACCTAGCAACCACATCACCTCTTTCAACTAGCCCCGCCACTACTACCACCCTACAAGTAACCCCCCACACCCACCTCACCCAGTTTTGCCTGCCCACCTTCTCCACAACCCACCCCCACTAACCCTAACTCCACCCAGCTCCGCCCCGCTGAGGTGGGGGTCGGTTCAATTTAATCGATTTATTCAGTTTTGCCCCAAAAAACCTTAAACCGAATTCAACCTGAATAACCTGAATTATCCGAACTAAATTCGAATTCGGTTTGGGTTTGAAACCGAATTCAACCCGAATTAACTGTAATTTTTTTAAAAATAATTACTAAAATTGCATAATTTAATTTAAAATTAAATAAAAATATGTAATCTAATTTCTACATCATCAAATCAAGTTTTCAAAATAAAAATCAACAAATACAATTCAAATTCAACCATACAAATTTTAGCATTACATTTAAAATTAAAGAAAAATAGTTCATTTTAATATTCATTTTCAAAACCTTCACATTTTTCAAGCATTCAAACACTCCACAAATTTATTTAGGGTATTTACTTATTACCCCAAACTTATTTAGACTTTAGACTTTGGGATACGTTTTTAAATATAAAGATTGGTTCTCCAACTTAAATTTATTTATAAATTTAATTTTTTAGTATTAAAATTTAATTATTACATATATTCATTTATTTAATTAATTACAATTCGGTATTTTGTTTGGGTTTCAGTTTAAGTTTTAATATCCAAAACCGATCCAAAAACCAAATTTAGAATTCGGTTATTCAATTCGGATATCCAAAAACCGTATATTAAATTTGGTTTGAGATATTCTAATTTGGATAATTCGATTTTTGATTTGTTTTTCGCTTTTTATGTCCACCCCTACGCCTGACCATCATCCCACCCCTCAATTGTCCACCCGCCACCAACCCTAACTCTGCCCTCCGGCCGACCACCCGCCACAGCCCACATGCTTATAACTTTTCGCTTTTAGTGTAAATATAACTCTCGTTGGTTCTAAAGTTTGGTCAATGTCGATTTTCGTTAGTTTTATTTGAAAATATTGAAATAGCCATCTAATTAAAAACGAGGAAAATGTTTGAGCAACACACAGTTCCCTGTCAAGTGTTTATATGATTCTTAGTTTTTGAAGGTGCAAATATGGCGCTGACTTTGGAAATTATAACTCTGTCAGACATTGACCGAATGATCGGCGTTGGTGGAGTATTTTATGATGTTAACTTGATTAGTATAGATGAAATTACTCCTTAATAAGTTTTAAAGTTTTTTTACGCTTTTCCCCAGTCAATATTCACAAATCACCGAAATTCCTCCCATTCTCTCATCACCCGCTGCTTCCCTATCCCTCATAACTGATCAATGATAAGAGTCTCCAGTATCGATTTCAGAGTAGCGCCGCTCCCCTTCCCCGCCATTGCTTTTTCAGAATTACTGTTCCCTGAACCCCACCTCCAACACCAGCACCTCGACGCCAATTGCGTTTGAATTCTCAAATCTCGCTCCTTCAATGAAATCAAGACGTATTTGTCAAAAGAAAGGGGTTAGGGTTGCAGAGAGTTCTAGAGAAAATGGAGAAGAATTTAGAAGGCATTATAATGACGATGAAACCCTAAATTGTTCTAGTACAAGCTCTTGAAATGTTGAACTACCCTCTCTTCAAAACACAGTTTACACAACTCATTTTCTATTTTTAAATTTAAGGGGGATTTTGGTCAATCCACTAAACGTTGGCAAAAATCGAGATTGAACATGACTTTAGAGAATAATGGGAGTTATGAGCACTTATCAAAGAATTGAGAGATTACGTATTTATGTGCATTTTTTTCATTTAAAAATGAGTAAAGTGTATTCATGCCACGGAGTTTTTTTTGTTTAGTGCACATATATCTCTGAGTTTTTTCGAAAGTGCATATATATCCCCATATTTTTCGAAAGTGTACATATACTTTATAGTCGGAGATCGACATTGAAAAACTGAGAGATATATGTGCACTAAACAATGAACTGGGGGTATACGTACACTTTCGAACAACCGATAGATATATATGCACTAAACAAAAAATTTGTCTAAAAAATTACTAAAGAGTAGTTTCATTTTTACGAATCAAGTTAACATAAATTATTATTTTCAGGTGACAGGTTTTGATTTCTAAAGTTATTGTCGGTAATTATAGTCCCGATAATTAAATGGATTTACCCAAATAATATAGGAAGCGGAGAATAATTGATATAAAATGTTACCCATATAATATAGGAAGCGGAGAATAATTGATATATAAAATAAAATGGGGGGAAAATGGCTCCAAACCTGACTCATACGACGTCGTTTCAACCTGAACGAACTGTTTTTCAAAACTCCAGCAGAGTTTCCTTATTCCCACGGGTTTCAAATCTTGAATTCGGAAAGCCTTAAAAACAAACAAAGCTGGAGCTCCCAAATCACTCTTCAAGCCCAGAAACCCAGTTCAGGATTAACTTATACTGAGGAAAGATTCAATCTTGTCGCTATTCTCTTAATTCTTGTCTAGCCTGAATCAACAATGGCTTCTGGATTTGGGAGTTTTCCAGGGCCGGGTCCAAGCGCGCCAAACCCAAATATCAAATTCCCCTCGCAATCCAGACCCAACAGGTGATTTCTGATAGATTGTTCCTAATGGGTTTTTTAAATCAGTTTTTTGGTGGGTTTGGTTTGGATCTTTGTGTTGAGCTGTGTAAGCTCTTGATAGGTACTGAGAAGTGAGAGGAATCTTGCTTATGTTGCACAGTTTTTTTTGTTAATTGGAAACTGATTAGAAAGAGAAATTATATGATGCATTTAGCTGAATAAAGGCTTGGTTTTTGTTGTTGTTGCCATTGCTAGTGATGGTGACAGTAGTGGAATTGAAAATAATTCTTGTTCGCATACTGATAGCTAATGAGAAGTTTTTTGCTTGGTAATGTAGTCCATCTTCTATGTGGGGAAGTGGGCAGAATGTTCCCTACCAGGACTACGATGCTCGGATTGATGAAGGGACCCTGGGGGTTAGGCCTTTCGCTGATACTAGCTTCTCGGGTGGTTTTGCTGCTAGACCATCTCAGACCCAAGATGGCAGAAGTTTTAGATCACCTCCTTCTATGTACTCAGATGGAGGGACATTGAGGGATTCCAAAACTGTTACTATAAGGTAGATCTCTCCTTCTTTTTTCATTTTCCCTCCCTTCTTTTTCCTTGATGAATTCCATTTTCCAATTATTGTTCTTTATTGAGGATTTTGAGAAAATGAAATTCTTGTGTGTGAAATTCTCCTCACAATCTCGTGTTAACTACAATTAATTTGCTCATTACGTTAGCTAGGAATTGATGCACTGCATTGTCTGCTACATAAACTTAGTTCAGTCAAGTGAAATTTATGTTGATCTATGTAGATACTAGATTACTTATTTTCCATAGATGTTGTATACTTCAGCTTATTATATTCAAGATTCGGCTTTATAAATGAGACCTCCATTTTCTCCAATCATGGACGGACTTTTGAGCAATTTGTGGAGCATTTGATGATTAATATTTAATGATCAAAAACTGGTATTTGACTCCATTCTTCTCTTTTTGGTAGTCGTTCAGGTTTTCTTCCTAATAGTACTAAACGTTTGGCTCCTGACCAAATTCAATCACCTCCGCCGCCCTTTCGTAGAGGTCCTTTCTCAGATGAAGCTCAGCAGTAAGTTTGTTAACAGATATTTTGGAGTACAGTGCATGCAGCATTATATGCAACACAAAAATAGTTGCGTTTCAGTGAGCATCTTAATCTGACTGACATATCTTGTACACTCTCCTTGTTAATCAGGTCTACTTTTCCTTCAAACACATGGGTTGCGCAGCCAAGGCCGTCAAGTAATTTCCTCAGACCAGTGTTTCAGCCGGTAGCATCTTCAGTTCCACTAACTGTATCCGATGATCCTAAAAGGAGGTCACCTGTTCAGTATGGTGATCTTCAAGGTCCAAAACCAAGTAGGTCCCCTACTTTCCCCTCTGATAATGGTGGATCATCAGAAGAAGTGGGTAATTTCATCACACCAATTACTCAGCATGTAACCAATGATCCTAGAAGGAGGTCACCAGTTCAGCATGGAGATCTTCAAGGTTCAAAACAAAGCAGGTCCCCTACTTTCCCCTCTGGAAATGGTGGATCATCAGAGGACCTGGATAATTTCATCGCACCTCTTACTCAGCGTGTGACGAATGATCCTAGAAGGAGGTCCCCGGTTCAGCATGCAGATGTTCAAGCTCAAAAACGAAGCAGGTCGCCAAATTTCCCATCTAATGATCCCAATGGTGGATTTTTAGAGGACTCGTCTAAATTCATCAAACCAACGATTCAACCAGTTATAGCATCAGTCCCAGTACCTATAGCCTACGATCCTTCGAGGAGGTCACTAGTCCAGTATGGAGATCTTCTCGTTCAAAAGCGAAGCAGGTCCCCAACTCCCCCCTCCTACGATGGTGGATCCTCAGAGAATGCTGACACTGTCCAAAATTTACAGAGGTATAAGAGATATGTTGTGGCATATGTTTTTGTCTATTTTAAAGCCTTTGCAGCAGACTTTATGCTTGGTGGAAGTGGAACTTGGAAAGACCTTTGTACTACTAAGCTGTTCTGAATGATTGATTTGCTCCCTTCATGCTTCAGATTTCAGTTTGGAAATAAGAATCTTTTGTACTGAGTTGCTGCTGTTAGGAATTCTTTTTAATAGCCCTCTATTCCTTTCCAATCCTTGGCTCCCATACCACCAAAAGGATTGTCACGCGTGGAAAATTGATTGCTGCATACGTGGAATGATTAAGACCTCTACCATCTTTCTCAAAACAGACTTTCTTTGTTTAATTCATGCTTAAAATATTTAGAATTTGCAGCTCAGGGTGAAAAATAGCGTGCCCTAAATTTCATTTGTACACAGTGCCGAATATCTTTGTTTGAGAGGATAGTATAAGTACAAGTTTTGATGTCATAACTTAGAATGGTTGGAGCTCTGATCTATTGTCAGCATTGTTGATGAGTATTGAAAATGTGAAGAAGGGGATTTTAGGAGTTGGGAGTCGGGGTGTACCTCCCTTTGTATGCTCAAAATGGTATTGGAATTGTCACCCAAAGAAGTCAGTGAAAGTGTAGTAGCTCTAGAGGGCAGCAAAATGGTTTTGTTGGATAATTTTTATATGCTGTGAATGGTTCGTTAACTGTAGTCTTTGTTTTCATTAGTGCTCATCAATAATTGCTTCTGTTTTCAAGGCCATCCATGTCACCACCCAAGATGAGGTCAAGCAATCACTTTGTATCTCCTGGTTCTCAAAGTAATCACTCACCATCTGGATACCAAAAAGAAGTTGTTATAAATAGGCCTATAAGCTCTCCGGCTGTCAAAAGAACCAAGTTTCCTTCTTCTTCTTCAACAAGAGATCAGAACTTTCAGGAAACATCCAATGCTGCTGAAGACGAGGAAAATAGGTATTGGATAAGTCAAGAGAATTTAGAGTTGGGCTTGTCAAAGTTATAATGGTTCTTATTTTTTCTCAGGGAACTCCAAGCCAGAGCAAAGAGGATGATGCGATTTAAAGATGATGGAAGCAAAGACACGGAAAGTGGTTTTGGTTTAAAAAATCAAAAGGCTCCTGCTAAGAGACAGCTTCCTGTTAACTTGGAGAAAAATAAACTAAATATAGAAGATGCTGCTGCTGATGTGATGGTTGATTCCATCAATGGAAAGGATCACCAACCTGATCATGAAGACGCAGGATCCTCTGGCCTGATCGTTGGTTCGTGTCTAGATATGTGTCCAGGTTGGTCATATGACATCCGTGTTTCAGTATATTTGAAAGTCATTACCTCAGTCATGTTCACATTAATGGATTGGAAAGAAAAAAATGGAATCAATGAATGTGAATCCGATGCTTGGTTGAATAAGCATCCATTTATCTGTCTACTGGTGAATGTGATAGAAGGGCGGTACATGTGAGTCCGCAATATTGTACTTTTAGTCTGTTTCTGAAGTCCAATTGCATGCTGCTATTATGAGTAATTAGAATTAATGGTAATTAGTGTCAAGGGTCTGATGCTCTGAGATTAGGAAGGCTGTGCCCTTTTCTTCAAAATTATGTTTAAGATAAACTTTTCGCTATATTGTACATTAAACTTTATCTTGTCATTTAAAGTTGATTATCATTTTTCTCCTATCATTTAGAGTCCGAGAGAGAAGAAAGAGAAAGAAAAGGAGATCTTGACCAATTTGAGCGTGTGGATGGGGATAGAAATCAAACCAGCAAATTCCTTG
>JAULKM010000001.1:2121638-2153024 GCA_032355605.1 Rubia tinctorum
TTTTTCTTATTTTGTTTTCTTTTGCCTGGGCAATTCACCCCCCCCCCCCCCTTTTTCTTCTGAATTTTCCAGCACCAAATCATTCTTTTATCATTCTACTGCACATCTAAATGTAGTACCACACAATCAATTTATGCATCAAGAATCAAGGTACAAACTGATTTTTTTAAACACCAGCCGCAACGAATAATCCTAGAAGTTTATCGTAATCATACGCATGCACATATATGGGACAAAAGAGAAGGATAAAAATAGGCTTCGGCTTCATATGAATGTGTCTTAAACAAAGAAAATGATCAAGGCGTCAAAGGGTTTACTAGGGGTGACATTAGGTAGGCAATATAAGCTGTGGGGTTAATTCCTAATGTCTTTCGTCATTTTCACACAAATAACTCAAGTAATGCCAATATCTCTCACAAAAAAAATTGATGTAGAGACTGCTCTACTCTAGCTCAAATCTCACTTTACTAGGCTCAAATGTTCAATTACTTTTATTTTTTCGTCATTCCAAGTCTCATTTAGGCTGATTGACACAAATTATGTTGAACTCATTTACCACGTAATTTTAGGGGTGTATCAAGTAACCAATTATGTTACACAAGAGGTTTATTACAACAAGTTCAGTTCATCCAGAGTCAATAATATCAAGAATAGTATGCTGAATTTGACTCGACTAAAAAAACAAAAAAATTTGTATTTTTTATAAGAAGACACTAACACATAAATCTCCTCACACTTAAACCTTACTTGCCCTCAAGAAAATTCAATTATAATAGCAAGGAGGACTAAACAACAATTAGAAAAGAAAAAAAATAAAAAAGAAAGCAAAGAAGTGAATAGGGAACTCATTGGGAGAGTCCAGTCACAGTCCGAAGGGCTAGCAAGGTCAACTCATTCTGCTCCATAATCTTGTCCACTTTTTGTTGGAGGCCTTTGAGTTCCTCATTAATTTATACAAGTGAAATGGGACCTGTAATATGAGAAGATCTCGGGTTGGGATTGCCTGGCGGATGAAAATGGGGACAATTGTTAGTATCAAAATAAACCAACCTTGATTCTGTCATAGCAACTAAATCAAGGATGGCAGGGGCCTTCACTCGACTCAATTGAGGCAATTCATCAAAAATCACATTCTTGTCAAGAAAAATGGCAATGATATGACACAATGTGATATGACGAGTAGTGTGTGCAACAATGTCAACCAAAGATTCAGCCAGCCAATACCCTAAATTCAGGCTTTGATTGGTGTGCATACACCAAAAAACAAATAAGGCCGGTTGGCTTACCTTAGCCCAAGAGGTTGTACAACCAAACAAATTTCGCATAAAAATAAGATGGCAAAAAACGCAAGGCAGGGTCAGAAATCCAATGCACAGTGGAAATAGTAGGATCATAATCAGTCAAGCATGTAGGGGCGAGCAATTTCCATGCAACATTGGGATTAAACCCAGGATAAGTCACATATGGCCCATAAAAGGCAGACACATACTACCTCCGTCCCAGGATTATTGGCCTATTTTTTGGTCAATTTTTTCAGACCATGTTTGACTATCAATAACTTTAATTACGGATATTAATGGTACATTAAAATTTTATCTTTAGAAACTACGTAGACATAGGAGTCTAACAATATCTCACATGATGATATTAGAGTCTATATACTAATTGAAATATATGGTCAAACATGGTCCGAGAAAGTTGACCAAAAAATATGCCAAAATTGTTGGGACGGAGGGAGTATAGTGGTATATTTAAATTCTTTTACCTAGGCTTATTTTGAATGAAATGAGTGAGTGAAAATTTTTAAAAGGAAAAAATATATAATAACTAAATGAAATTAAGAGAATTTTACAAAATAGGGAATTTTAAAATGAACAATTAAGAAAAATGTGTCACAATATGATTTCGCCACGACCTTATACTACGTTTATCATTACTCTTTCAATAAACACTAATACAAAAACAGTGGTTCAAATCAATTTACTAATGCATTATGCTAATCAAATTAATTAACACAATCAACTAACAACTATCCGATGTTTTCCAAACACCCTTCCTAAGAACATGTACAGTGGGGGGTTTGAAAAAATTGATCCCGAACCCAGACCGAAACCCCCACAATGGGGGGTTCAGAGCGGGTTGCATCTGCTCTGGCTCTAACAATTGAGCATGTGCCCAGCGCAGCAGCCAAGGCATCCCATGTACGCATGGGGCCTGAGCGGCTGCTGCGCCATTTTTTGACCAATGGTGCCACGTGTCCCTCCTCTTTTTAATTTTTTGTAGTTGATTGGAACACGTGGCCCAACCTGATGGTGCCACGTGTCCCAATCAATTTTTTCAAAAATTCATTTTTGAAACTTATGAAAAATATTTGTGTTATTTAAAAATTCAAAAAATGGAAAAATTTGCAAAAAATTATGATTTTTATTTTTTTAAATATAAATTAAATTTTGGATCTGTCTAAAAATCAAAATTACATTCTTTAAAAAATATTTATGGTTCTTTTTAATTATGGTTCATAAAATAAAGTTTAAAAATTGAAATTAATTTTAAAAATGAAATTTGAAAAAACAAAATTCAATTAAAAAATTATATGTACATTATTAAATTTCACATCACAATTTATTTTGTTTGATAAATTTATTTGAATTAATTATTAAAGGTAAAAATAATGAGTAGGATGAAGAGAATCAACTGAAGTTCATGGAGTGGTCTCAACCATTGCGGGGGAAAAATGAAGTGATTTAGTTATGGGCTCAATTGTTGAGGTGAAAGAGGGATATTGATTATTTAATGAACTAAAACTGCATGAGCGGGCTCGAAACGGGTTTATCATTGTACATGGTCTAAACGTTGTTGGATGTATTTTCAGTCCATTAACATTTTTATTTTATTTTTTTCAAAAGGTGGTGGGAATATAGTAATTGAGGTGAATAGTTATGGTTAGAATGGTAATTAAAGTGGGTGAGACTAGGGAAGCGTGGAAGAAAGAGGGCAATATGTTAAGAATGGTTAGTGCGTGGCACATGCTTCGCCACCTTTGCAATGCGATACTTAATACAGCCCCCCATTCTCCACACACTTCTTGTTTGGCCTTTTTTTACTATTGCTACTTCCACTCCACAAAAGGGAACTTTCATTAATACCAACATGTAATAAAATAGAGAGAAGAGCTTTTATAACCCCTCAGTAGACAATATAACATTTTGATAACTGAAAGTGCAGATATAACCCTACCTAGATGATGTAAGTGTCAATATAACCCTATAAGTGGTCTGGTGGTGGTCCAGCGAAAATTCGGTGAAAGGCGGTGGTCCGCTGGAAATGGGGTCTGAGGGTTATATTGACACTTACATCAACTAGATAGGGTTATATCTGCACTAAAAATCATTTGAGGGTTATATTGGCACTTATGAAAAGTAAGTAGGGTTATATTGGTATATATCTCAATAACATACTAACAATTGTGCTTCTTTTAATCATTCTTTTTTTTGTTAAACCGTATTTTTATAAGGTTCCCTCCCTTTTCTATTAAGCTCAGTTTGCACAATGTGCGATTACAACAAGTGGTGTGGGATAAACCCATTACACCGAGGTATAAACAATTCTAGTCTACACTCTCAGTGGCTGGAAGAGAAATTACACATAAGCCATAATCATATTATAATAGTAAGCGAAAGGCTTGTGTTGCAATGAGAAGAGGCCCCAAGAATAAGTGGTTTACACAGTTTTTTCATACTGTAGTCACAATAAAATCGACTCGAGACTACCATCAGAATCAAAACAGTGAAGTATCAAATAATACGCACAATAAGTGTTTTGTCCCCACATCGATCAAAACTCAAGGCAATCAAAACGAAGTAATTAAGGCTCCCCAACCAAAAATCTGGTTCATCTCCATTTAACCCGTAAAACCCTTTTCTTACACTAGGAGATTGAAAACTAGTCGTCTGTATTGCCCAATTTTTTTCCATCCAATGTATAAAAATAACTTATAATACGTAGAATTTACTTTAACTTGGCTCCAAGAGGCTGTAAAAACCAATTTAATCGTCTGAACAATGAAATTGATCTGAGCACCCTAATGGACCGAAATCTACACATCTGATTTTATTCTCAGAAAAAAACAGTATCGCCAAAAGTCCGTTGTTTAAAACAACTCTGACTTGGATTTCTCCTGTTGTCTCTTTGGATATCAAATCTGAAATCAATCAATTTCTACCGACTCAGCCTATCGGCAAAACAAGCATTGACAGATATAATTCTTATTTAATACCAAATAAAAAAACCCAAATAATTTCTGGCCCTTTTCAATTTAAAATGATAAAACACAGTAAGCTGAAATAAATAAATAAGAACATAAATTAATTAAAAGCCTCCCACATGAAAAGAGAAAATGAAAAGTAGAAAAATAAAAATGGAGAAGTACCCCTCATACCCTTGCATCTAGAAATATATTCGGCTCTATTGGACTCGAGTTATGTCGGTCTGTTTGATTCAACCCGTTATTGACTCGTCACTGAGTTGAGTTGACTCGGTCATGAGTCGAGTCCAAGTTGGCCACTACTGAATCTGAGTTAGCCTGCTCAGATTCGAGTAGACTCGGAAAACTCTAAGAACTAGTCACTTTACCTCAGTAAATTAAGAGAAAAATGGGGAAATGTTGAACTCGGGTCCGGATCAGCGTTCACGCTGGACATGAGCTGCAGCGACGGTGCTCGAACACCAGAAAACTGAGCCACTGGAACAGTGTCCGACTCCTTGGCTCTCCGCCGCCGTGCAAAATGCTCCATCGACCAGGAGCAGAAGCGCCAGTGTAGCCGAGCCGCTACCTCAGTAGCAACGGGCACCGCCGCCGGCCTGTAGCATCGTTGTCGGCCTGGAGCTTTGCCGTTGGCTGGATCTGAGCTTCACCGTGTCTCCGTTGCCCTGTAACACCGCCGCCGGGAAAGGGTCACCGTCGCGACAAGAGCAACCACGCCGGGCAAGGGCCACCTTCGCCACCGGAGCAAACACGCCGGGCTTGAAGCGCTATCGGCGGCGGGATGCCTGTCTCACCGTCGCCACTATTGGAGTAGAGCCGAACGATGGAAGTCAAACTTAGTGCTCCAGATCTGGAGCCGTTTAAAATCTGGAGATGGTTGGAAACAAGGGGTAAGGGTGTTGGGGTGGGATTGGGAGGGGGAGCCATCGGAGGCGATTTCCCGGCGATGGCAGCCCCCCAGAATTCAAAATTGGGGTTTTGTTTTTGGGTAGAGAGAAGGGAGAGGGTTTTGTTAGAGAGAATGGGACCCTCTTACCTGTACATGATAATTTTACTTCTTTTAATCATTCTGTTTTATTACTGACACTCTTTTTTTTCCACATGCATTAGTAGTAAATAAAACACACAGTCTTATTTTACTGAACTGAACTGGATTAAAAATACTTATGTTGAAAAATAGAAATATAATGACTGAATAAAAGCTAAATTTCACCTAAGTAAATTTACTCTGAATGCATCAAATATGGTCTAAACTAAACCAGAACTAAATTGAATTGGACTTAACTGATATGCAGATAACCTCCGGAGAACAAGACTTTTGACGTGGTTATTTATAATTGATGCAACTAATGAGATGATTTGATATTTATTTTTATTTATTGCAATGAACTTCCTTTAAAATTTTAAAAATGTATAGTAAACTACAAATAATTATAATTTAATTCTAAAAGTTATTAAAACGGGAATTTTCATGATTGGTTTAACCGTTAGTCAGGAAACATTCTCAATAAAATAAGTGAATAACATTGAGTTTAAAGAAAAATGAAGTAATTGAAATAATATTACATAAAAAAATGTGTTAATATAGAAAAACAACCAAAAGGTAAAAAGGTAAAAGTATGTCAATAGTAATGGAAGGAAGTAAGTACATTAGAATTAGGATTCTTTCCATCTTATTTGTAATTCTAATTCAGTTAAGTAAAATTTTAATTTAATATTTTTTATTTTAGCTTTGATCTACTATTTAAAACCTTTTTAATGTATTTAATTTTAGTTAAATTCATTTTAAATTATTTCAATAAAAAATCAATTCAAAAAAATATTAATTAATGTTACGAGAGCAAGTATAGACTTCTTAAAATTAAAGTTTGAGGAGAAAGTCAAAGAAAATGCAGCATTTTCAAAAGTTTGTGGGTGGTGACTTTAACCTTAAATATTGTAATTTTTTAATAGAATTTAAATATTATATTTTAAAAGTTAAAAAATATATTTGAATGTAAAAATATATAATATATAATGTAAAAAAAATATTTTCAAAATTCCTAAATTTAGTATGTAATTTAACAAATGTAGCGTATAAGGTAAACATAAAGGGGACTGTGCATAAACTTATGGACAAACCACCTCTCAGGAGAACTACTCAAATTTGAGTTAATTTTGAAAATTATTTACACCTTAATCAAATTCAATCTAAGTTTCCATAATAAAATGTCTAATGAATGGGGGAAAACCCCTCTCTATTTGTAAAGAAAAAAAAGAAGCAACTTCAAAGAATAAAATGTTTATAAATAAATTTAAAATATAAATAATCAAATAATTTCAGGTGAATGAGAAATCATGCTTCTTCTTCTTCTTTTTTTAGGAAAAGAAATCATGCTAGCATATAAGGTTCTAGAAAGAAAGAAAAAAAATTAGATGGAGATTATCTCCACAGGACCCCAACTAGCTAGTTTCACATTTCATTTTATTTTTACCACTTCCACTGTCTTATTTTAAATTACAAACAATTTATTTAGTTTTAAAAAATTACGCTTGATTATAAAATTATAGCAATATATAAATATAAATACATGTGTGTAATATTTTGTTAAATTAGTTATAACATACTATATTTTAAAAATATCGAATTCTCATTAGTAAAAAATATTTGGGATCATGCGTTTTTCAAATCAATTGCTGAAAATTGAATTGTACAATTTAAAATGGAACAATAGATAGATTCACATATCTCGACCTCAATAACATATAGGGGAAAGTGTAAAAATTGTCCTATTTGAGGAAGTGCATAAATGACCTTGTAAAATCTAAAAGTGCTAAACTAATCCTAAGATCTTGAGCAATGACAGATATATCCAAATTGCACTATTCCGGTGTTGGCTGAAATAATTTAGACATTGATCTAATTTGGAAAAACAAAAATACCCTAACCTTAAAACTAAAACACCCCTAAGCCTTTTCAACTTCAACTTCAAACACCCTAAACCGCCACCGTCGCCGAGCACCGTCGCCTCGAAACCCTCTGCCTATAGCCTTGAACCATAGCTCCTCCTCCGCCTCTAAACCATAGCTTCTCCTTTGGCACCACCGTTCAACATCGCTAATAGCCCTCGTCCCTAGCCCATAAGCCCTCCACTAATAACCCTAAACCATAACTCCTCCGCTTGCCTCCGCCGATAGCCCTAGCAACTCAGCCCTCCCCCCAACACCGCTCAACCCCCATCATTCAGCCTCTCATAGTCGTCATCATCTCTTTCCCCCGTCGCTCCACCTAATCCACCGTCATCAATCAGCTTCCCACCGGGTCATTTTTTCGATCTGAGTACCCAAGATTCCCAGTGTTTAAGCGAATGAGGGGTGATTCGAATGACGGTATAAGCGATGGTGGTGGTACGAGCAGTGGGCGGAGCGGTGGAGGGGGGGCTAAGAGAAAGAGATGAGTATGGAGGGTTGGATCATGTGGTTGGGATGGGATTGTCTTTCTTGATTTTTTAACTCAGGGGTATAATGGTCATTTTACCTATTTCCGACCAATTTGACCGTTGACATTTCAGTCCACAAAATTCATGTTTATTTTTGCACTTTCATATTTTACAATGTCATTTATACACTTTCATTAAAAATATGTGATTAAAAACGTATTTTTCTATAGCATAAAATATCAATATCATCATTTACGCTGCTCTCTAACGTTCATACTCCGTACGTTGTTGAAAAGAAGTGAAGAAAATTTCAACATAATGAAATTTTGATAAAAAAGCGCGAGTGATGATAGGGAGAGTGAAAATTCATAGTAAATGATGTGGATGCTAATAACATACTAAATTATTAATCACCAGCCTTAAAATGTGCAACTAATTAGATATATATTTGAATTTTCATTATTTTCACATAAGTTATTGTGTAATTTCACGATAAATTTTCACTCTTTTTATCGTTACTCTAAAATGACACGTAAACCAAAAGTTATGTCCTTGTTACACTCACACGAACAATACAGCTGTTCTTTCAATGTCTTGTTAGTAAGTAAAGCTAAAATTCAGTAGTACTTCGATTGCAATCAATCAACCGTTTGATCCTTCTTTTTTGTTTTAATTCGAATACGTCCCAACAAATCAACTTAGCTTTCTTTCTATTGCATTTATTACTTGTCCTTTCTTTAAATTTTGTTTTTTATATAAAAAAATTCATTCCAAAATGATGGAAAAAACATTTTCGAGGATATTAACTTACTTCCTGCGAAAATTATGACCACTTGATAAAGAAAATCGTATCACGCATCAATATCACTACGTCAAACAGGGATCTTCTACCAATGTAACACCACTTGATCCAACCACGATCTATGTTGTCCAAACTGTAAACACTTTGAAAACATAGATTTGACGAACCAAGATTTATGAAACCTAAAAATGAAATCACAAATGAAATCGCAAACACACGATTTGTACAAGCGGATCGAGAACAATACATCAACATGAACGATTAAATCGAGTTATCATCATGAATACAACGATCTAATCGATCAGGTCGAAAAACAAAACTAATCTGTGGAGACAAATCTCATACTTATTCAATAACAAAATATGAATTAAAATAAACTGTTATTTCTCATCTCCTCTAATGAGGAGATATGTAAAAAGATTAAATGAAAAGGGGTGCGGCTCGGAGATAGCTGCGAATTGTTTAGTGGACCTCTGTTTTTTTTTCTGTTAGTTTGAAGATTGTCATTGATCATTTTCAAAGAATGGAAACTCCAAATTGGGTGGGGAATCATTATTACCATGGGGTAAAATAAAATGAGCGTTGGTAGACAAACTGTGAAATTTGAAGGACAAATTAAAGCAATGGATTATTGTTTGTGTTGGCGGTGTGGTCTCTTTATTCTTGTCGTGTTAGGCAATACCATAATATGATATATTCCTCCCCTTTTATGTTCATGCACGAAAAGAAAAGAAAAGAATGTTGAATGTTTCTCAGCCTTTTATTTTCATTTAAATTAGGCTTACCCTATACACATAGGTGCACAACTTTTCGATTAAAGTATATTTCATGAACTGTGAAATTTTATGAATCGTGGCCAGTGAAATATTTCAATCATTCTATTTTGATCACTCAATTATTTTGATCATTTTTTTGTCATTAAACTAGCCGATGAGGAAAATTGATTCGTTTTTCTGATTTCTATCAAATGTCAATTCAAGTGATGTTAGCAAGGACATTTAGTCTTCCGTTGACAGATTGAATCAGTTTATTAAATGGTAATTACCTCGCCGTCGCTTAGGTACTCTACTATGATCACAAAGACCATCCCCCCATCATTTCAGCCTATAGGAGAATGAGACGATGATGTCGGGAATTCCGCTCTGAAATGCTACCGGTATCGCACAACAATCACATTATGAGCCATCAGTGAACTAAATTAATTTCATGTTGTTGGTATCACATTCCATGGAATTCTCTTACTGTTATTTTGTTTATATAATGGTTTTTCTTGTCACTTGCATTTATCAGCCTGAGATTATATTTTTTTTATGCCAAATACATTTATTGAGCTTCATACACCGCCACCCCCTTCTCCGGTCCGATGAGACAATTGTGGGATACTATTGTAAAACATAGTGGAGTCTCCGTGCGGTGGCGAGGTGATAACCTTTTAATGAACAATTTAATACGTCAAAGAAAGGCTAAAATATTCTTGTAATTGTCATTTGAATTGCACTTGGATATAATTTAGTGACTAATTTAACAAGGAGAAATAAGGGAAGTTGGTTGATTGATAAAATAACTTGAGTGGTCAAAATGAAATGATTGAAATAGTTCGTTGAGCACAGTTCATGAAGTTTAAGAAATGGGATTGCCCTTGACTTTATTACGCAAATGACAAATAACGTAACGGAGATAATTTTTAACGGATTGACTCAGTAAAATAGCCCTAATTATTCTGTTTTGAAAGTTTGATGAACAAAAGTGGTCGAAAAAACACGAGGAACGATTGAGACAGTTTGATGCCGTCGGAAATTGTTTGCCCTAAACGAGTGGGCGGATCACTGAAAACTTTAACCGCAATTTTGAAAAAAATCTCAGAAGATGATCAGAATTTGGAGACTAAAATGAATGGAATCAGTGGATTTGAAGAGAGAGTTGCTGGTGAAAAGAATTTTTAAGGCATACTATGGAGGATGCTTGGGTTGTGCTTCAAAATGCAAGCTTGAAATATTGAACATGCAGGTGTGCGGAATGGGGACGGTGATTATGTTGATATGGTGGTTATTAAGATTTTATTGTGGTGTTGGGGTGGTGATGGCGGAGCAGCAGTGTGAGGAAATAGCGATGGTGGTGGAGTGATGTGGTGGTTGGTGAAGTAATGTGGTGTTGGCGGTTTATGAGATTACAGGGTTATATTGACAGTTTCAGCCTAAAATCAAGGTCATTTTAGCACTTAACTCTTTTTTTTAAAATTCAAGGGCAAAATCGTCTTTTCCTTAAAATCCGGCCATAAATCAGTTGATTGAAAAGTCAAACGAGTCAAAAGTTATTTTGGCACTTTCTGAAATTGCAGGGTTATATTGGCAATTTCAGCTTAAAGTCAGAGTTATTTTAACGCTTAACTCTTAACATTACAGGACACTTATTGCCATTAAGTATGGGCTGTCTTCCTGCAAGATTTGCAGGGAAGATTCCAAATCCACATGCTCCAAATACCAACTTGTAATAAAATGCATTGTCCAAATTATCAGATAAGAACAGTATTGGGCCTATCAATTAAAATGGCTTTTGTATCAAATTACAATTTGGACAAAATTTAACCTCCAGCCCACACTGGTTTATTATTGGTCATTTGGTGACAAATTGGACACATTATTGGTCAAATCACCATTTGGACACAATTTCACTTTCCACCCCACATTTTCAATTTCTCTAAATCTTCTTGTTAGATTCTCAAGAAGAATTTAGGGATTTAGAAGGATGAATTGGAAAAATCAGGAAGAAAGAAAGATGATTTAAGAAAAGGTATTACTGACAAGGAAAGAGAATGATTTTTTTATTTTTACTTTTTTTGAAAATAAAATTTAAAAAACTCTTATTATCAATTACTTCCCCGCAGGGGAATTTGCACAAAATATTTTTCACGGTCTCCAGATTGTAAATATGTGCACTAAGGACAATAACACCGCGTGAAAAATTGATATTTAGAAACTACATGTTTTGACGAATCTAACATTATCTCATACGAAAATATTTATGTTTATAAATTTATTCAAATATATGGTCAAAGTTCAAAAAATTTGATTGTCAAATAGTAAGTGTGCAAATTCGGTTGGCACGGAAGAAAATGAAGGAGTACAATCTATCTGGACCTTTTGATCAGAAAGAAAATGACTACTAATCGAAATCAACTCTGAATAGTTAAATTGCTGCTTAAGGCTTAGTTGGAAGCAAGCAATCCACTCGGTTGGAAAGATAAGTGTCTCATTCTTATCTTAGCTCGTACTCCCTTCGTCCCACTCTAAATTATCTATTTATTTTTTTACGATCTTTAATGAGCATAATTGACTGTGAATATTTCTAATTAAAATAATGTCACATAAAAAATCATATTAGAAAAATAGATGTTAAAATGAATACAAAAATATCTCACGTGATGTTTTTATTATATACAGATTAATAGTATATATTTACGGTCAGAGTTTACAAAGTTTGACTCACAAAAAGTAATTAAACAATTTAGAGTGAGACAGAGGGAGTATCAATCTTTAAAATTATACAGTTCAAAATTTCCGATAGTTTGTTATAATAAAAGAAAAATAATTCAAACAAAAAAATAAAAATCTTATTATTTCCTTAGGAAAAAAAGAAGAAAGAAGCGAGAATAATTACTTCTCTCATAATTAAAAAATATATTTTTGGTGTACTCTAGTACTCCACTTATGAAATCAAGCAGTTTTAAATAACTTCATACAAATATTAAGAAAAAACCAGGAGCTTTTAAGAAGGTAACGTGCATGATTAATAATGCATCCCCCATTAGCTCATTATAAAAAACTCAAGAATGCTTTAAAATGTTCATTAAAATATTATTAGTAGAGTAATCATATGATTGGCTACAATTAGAATCTAATCTCTTGCATGCAACAAGTAATTATTGGGAATAAGCATGTTTAAGGAGTTCCTAACCTCGATGTCGGTACTGCCACGTCCACTTGTTCAATCTAATTAACTTAGAGTTACTTCAATTTGTGTCATAATTATTATGATTTGGATGAATTATCAAACTTCTTTCACTATCTCTATGTCAACAAATAGTTTTCCCCCCAAATCTTTTCAATTATATCTATTTACGGTTAATGAAATGAATAAGTCAGTAACAGTGCCACAATAACGATGGTGGAGCCGGATCTATGAATTTTTAATTTGGTGGATCACATTTATTATTAAATAGACGTAGTGTTGAAATTTGAAAGAATCTTAAAATTTAAGAAAATACGGTAAATAGAAATGAGAATATGGTAGATTCAAAATTTAAAATAGATTAGGGCACATTTTTATCTAAAATTTTCAATTTATGTTTGACCACCGATAATTTTAATTTTATATATTAGCATTTCAGATAATAATATTGTTACATGTATACTAAGTGAAATTTATGATCAGGTGTAGGCTGAAAAAGTTAACTAAAAAGTGTACAGTTTCAACCAGAATAGATATAGTGTTCTTTCTTTGTACAAACATGGAGTCGATCGCGCCAACACCCAACCAACCATTATTAGAAAGTGTAGGAGTTCCGTATTGGTAAAGGACAAATCTAGATTTTTGCAAATCTACATAGCACCAATTGATTTATGATTGAGCCCCATGACTCTAATATGGTATCATAGCTCAATGTTGGTCTAGTTAGTCCAATTGACGTATATTCATACTGTTTGCCCCGTGACTCCTTTATGTCCACGCTTGCACAACAAATAATATTGTTGCAAGTAAAAGGGTGTGTTAGAATTTCACATTGGTAAAGGACAAATCAAGATATTTATATATAAGATCACAAATCACCTCATTTTAAAAGTAGAAGGTATTTTTAAGAAGAAAAAAAAATTGTCCTACATACTTTTAAAATAAGTCAGTTTTACTTATAAGCACAACTCCACAAACTACTATCCTGGTCTTATTAGATGAAAGAATTAAATACATAAGTGACCCCCAATTCTTGCTTATAAACCAATATAACCCCAATATATTTAAAAGTGCTAATATAACCCTTAACCAGTATTGACTTAGATAACTTAACTCCCTGGCCCTTAACCTACATTAACTTAGATTTTTTTAAAGGTAGTCAATGTAAATGACATAAATGCCCTTGGTAGTTTGGCTAATTTTTTCGGACAAAAAATAAGACATCCGGTTTTTCAAAAGTGCCCATATAACCTTTGATAGCGTATAAACATTTATTGGTGTAATAGTTTATATGTTAATAACTTTCACTAATTATCGGCCAAAAAAGTAATTAAATGAAAAATACCATGTTTGTTTGGCAATCCTAACCAATTGATTTTAGGGAAAAGTGCAAAAATCACCCTATTAAATTGAGAAAGTGCAGAAATGACTCTGTAAACTCTGAAAGTGCTAAACTAACCCTAAGTTTTGAGCAATGGTGCAGAAATATCCAAGTTGCCTTATTTTGGTGTTGACCAAAGTAATTCAGACATTAACCTAATATGAAAAGATAAAAATATCCTTAACATTAAAACCAATAATCATTATACCACTAAACTTCTTCTTCTTCAACTTCAAACACCCTAAACCCATAGCTGCCACCGCCAAGCACCATCGTCGCTCCCTTGCCGGGCCCATCCACCACCGCTTATGAGTTATGCCCCACCGCAACCCCACCACCTCTCTACCTCCTCCCCACCGCTCATTTTTCAAGCAACAAACACCCATCTCCGACAATCATCTCCAACCATCATATCCGACCACCCCAAACACCTCTGGATTATTATCATTTATCAAATCAAATAAAGACACAATCATATTCAACTCAGAACACCAAAGTCTTCACCTTTTGCACATTCAGATTTTATAAGGTCGTTTATGCAACAACCAAATCATAAGTAAAAACACAATTTTCTCTTGATTTTAAGTACCACCCTCATTTCCACAACACCATCGACCACCTCCACCCACAAACGCCACCCTACTCAGCAGTATCCCAGCCGCGCCTCGTCGCACTACCAACACTGTTAATTTCAATATTGCCACACGCATTGATTGCAACCACTACTATCACTGCCGCAACACCAATCCCTATCTCCAACCCTCTCATGACACCACATAACTTCCCATTCCGCGCTCTACCACTCGCACCAGTCTCCATCCTCTCTCCCCACCACCGCCGATCCCCTTCCCTCCACGTCTCCGCCTAAGATTTCAAACACCCCAACAAATACCACATGTACATAATCATGCACCACTGTTTGAAGTTTTTATTCTCCTTGCCTTCTCTGTACTAGAACCACCCAAAATCACAATTATATGAAATATGTACTCATTGATTTCATCCACCACCTTCGATGTGGCAACGATACTTTTCTCGCTTCATGTGCCGCAAGAGGAATCGAGAAGTTCTATAGTCCAGAAAGCCTTGATGATTGGTTCCTTCAACTTTGAAATTGGTCTTGCTGAATAACTATCTAAAGATATATGTCGGCAATGCAACGATGACGTAAATTCTCGAAGGAATATGACGTGGATGATGGATATTCTTATGCCTCACAGTGATTGTGATTGCTCACTTTCCGCCAATCAATTATGAGCATAGTCTTCTTCTGGTTCACATAATTCCTATCTCATGACTTGTTGAGCTATCTCTCTATTTGTTAAAAAAATTGATGGACAATCTGAGCCCAGTAGTATGGAGGCGACGATAAGTGAGTGCTCCGACGAAAATATTCAGAAGATAAATAGCGATAATTTATTTGAGTTTATAACGAATTGAATTTAAGGATTTTTAGGTCATTTTAACATTGGATGATTTTGACTGGCACTGACTGCAAGCTTTGGCAATTTAGGAGTCTTTCAACACTTTCAAAAAAATCCAAAACTATATTGTCACACATGAAGGATCTTAGGGTTTCATGAGCACTTTTTACCGGATTAAATTTGAGAGTTTTTTTTAATCATTTCACCATTAAATGGTAATGTCTGACGTTGATAGTAAACTCATATTAGCAAACACTTAATTTTTTTTAGCACTTTAGCTAAATGAAATAATCCAATTAGCTCGGTTAATAATTAATAAGATGATGAAAAGTTGCGAAGAGAGTGCAGCCATCATAAGTAGAGTCCACATCTTTTGCCGAGTACTTTGGTTTCATGCTGAATAAACTACGTGGTCCAATCATCAGCAATATTTCTCCAAACTGCGCACTCCATAATATTGGAAAATCGCATAATTGCATGCATGATTTCCCCCCATTTTATTGTCTACCCATATCTCATTTTTTAACTACAAGGAGGGATAATAATTTATGAAACTGAATTATTATGTCTCAAAAACCAACACACGTAGTTCTGTTCAATATCCATAATTTTTTATTTCTGTTTTATTTTTTCTTCGAGGAAAATGACAAATTAAAATGACGTACAACTCAAGGTTCAAGTGATGCTAGCGTGGAGCAATAATAAAGATTTTATCACATATTTTAATTTAGTCCATTTTTATCTGTTGCATACACTTTTTTACAATGAAAAATAGGACAAATGACTTATGTGACTCTTAAATTATTGTCATCGATTACCTTTTGATCTTCTATTGTTTTTTTTGGGAACATTCTTGACTCATGAACTAACAGTGTGGCATCGTGTCACTTCCGCCTACTCAAACAACTAAGTTTATAGGCATAGGGTCATGCTTGAGGCAGGTGATATATATCAACTCAAATTTCGTTATCGTCGATGACATCTGAACGGCTCGAGAAAACATCCCAACTAGGATCTCCCACGGCTTGAGAAGACACTCTTCTTAATTTCAAACAATTCTGGGATTGAATAGGAAAAGACATTATTGTCATTCAAAATGTCAATGAAAGCTAAATTTAACAGTTTGACTCGACGAAAATGACACATTTTAACACATTTGTTTCTTCATGAGCCAGGAGTATTCAAAAATAAAATGAAAGGCCAAAGGTGAAGAATGATAATAGTTTAGGGGTCATTGAATTCGTTTAAAAAAAATGGCAGAATGTACTTTTAGATGCTTGTATCTAAAATAATTAGGAACCTTTAAATTAATCATATTGGAAATATATAAAAGTAATTTGAGTGATTCTATTTAAGATATATTAATACACTTTAAATAGCCTTTATTCATAATACATTAGAACTCTCTAAAAGAGAACTTATTTCCAAACATATTAAAACGATCATATTGAGAAGATAGGGACTCAAAACCGTCCGACAAAACAATAGAAATTAGCCCCATGTCAATTTTTAGCCTATTTAAACAACTAAATGAACTTAAAATTATGAATTTAATGTAATTACTTCATGGTCTAGTAGCATTGATAACAACAACTGTAAACTAACAATATGTTTCTTCTGATATAGTTACTTTACATCGATTGTATAATTTGTATGTCCATTCTTTGTATTAATTATTTCCTAAATTTTGATTTGAGTACTTTCTATTTCATCAAACCTAGCTAACTAAAATATAATTTTCTAATTGAGTGGATCTCCATTTCGGCGGTCTATCCATAATCTTATAGACATGCCAGAGATCTATTAACAATTTGATAAATTGGGAAAGGAGAAGAATTTGGGTTGAGCCAGGTTGACACGCGGGCCTGGGTCATGCCCTTTTCTTCTTCTTTACCTGCGTCTCTTTCTTCTTTCTTCGTCTTGCTTTCTTCCTCTTCTTCTTCTTTGCCCCGCTTGCCATTCCTTCTCCTTTTCCATTTCTTTGCCACTTCGATTAATCCACCAACATTCAACGCTCCATTAGAAAGATCGATCTCTGATTACGAAACGATCCACAAGATGTTCAGATGCTCAACGACAAAAATCTAATCAAAATTGAAATCAACAAATAGGATGAGTCTTCTTTTGATTATATTTGTATTTAATTAGGCGTGGAAATCGAATTCGGGTTTGTACTATAACTGGTGTTTGAATTGTCTAGTTTTGTCTAGTGGCAGGGAAACGAGCGACAATGGAGAAACAAAGAAGAGGCAGAGAAGCGGTTGAGAATGGCGCAAAGAGAATAGAGAAACCACTAGAGGGAGAAAACATGAATCGCTGGAGAGAAAGAAAAGAACCGGTAGAAGCAAGGAGAATTATGTTTTCTATTTAATAAAAAACTTCAATTTTCATTAATTTAAAAAATCATTATGCAAACTTGTCCCTGCCATGTCCTTAATTTATGGACAAACCGCATTTCATGAAACTTGTTTTCTTCTAATTTTTCTAATTTTGGCAGATGCAACGTGAAAGTTTTCTTTTAGTAAAGGATTTTTTGTGGGGATAAAAAAATCATCATGTGGCTAAGGGTGTGCTTGACAGATCTTTGTTTATAATCAAAACTGACATATCTTGAAAGTTGGGGAAGACCAATTTCTATTTTTTCCCAAAAAATAATTTTTGCTTTCAAAATAAATTATTTTTAACACTTTATTGAACACTAAAAAGTATTTAGATTATAATTAAATGCAAAACACCTTATACTACGATAAATACAGCTTGTTACGTGGATTTCATTGATTATTAAGTTGCATTTGTGAACTAATGTGGAAAAAGAAAAAAACGTTCCATGTTGGAACATACGGAAAACTGAAGCCTAAAAAGGATTTAACGGTTGAACAAAATATTGCGTGATATTGATTTATGGAAGTTTGGAGATTATACAATATTGGTTTAGGCGTGTATTAGAAGCATACCAGATTTATGGAAAATCCCTATAATTATGGAATTGAATTTATGGAATATTATGGGATAATTGAGATAGGAAAAATCCCTTTATTTAAGTGATTTGGATATGCTTCAGAAACAAATAAGGAATAAGAATATTTTGGACATAGTCATGGAGGATTCCGATATGTTCAATGGACTATATATAGAGGACACTACGGTTGCAATCTTTACAATTTTAATTGGAAAAAAATATGCACACATATTTTCTATCTTTCCGAGAGTATTGCGAGAGCCAGCATACATATGTACCAACATTTGGTAACCCGTTAATCAAGTTCATAATCGTATACCTTAATTCCTTGGGAGGAGGAGATCTAGCGTCGACAAGTTTCGAGGTCAGATAGAGTCTGATCAAGGTGGATTGGTAGCAAGGGGAGGTTGCAGAATTCACACGTGAATAATTAGAAGATAAGTATAATTGTATGATGTACTTTGTATTATATATTTCTGATTAGTGGATTCATTTTGAACTGGGTCGGTCCCGCAGATGTAGGTGAATTTCACTGAATTGTGTAACTAAGTCTTGTGTGTTTTTGTTTTGATTTATTACATGATTGGTTAGATATGTTATGTTGGAACACGGAGTTAAAATTAAGTTAACTAGGTAAAACAAAATTTCACAGCCTAACTCTTAAACGCGGTAATTCACATCATCATCAACATTATCGGATTGAAGGAATCCTGGGGTCTAAGAATATCGCCTTGCTCTAGTAGTAGACGATATCCTTTGTGAAATTGGGAATTTATTTTACAGCAATCCAATCGACTGGGAACTGTACGGTTGAATTGATCACTTTCACTTGACCTCCCTCCCACCTACTTTTTTTTATACACTATCAATATGTCAATGTAAATCTGGAATATATTCCGGTATTGAATTACTATTTTTGGTAAAATTGATAACAGAAAATGATCAAAATGTCACTTGAGTCAAAACTGAGGATTCATTTTTGAGAATTCATTTTCCATTTTACTCATTTTCTTCTTCTTCTTTATACCCCTCTTACCTCAGCCATTGGTCACCACTACCAAAGCACCACCGACCGCCACCTCCGGGCACATCAACCACCATCCGACCACCACAACCACTAGCTCCGCCCACCACCACCCTCGGCAACCACAACAACCACCTCCCGGCCACCACAACCACCACCCCCAACAACCACAACAACCATCTTTGCCCACCACAACCCACATCCACCACCACCTCCGGCCACCACAACCACCACCCCCCAACTACCATAACAACCAGCTTCAACCACCACCTTCCCCGCCACAAACCACCACCGCCCACCTCCACCACCGCTCACCGCCCAGCTCAAAACCACCGCCACTACCCAGCCCCGCCTCCATTTCCTTTTGCCCCGCCATCACCTAGCCCCACTTCCATCGCTTTTCGTTTGCCACCACCTATCTTCGCGTCCATCGTGTCGAGCCCAACCCTAACGTCAGCGCCAACCCAACCCTATCGTCGGCGCCAGTCTAACCCTAGCGTCAGCCCAACACAACCCTAGCATCGATGCCACCGATCACTTCTCGATCTTAGCCCACCACCGCCACCGCTGAAAACCCTATATGTTCTATCACCGCTCGAATGATGCTCTGCCACCACCCAACCCCGCCTTCATCGTCTTTCGCGGGTGTGATTGACGATATGATTCCAGTTTAGGGTTCCTCGAACATCAAAAGAAAATGAGGGAAGAAAAATGAGTGATCAGCAAAAGAAAATGAGGGAAGAAGAAGGGGTGAGCAGCGAGAGAACAAGAGGGAAGAAAATTCTTGCCTTAAATTGTCGGAATGTGTAAAATTGCACTTACTATTTAGAGTTATATATTCAATCAAATCGTATTTTCAATCATACTCGGCCTTAAATTTTTTTTACAATCTAAAATTATATTTACACTTTCAATTATAAAAAATTATTGACATTTATGTGAATTACTCACTATGTTTTTTTTTATTGACACACTTTTTTTTGGGTTGTTTCTTTTTTATATTGGCACACCTTCCATTTTTGGTAAGATTCCTTCAATTTCATCCACCCATTCTACTTTTTACATTCTACATTCAATTTCATCCACTCATTTTCTTCACTTAAATCCAAACACGTAAACCTATGGTGCAACTTATAAAGAAACGGATGGAGTATATAGTATTAGAATTGTGGACTCCTATCATAAAATCATTTGGTACTATGTAGGGGTAACCCATAATCTTATATATTGAATTATATGACTGTCAACCACCAATATGAAAGTCTAACATGTAGGATTAAAAGGACTTTTCTTTTTTTTTTCTTTTCGAAATCAGAATTGACCTTTTTCAATGGTAAAAGTCAAACAATAATCTCACCAGACACAAAAAAGATAATAAAAAAAAGTGATAAGAGGGCAAGAGAAAAGAAGCATAATGTGGCGTGGAAGAGTTTCGGTTTCATCCAATCCGAGAGATTTTGGAAGGGCTCGAGGATGCCTCATCCCATGATTTATTCCCATGCACAATTATGACATTGCTTCCCACATTTTAAAAGCATCACTCTTTAAAATGACATTTAAAATACAGACAAAAATCATTTTAAAAAGTTAAATCAAAATTAGATATTAATATAAGTAGATGAAATTAAGAGGATTAAAAAAAAATAAAAATGCCTTATTGTTTAATAAATAATAAATTTTAAAAATAATACTCCCGCTGTCCCAACAGTTTTTGTACTCTTATTTTTTAACACTATTCCCCATCAAAGTTTGATCGCATATTTGAATAAATATATGAACAAAAATATTAACACATGATATTGTTCAATTCGTCGTAACAAGTAGTTTCTAAATATTAAATTTTTTTGCTGTTATTATACGTAGGTAGAGATATTAACGGTCAAACATGCTTTTTAAACAGCGTGATAATTCTCTCTGCAGAAACAGCTGAGATGGAGGGAGTAATATTCTTAGAAAATAAGAGAAGTACAAACCAATAAGCACAAGGTACAAGATTGATGATGATTTGTGCTGTCTCCATGGGACAATCAAGGAACATAGAAGCGGTGTGTGTGATGAAGAGTACCAAACAAACCACTTGAAACTACTAACATGTCTTGTTTCCTCTCAATTTCTATCCTTTTGGTCTCTAATTTTGTTCTTTTGACAAATATATACCCCCTTTCAGTTTCTAATATTGGTATTGTTTGATTGTCATTTTTTAAAGATATGATTAGAGATCAACAACTTTAATTACTTATAATAATAACATATTTATTTTGATATTTATAAATTATTCGTTATATAGAACATAATGATACCACATAGTATACAATTCAAAAATATATAGTTAAACGTACTCTGATAAAAATTCAGAGGAGGTACATGTATTTACCTCTAGTTTTCAGACTTCGATTATTTTACGCATTTGAATACTTTATGGAGGTTTTTTCACAAAAAGTTGAGTGAGATGGTCCCACTCAATCTTATGGTGAGACAGAAGATCTAAATACATTTATTTAAAGATGGAAAATGATATAAATGAATGTTCTATAATTTTCAAAATTTTACATACACTCCCATCTCAGCATAAGTTGTGATAAGACGATCTATATGAGCCTTTCCCTTCATAGTACACGGACCTATTTGTAGGTTATGAATTTGTAAAAGGTTTTAGGCTCTTAACCCTTAATATTTAGCAAAAAAAATTGTCTGCAGACATTAATTTTTGTATTTTCATAAATACTGATGTTAAGACGTGTCTAGAAAATGACTTATTTCAAATGAATGAAATAATATGTTACATGTCACAAATACTATATTTCAAATGACATATTTCTCAATAACGTGTTATAAATTTAATGACAAACCACGCTTGGAAAGTGATACATTGTATATTGACACACAAAAACTTTACAAAAGGGACGAGTGAAAAGGGAGGTCTTGGACAATTTTAATTCTTGGCATCAAAGGTTTTTATGTTTTTTTACATGACATGATAAATTTAATATTTTCAATTTAGAGAAAATCTCAGTAAATGCGACATTTCATAAGTTTAATGACAGTCCACAGTGACTTTTACTTTAAATGTTATATTCTTTTTATAAAATATAAATATTGTATTTTAAAAGTTAAAACAAGTAATAATATGTATTTGAATGTGAAAATATAAAAATATACAATATGAAAATATTTTCAAACTTTCTAAATTTAATACTCTCTATCCCAGGTTAAGCTGCAATTTTACTATTTGACAAGTTAACACTATCAAATTTTGACCACGTATTTGAATAAATATATACACAATAATAATATCATATGTCATATTGTTGTATTGTTGTATTCGTCGTAATAAGTAGTTTCTAAATATTTTTTTATTTGTTGTTATTATACGTAGTTAAACATATTAACGGTCAAGCATGTTTCTCGAAAACCGTGAAAAAAGATTCTATGCAGTTTAAGTCGGGACGGAGGGAGTATGTAATTTAACAAATGTGGTGTATAAGGTAAAAAATAAGTGACCTCCATAAGTTGTCTGTCAGGAGACCCACTCTTCGATTTAAATGAATGAAATAAATGAATGAAATTGAATTTAGAAAGCATCATAGTATAAGTAATGAATGAAATTAAAATAATATCAAAAAATGAATGAAAACCGCTAGTAGTTTCTTACTAATTAAATATATTATTTCTCTCATTCGATCTCTTCCACGTCACACTAAGAAATCACTCAATTTTTTTCTCTCCAAAATGGTAAGAAACCATTTTTACTATTCATGAACCCACTTGATTTTCTTTATCATACTAATTAAATATATTATTTCTCTCATTTTATCTCTTCCACCCACACTAAGAAATCACTCAATTTTTTTCTCCACAATGGTAAGAAACCATTTTTTACTATTCATGAACCCACTTGATTTTCTCTATCACACTCACAATTTTTTTACATTTAATTTAAATAATTTTGTCCTACTAAAATAAATTGAATGTGAAATTTAATATACAGTTTCTTTTTAAAATTTAATCTAATTTATTTAAAAAATTACTAAATATTTTGTGTATATAAACTTTTACAGATTTTTTATATTTTTTTACAAATTTAAAAAATTCAGATTTTTTATTAAAAAAAATTAAAAAGAAAGGTTGGCCCCCAACTGATATCTTAGTAAGAAATCCTAGGACGATTTCTTTCAATTTCTAAAATAATTTTTTAAAATTAAGAAACCATGATTACCCATACTCTTGTACGTGACCCCATTGGGATACATATGCCCTGGAATTTATCCACAGTTAAGATTGAGTTCGGCCACTAGTGCATCCTTCCTTAGGGACACAAGTTAGATTTGTGTGGAGTGTTGTGGGACCATTTATGGTAATTGTCGGAGGGCTAAACCCTCTCTTTGTGGGCCGTTTTTTTTTTTCTTCATAAAGTTTATGGAGATATACATGAGATTAAAAGGCGACCACTTTCGTCGGTTCCTAGATCTTGCAGGTTAATCCCCGTTAACTTGTGGTGAAGATTTATCGATTGAAAAAATATACTTCCTCCGTCACAGAATAATTGGCTCAGACTCGATATTTTATACAACCTGTTTTGAAAAAATGATGGATCCAGTCAAAAAAATGTTGAATCTAAGGAGGATATTGTAGGAATTTTACAACATATTCTTAACCATTTTAAATAAGAATTAAAATGTGTCATTTTATGTGGGATAGACAAATATAGAAAGTGAGCCAATTTATATGGTACAGAGGGAGCAGTATATAATTAATACACTAATCAACTGAGTTTCACTAGTACAAAATTGGGTATTAATGGCTCGGGATCGACGGTTTATTGCCCAAAATCATCGTCCATCACTTGTTCCAAAATTAGAACGGTTCTTACAATCCATCGATGGTGATTTTTGTTTCAACCGTCATGCAATCGTGCCATCAGTGGCAGTGTTCGCTTCAACCGTCGTGCATGCTCTCAATCATGTATGACACTTTTCTAACTCCCTCTTACCTTCGAATTTTCTCTCTCGGTCTTTGTCACCTATTTTCCTTCGTTTTTTCCTCTTCTTCACCCCTTTTCTTCCTCCCACACCCGCTCTTTTCTCCCTTGCCTGCCACCACTGCACTGAAACTACCATCATCAATCTATTGATAAAATTATTTTTCTTTCGTTCACTTTAACTAAGCTCAAACAATTTCACTAGTTGACGTCTTGTTGGACGCTAACTCCCGACGTACCAAAAATTTTAAAATGTTTTTTTATCTTTTCATTTTATCAAACAACATACTTGATAAATTTATACAAATTTACTATGCACAATCTTACATTGTATTTGCAAAAATCAAAATCTATAATTGGAAACATGCATCAAAGCACCCTTTATTCACTACTTAAGGTGAATGGGGGGAAATGGGGTTTGGTGGTGCGCATGCAGCACAAGAGGGCGAATGTGTAATAATGTGAGTGTGCGAGGCACCATAAGATTGTTGATGACGCATATACCATTGATCTGCATCATTTCACCTCTCTATAAACTGCAAATTCTCATCCTAAACTCACCATTTCCCATCATTTCTAACCCCCCAACCAAAACCTTTCCAACTAGATCTCCCACATATTTATCCACGCCCATCATGCCTCTATACAGGATTATAATAAATTAAGACACTTTTTTAATAAGTAAAATTGCGTCCAAGACACTATTATCGTTTACGGTCATGTTTGGTTCATCGTTACATGTGGATTCTATATATCAACTTTCTACATGCCATTATTATGTAGATTTAAAGATATTAATAGTTAAAATTGTTTATTAGAGATCGTAACACATATTCTGTGTCATTAGGGCTGGCAAATGGACGATTGATCAATATGTGTTGGATAATATGAGTAGTTTAAAGATATGGGTATAACCCATTTTCACCTGTTTTATGACGGGTAAAAAATGGGTCGGTTCAAACCCGCTCAATCTGCAGGTCGAAAGTCACTCAATCCGCATATTCCAACCCATGTATTGACCAATATGACTTTATATACTAATTTATATGAGTAAAATCGCGAGGCTGACCCACATATATAGATGCCTGTATTACCAACCTACGACCATCCCACAAATCCATCTAATCCGGCCCATATCCATTTGATTCAATTCTCATTTTATTCATACCCAACAAGATTAAAAAATAAACAACACACTTGACCCATGTATTATGGATTCTTTTTGACACCCTATATCTTATTGGGATACATACAAATATGGCCCTATATACTTGAGTAAGTGCGAATATAACCATCAAATAATTAAAACTACAAAAATAACCCTAACTAGTTGATGAAAGTGCAAATATAACCCTCTGGTGAGAAACCCAGCGTTGTATTAGTTTATCCAGCATTGATTCAATCTAAAATTACCAAAATGCCCTTTGACCCAACAAAAAAAGTTATAGACAGTTATACCCTTACTAGTTGCTGCTACTCTACCAATGGCATTGCTCCGACTGGCGCACCACCAAGCCACCGTTGTGCCACTAAACCCACCATTACCCGATCCCACACCACCTCTGCTACCCAACCCCACCACTCGATCTCAAACCCTAACCCCCCATATCCACCACCCCAAAGCCCAGCTCCGCGTCCGACGTTGCTCCACTCCGCTACGTCGTCGTGTCGCTCTGCCACTACTCCACTCTGCTATGCCGTCGTTCCACGCCGCCGCTTGAAATCCTAAACCCTAACCCCAGATCCACCACCACCCCAAACCACCCACCACAAGATCCCAAACCCTAACCCCTAATCTCCACCACCATCCCAAACCCTTAGCTCCGCCGCCGCAACTGCTTCACTCCGCTCAGCTGCTATCGACAATCCCAAATCCTAATCTCAATTCCCTCACCACCCCAAACCCACCATCAGACCCCAAATCCTAATCCCTTAGCTCCACTACCTCCACTACCACCCAAACCCCCAGCTCCGCCGCCGCCACTCCACTCTGCTCTGCTCTGCCGCAACCTTAGCCTTATCGTTTGTGTTGCCACCGCTAGCTCAAAATCCTCCGCTACTGTTCACATTGCCCACCATTACCGTTGCTCCCCAAAACACTAGACGACTCCCACTCGCCACCACCGTCTCTGCTCCCCGAAACCCTAGATGATTCCCACCCTCAATCGCCGCTGCTCCCTCTGCTCCCAAACCTTTGGCCGGTGTTGTCCCAAATGAACCGCCCGATGCTGATATGCTTAATTTGATACCAAGAAGAAGAGAATCACACCACTGATGGGAGAGAAGATGAAGAGAAGGGGACTGGTGGGAGAGAAGAAGGGGAGAGAAGGAAAACAGAAGAAGAGAGGGGGGGGGGGGGCTTGTCGGGGCATAATAATAATTTCATTTTTTATGAGCGGTAAAACAGGCTTTTCAAAGAATTCTGTCCAAAGTTTGTCGAAAAGGTTAATTTTGCACTTTCATTGAGTATCTAGTGTTATATTGGTTATTTCGAACACTGCAGGATTATACTGACACTTATATCAATTACTCCATGTAGGATTATAAATGTATTTTTCTCTATCTTATTTGATGTGGAACAAACAGAGTATTAGTTTGTTACTAGTTACTAGCATTGTACCATGTACAAGTGTAGCAGAAGATTTGTACAGTATGATGATTAAATATATGGTAAGCTGTCTTTGTAAGGTGAGGCTGAGCAGCTTGCTGCAAAGGTAACTTAAAAGCTAAGGGGGTACAGAGATTTTGTGGGATGACTAATTATGAGTAACCTCTCAAAAGGAAGCAATTCTCAAAATCCTCCTTTCTTGAATTGGAATAATGTACTTTCCTATCCTTAATACCCACACACCTCTTACAACTTATTTTTAAAGTAGAAGATGTTTTTGGAAAAAAATAAAACAATATAGTTTCGATTATAAGTACAATTCCATCAACACTACCGTAATCAGATAACATTTTATGTATATTGGCATTATTCATCACACAAACATGTGAAACAAAAGGAGGTTACCGGTCAATCAATAGGATTATACATCCACTGGATCAATCAGGACAACGTTAAACTCTGATACCATATTAGATAGAACATTGAACTTCTATTATTAAAGCAATTGATACTACATAGAGATAGTCTCGTAATATTATGTACTAAGATATTGTTTTGTTATTCACCAATATGAAACTCGATCTTAAGAGCATGTGCAGTGGAGGGATCAGAGCAGGATTAATTAAAAATTGAGACGAAACTGAGACCGAAAACCCCTACAGTGGGGGCTCAAAGCGGGCTGCATTGATTCAGTCCGCCCCTCCGGCTCAAACAACACAGCCCACCCCAGAGCTAGGGGTGTTCAAAAAATTTTGTAAAACCGATAACCGCTCAAAATTGAACCGACATTTAATTCGATTTACCGGTTAATTGGTTAATCGGTTAATCGGTTAATGTCGTCTATGGTTATCCGATTATGTCGGTTAATCAGTTTTTTATCAGTTTTATTATTTGGTAATCGGTATAACCGGATAACCGGTAAGAGATTTTATAGAATAGTAATTAATTAATTAATTTCAACCCCAAAAATTAATTCATTAAACTTTGGGTTTGGTTCACAAACTCAATAAGAAACTTTAAATTACTAACCCAAATTAACTATTATTTAAACTCTATATTATTAACCCATATATCTTTAAATAATAATTATGCCCAAAAATATTATTATGCAAATAAAAATCGATGTAGTTTATAATTGTTCCCAACACTAATAATTATCGTTGAGAAACAATTTTAATAATTACCACGCACCACTTCTTTTGGTCCGGGCTACCATATGGCAGTACCTGATTGGGCCACGTGACAGCAACCCACTTACATTTTTTGTCTTTATTGGAACACATGGCCCAATCATTTGATGCCACGTGTCCCAACTAATTTTTTTAAAGCAGGTTTTTTAAAAATTACAAAATTAATTTCTGTAATTTTTAAAATTTGAAAATAAATCAAAAAATATTTTTGAAAATTCTATTTTTAAAAATTTGAAATTAAATTTAAGTTCTTTTTAAAAATTGAAATTGCATTTTTTGAAAATATATATGGTTCTTTTTAATTATGGTTCATAAAATAAACTTTGAAAATTGAAATTAATTTAAAAAATTAAATTTGGAAATGAAAATCCAATCTAAAAATTATAAGTGTATTATTAAATTTCACATTTCAATTTATTTTTAGGTAAATTTATTTAAACTAAATATTAAAGGTAAAATTAATGAGTAGATTGAGAAAATCAAATTGGTCTATGGAGTGGTTTCAACCACTGTGAAAAGAAAAATGGAGTGATTTAGTTACGATTTCAATTGTTGAGGTAGAAAAGAGAAATTCATTATTGGAGTCGGAGCTGATTTACCATTGTACATTCCAAACTAGTATTAATAAAACTAAGCATGCCACCATTGTAGTAGAGTTTGTCATTTAAACTAGGGCCAATCCTTCGAATTACATGCGCCAATATATAGTATCCCAAACGGTTAGACCTCACATTATAATGCATAGTCCATGCCCCATAGGCTCGTAGATTAATACTTAATGGAAGGCAATTGACCTTGAATCTTAAACAAATTAAAATCCCTTCTCCATACTTCTCCATCTCTCCCAACAAAAAATAGTGATTTTATTTTCAACTCGCTCTTTATATAATCTGATGTGACATGAAATGATAATGAAAAAGCTTGGATGCTTGTAGAAAGTAGTGAGTCCAGTCTAAAAATTATTAAGTTAAAGAAAACATTGCGGTAATTTAACAACACATATTTTACTATTTCGGGTAGTTTTCAAATCATGGCAGTGTTATTGAGACGAACGGAGAAAAATACGTCATTTTTATTGGGACGGAGGGGGTATTACATAAAGAAAAGATGAAAAATTAAAGAAAGAATAAAATGAAAGCTGCAGCCAGTTGATTAAAACATATTATATATAGTAATTAAAAAGATATCACGCCTGATTGCAACAGTTTGATGCGTCGATGGAAAACAATTGATGATTTTAGGGCACGTCTATTACACCTGCCCACTTCTTCTCCGAACACAACCCTTTTGGACCAATTGTTTTTTTTCCCACTAACAATTCAATTGCACATCATTCTGCAACTGTTTTGTCTCCACACTTGTTCAATTCCATTTAGGGTTTATCTTCTTCTAATGATTCGACGGTTTAGTTTAGTTCATTTCAAAATCCGATTGAAGCTAAATTTCACAAAAGTGATTTTAAAATAAATTAAGTTAGAAAAATAGAGCAATATTTACAAGCTGGCGGAAAATTATAATTATCAATCATAGTAACGAGAGTTTTATGAATATACATACAGTAAGAGATATAGCCTAGTGTATATTTGGCAGAGCTGTGTTTAACTAGTTTATTTTAAAAGTAGTTGAAGACCGGCTTCTGCCCACCCCAAAAAAAGATTATGCTTTCAAAATAAACCGTTTTTTAGCATTTTACCAAACAATAAAAAGTGTTTTACTTTTAAACAAAAACAACTTTTAAGCTTTGCCGAACAGAGCCATAAGAGATCCGGCATGAATGACAAGTAGAGACTCCTGTATGGTTAATAGATGATTACACAAAGCACAAAGATAAAATAAACTAATAAGTTTTAATTTTGGAATATATGTCATAAACTATAGCTGTTTGAACAATAATAATTTATGAGAGTCGAAATAAAAATAGATAAGAATCATTATCACCTAATAAAATTAGATAAGAATCAGTATCACCACCAGATTTTAGTCGCTAAAACAATATTTATCCTCAATGTTGAAATGATCATTGATGTCATACATTGACTCCCCTACCTTATAATTATGTCTCTTATTGTGTTGTTTTTTCTTCCTAAGTGATTAACACATAGCATGACTTAATATCACACACAATCACATGTGGCTAGTTCATGACTACATACATATTTTCCAACGAAAAATCTTGGTTTACACTGATTAATTGTTAGATGGGTTGTTTTATAATTAAAGTAACTAATGAGTAAATTATTTATATATATATATATATATATATATATGTATTTTTTATACAACCAGGCTCCTATAAATTAAAAAGAAATAATTATGAAGTCACGACACAAGTACGGCATCAATTTAGCAAGAAACCAACTCTACCTTCAAAAAAGTTAGCCGGCCCGGCCCGAGCCCATAATTGTTGCTCCGGAGAAGGAGGAATCTCGTGGTATTAGCAGGTGATGCGATATCTGATACTCCCTCTGGTTGCATAATATTGACACCAAAGAAATGACACACTTTAAAAAAAAGTAAAATGAGTGGAGGAGATTGTATTAGGAGAGTAAAAAGTAAATTGTGTGGATGAAAACAATCTAGTATTTACCAAAAAAAGGCAGGTGCTAATATAAAAAATTCATGCCAAAAAGGAAAGAATGTCAATATAAAAAATTCGGAGGGAGTACCATATTTTGTTAATTGTTTAGTAGTACTATCAATTGAATAATGTCAATTTTGAAATTTTATTAAACGACAAAAATCTCTCCACAAGCCTGCTAATCCTACTAATAGTCAAATTAGTTTACAATAAATCCCTCCGGCTCAGTCAGAATCTGGATTAGTCAAATAGTCAACGGAGAATTTGAAACTTGTTGTTCAACAATAATGCTCATGGTTCAATCAAGGGAAACAAGCAAGTCTTTTGATCAACATAGAACAAGCTACCATATTTTCTGTCTAGGTTTACACAAGAATTAATAAGTTGGTGTAACTAGTAAAAAAACACAGTTAAGCTGGAAATCATACTTATTGAAAATCAAAACAATCTTGATTCTCATAGGTAGTGAGTACGGGTGTTCAAATTCCCCGACCCGGTCCGTTTTGACCCGACCCATATGGATCCCGCGGGGTCAATGTCCTCCATATGGGTCGGTTCAGGTCGGGTCAATGTCACATTTGGGTCGATGTGGGTCTCATCAAAATGGGTCGGATAGGATTTTGACCCAAATCGACCCATTTTGACCCATTTATAATTTTACCTCATTTTCTTGAAAAAATCATAAAAAGAACTAGTTTAATACAATATTCCCACCATTAATTTAATTCATAAACAAGTTTAACATTCTTAATTTTTTTTATAAAACTAAAAATAATTTTGCAAACCTACTATTAATTATAAATAATATATT
>JAULKM010000001.1:2172650-2185222 GCA_032355605.1 Rubia tinctorum
ATAACTACTACACGTTGCATAATAAAACTTTAATATTGCAACAAAGATCTTTTACCTTTTATTATTATAATTAAACTTCGTTTTCCCAATATATTTTATATTTTCACATTCAAATACACATTATTACTTGTTTTAACTTTTAAAATACAATATCTAATTTTTATAAAAAAAATTACAAGTAAAAATTACAATGGACGGTCCATAAGCTTATGAACAAATTGTGTTTCCTGAGTCTCTCTCTAATTCAAATGCCCAATCAAAACCCTTCTATATTGATATCTTTTCTCCAGAAATTAAAGCAAATAATTTTATGGAATGGACGGGAAATAAAATTATGGAATGGACGGAAATAAAATTGCAAAATTACAGAAAATAAAACCCTCTGTTATTGACATGGCATTAATCAGTAAGAAAAGAGCTCGGGAACCAAAAAAAATGAATAAAATAAAAGGAACGAGTTTTAGAAAGGATAGGATTTTAGAAGATGAAGGAGATTAGATTTCATTCCCAAATAAACCGCCAAATTTATATACACATACATATCAATTTGTGAGTCTTAAATGGCAATATGGCATGCTCCTATATTTCTGGTATCTATAATAATATGTCTCTCAAACATGGAAAGGGGGAAAACGAAAAAGAAGAAGCTGAAAAATATATTCCAATATTTCCGTACAACTGAATATAGATATTTAATTCAAAATTAAAAGTAATCAGAATCAAAACTAACCATTTCTATATCACAGTGGATATCATTTCCATATATGGTTGATTTTGCTCTCACATTTCATATTAAAAAGAGAACAAAATACCGATCTTCCCAAAATAAAATCCTATCTATAAAATGCTACCGCTTGCTTGAGTTTCTGATCATCTTTTCAACCCATTCGACTCGCACAAAAATCTTAGTTTTTTCAATGGCCTTATTCTCAGAAGCGGTAACCTTAGCATTAATTTCTTCTTCTTTTTCAATATTGTTTGGAGTTTATGTTTATTAATCTGGAATTATTAATGTAAATTTCAGGGCTGTATTCTGAGAGTCGACCTCCACTGTGAGCAATGCAAGTACAAGATACTGGAAGTTCTCAGCTCCGTTGTTGGTATAGTTTCATTCATTAGTTTATTGCATTCAATTTCTAACATTGAGGCGACAATTCGATTGACGAGCATAATATGTCAATTAAATTAAAGTAAATTTAACTATCATATCAGAAATCATCAACTTTAGCAATACTAATTTTGATGATGTATATCCACAGGTGTCTACAATGTGGACATGGATGGTGAAAGAGGGCTAGTGAAGATCTTTGGTGAGGTGGACCCAAACATTCTCCTCAGAGCAGTGGCGAGAACCGGCCGGCACGCCGAGGTTGTAAGGATGAATTTCAGGCATCCCAGCTGGGCCCACACCAGCAGTTACTACGCCGGTCCTCTAGGCTACGACCACCTTCCTACAAGCTACCCGCTAGATTATGGCCATCATTATTATCCTTTTCATCACACCACTGGCTACAGCTGTGGATTGCCTCCTCGCTACCCTGCACCATTCAGGGCCAGCTACGGCCATGGGCTGGTGCACACTAGGCGGGGCTACGGTGGTCTGTATGGCGGTGGCAGTCACTACAGTTACGGTGGCAGTTACTACAGCAGCTGCAACCACTTCTAATGGTGACTAATATTCTATAGGTGTTGCCGGAATAGTTATAACTTTCAGCCACAGTTTTAGGTGGGAGTTTGCTCAAGTAGGATTATGAAGGACATAACTATACGTTTGCTTTTTAGCTTCCTTTTAACAGGCCAAATGTATGCTTGATTTTGAGATGCAGTTTTTGACGATTCGGTTCCTAATTTTATCAATTTTGTTGTTTTATCACTAGCCCAGTACCTATTTTTTTGGAACGAAACTTAGCTAAACTCAGTTCTGCATAATTTATTGCTCATAACAACTGCATTGAAGTGCTCTTAAAACTGATGAGCACTTCAATAATTTATCACTACTATTAACAACCAAAGTGAAGTATTTTAAATTTGAAAAAGATCAGTAATTTTTCACAAATAACAACTGAATTGAACCGTGCCTAAACTGGAAAGAAATTTTTTTTGAGCTCAACATTAACAAATGCCCCCAAAAAATTACATAAATTAATCAGTGAAAAAAAAAACTCAAATTCCGGGAATCAGGACTCACGGGTAGGGCAGGGGTTGGGGTGGAAATCGAGAGGCGCTCGTCGATGTTGAGCCTCCGCACGTTGGGGAATCTGGCGGAGAGGATCCGAATCAGGGCGTCCGGGTTCCCGGAGGCTCCGATCCGAATCGACTCGCGGCTGAGCCGCTCGAGCCCGAGCCACCGCTTGCAGACGAGGGACGCGGAGTCGCGGCTCGGCTTGGTGTCCAGGTAGCCGAAGACTTCGAGGATCAGCTCGTCCGGCAAGCTCGAGTTGATCCCGTCGTACCCCTTCATCGACGGAAAATGAATCCCCAAAACTTGTGTCTGTTTTTGTAATTTGGGGTTTATGCTGGGGCGAAAACTGGAATTGGAAATCGGAAAGAGAATGGGATGGGTTTCAGGGGGGGATTGGCTTGGAGTGGGGAAGTGGAAAGGGATGAGTGTTGGAGGAGGATGGCGGGTGAAAGCGGTTGAGCGAGCGGGAGTCGGTTCGACTTTTTTAAATTGCAAAGGCATCCTCGCGGTTTGCACTTATTAACAGGCATCCCTCGCCAGATTTTGACTGCCGTCCTACATATAACTGCGCACTTTTTAACTCACATTTTGAAAACTAACTTCAGTATAAAATTGAGCTGTGATGTAAGTGATAATATAATTGTGTGAAACATTATTAGACGGGTTGTAATTTTTTATAAAATTTAAATATTGTATTTTAAAAGTTAAAACAAGTAATAATATGTATTTGAATGTGAAAATAAAAAAATATAATATAAAAAAATTAAAATTTAGTATGTAATTTAACAAATGCAATCTATAAGGTAAGAAATAAGTGGTATGTGCATAAGATTATGGATAGACCGCCTATAAGGAGACCCCATACACATATATATTTTAAAATATTAGATTTTAGACATTAGAATAACATATCTTTAAAATCATGATAAAATAGTGTCCGATTACCGTGAATACGTTTGTCACATAGACAGACTATCATCTAGAATAGGAAAGGTCCTATTAATTAGAACCCCGATAAATCTGGGTGAAGAATTTAAATATAGTTAAGTTTTTCATAAAATTGTAAGGGTGTAGTCTAAATGGGTCAGCATTGACAATAGTTCTTATAGATCAGCTACGTAGGTAAACCATTTTGGTAAGGTTCCATGACCCCAAAATTCGATCAAATGAACACGAACCAGCTAGTCAAAACCATCGCACTGTCATCAGGGCTTCGAAAGGAAATAACGTTCTCCAAATACAATGATATTGCTTAAGCGGTTGGTCGAAAGGTTTAGCAAGCATTTTTTTTTTGTGGTACCACAAGGAGGGCTTCTGGATTTGCAACTATCACTGCAACCAATTCATATGAGCCTAGTTATAGCACGTTCGATCAGTTTGAAGTTTACGCTTATAAAGTATTATAGTCGTAGTCGCAATGTACTCACACCATGACCATTAAAGTCAACGGATAAGGAAAGTGTATGTATTTATAGAAAAAATTGTTTGCATGTCTAAGGGATTAAATGCTTATGCCCTTAAAATTGACGATATTTTTCAAAAGCATCCTATCTAAAATGAAAAGCAAAAGATGAATATTCAAGATGAATAAGAGGTGAAATAAATATTTCAAACAAAACTTTCTTGAGTCCTATTTTAAGTTTTATAAACTTTTGGGACTCATTTAAAATTTTATTTTCAGCAGCATATTATTATATGCCACTTATTTTCTCTCTCACACACAGGCACACAGTGTGAGTGTCATGTGTTCTTGCAATTTCTGGTATATGTACATGAACATGGTCCATAATCCACATGTTCTAGATTCACCATAATCACCATTAATAATGGACTTCTTCAAATCCGTATTCTCAGAAGACCCATCTCCATCTCCGCCGTCATCCCCCACCTCTTCCGATCATGCCGCCGCCGGAAGCTCGTGGGCGACCTTCGGGTCATCCTTGCTCAAGACCGTCGCGTCGAAATCGGAGTCGGTGATCGGGAACTACCGCCGCGATCTCGAGGACTTCAGCTCCGGGCTGAGGAAGGAGACGGAGATCATCCGAGAAGCCGCTAGCCGCGCTGTTAAGGACTTGCCTGGGCGGCTCGAATCCGGCGCCGCCGTCGCGCAGACCTCGCTGGAATCCGTCGGCCAGGCTGTCGACGACCTCGGCGGCGCGGTGTCGGAGATCATTATTCACGGTAAAGATTCAATCTTTAACCCTAATGATGTCGATTCTGATGTTGAATTGGGGGAAACTGGTAGCGCTAGTGGGAGCAATAACGATAGGCAGAATTTGAAGCCTTATAGTAGGGTTGAGGCTGTGATTAGGGCTTTGCAATGTGATATGAGAACGTACTGCGATGAGCCCGAGGAGGCAGGGGAGTTTTACGAGTGGAAAAATGGGTTTAATTTGGATGATTTCACCTTGGAGATTGAGGATTTAGTTAGGGAGAATGGAGTGATTGGTGAGATTTACGATGAGGTTGTTCCGGCTAGGGTTGATAGGGAGACATTCTGGAGTAGGTACTTTTTTAGGGTTCATAGGGTCAAGAAAGCCGAGGAGGCGCGATTGCAGCTCGTGAAGAGAGCGATCGAGGGAGAGGAAGAGGAGGAGTTGAGCTGGGATGTCGATGACGATGACGATGACGATGACGATGATAAGAATGCCATCAAAAAGAATGATGAGATTAACAATGTGGTTGAAGAGGAGAAAAATGTCGGGAGTTTACAGGTTGATGAGGATGATCAAGGGATTGTGGATGGAAGAACGGAGGAGATGAAGTCCCGGGGGAGTTCAGAAGGGGGGAAGAACGATAACATCAGTGATTTCTCCGTGGTTTCAAGTCAGCCATCCGAGGCAGACGTGGGGTGGGATGAGATTGAAGATATTGGAAGTGGTGACGAGACTGAGGTGGTACTTGCTCGAGGGACTTCTGAGACGGGTGATCTTCGCAAGAGATTGAGTGCTGCTGAAGAAGATGAAGATTTGAGTTGGGACATCGAGGATGATGATGATCATAATGCCGGACCTTCCAAGTCGTAGAATTTCATTGCTTCTGTTATAGATATACTTGTTCTTGTGGAAGACCAAGTCCATTTCACTATATAGAAGCTATAGGTTCAAATATGCAAGCATTCTTGTTTCCCATTGTTTAACATGAATTAGTATTGCTGTTTCATCCCCTCTCTCCGTCCAGCTTTTTACTGCTTGCAGATTAAAGGTTGTGTTTGGATCATAAGCAAACCCGACTTATTTTGAGAATAGGAGAAGACAGACTTCTTTCATTTTTCATCCGAAAAACGTCGTCTACTTGTAAAATAAGTAACTTTTCATTTTTATCTTACATCAAAACCTGCTTAGCATACAAGTAAAACAATTAACAAGTTCCGTTAAACGCACCCATAGCCCCCTACTTTCTTGGGTGCTTCATATCTTGCTTCTCCCTCTGTCTCATTCCAAACTTCCTACTTCATTTTATGTCAGTATTCAGTGTTCGGCTTTAGATATATACATAATAATATTATCATATATGATATGATTGGATTCGTCGTAATAAATAGTTTCTAAATACGAAAGGGGCATGTATTTTCTTATTCTCCAACAGTTCACCAAACAACAAAACCTACTAAACCTATAAGCAAAACAACTTGGAACATACACGGTGAGAAACACTACCTTTGTCTAGAGTTGTTTTTCTTACCTTTGTCTAGAGTTGTTTTACCACTTTCTGTACAGATGTTGGTTTGTGTTTTTTTCAAAAAATACGATTCAATGCCACTGGACCGTGCTCATTCAATGGAATGGGAGCGATGGTTGATGCTCGTAAATGATTGGTACAGAGCTTAATAACGAACAATATCTCGTATAGCTAAACAGTTGATTCAAGTTTAAAATTTGACAAACAGCCAAAAGGCAAGAGTCGCAGCAGAAAAACATTAGGTTTCAGTACAATGTCATGTACAATATCCACAAGGGATTCCGAGTTTTTTAGTAGCTCTAGTTTCATTCAGCTTAGGTGATGGGATATGGCCCTTAAATATCTAGTTGTCTCCCTGCCTTAGCATTCGCAGGATGGTGAGGAACAGGTTGAGGATGTCGAGGTAGAGATTGACAGATGCCCAAATGTACTCATCATATGTGTATCGCTTGATCAGGTTGTCGGTATCATATATCACGTATCCTGAGAAAATGATAGCCCCAATCGCGCCATAGATGGCTGAGACAGTCGAACCAAATGGGAAGAAAATCTGCGAAGTGATATCAAACACGAGGTAAGTCACACAAGAAGCTATTGGCTACATAAAAACTAAAAACAGAAAAGATCGAATCAAGATGAGCAGAACATATGCAGAACACATGTGACGCAGAGATAGATACCTGCATAAAGCCTGTCAACATGAGTACGATAAGACTGGTGAACAAAAGCGGTCCAAGGAAGCTGAAGTCTTTGCCCTTCTTGGATGCCCAGAAAGTGTAAGCAGTCAGACCAATGACAACTCCAGATGTCAGGACCAACGCCTCGAGCACAATTTTGCCTGCAACATTAAAAAAAAGGGATCGTAAGAACCAGGCAAGACTCGTATGCAGGTAACATCTACAGGAAGTCGAAAGAAGATGCATACCATCAGTATTAGCACAGCTTACTCCCACGGTCAAACTTAGGGAAAGAGTAAAGAGCCCGAGGAAAATGAAGTTGTGTGGATGCTTTTGCTGATACACGTGCAGCGGCCACAAAACTGCAAAGGATGATTAACACGCACCATTGAGGCAGAAATGATACAAAAAAAGACCAACAATAGAACCCAGCAATGAAGAACAGCTGACACAGAGTAAGATACAAAATATCCCCAAGTTAAAACAGCCATCTTTATCCATCATGAAACAGGTCTAAAATGTTGATTTGAAAGCATTACAACAAGACGACGACGTTTAAATCATAAACCCCAAAGTTTTGACAGAAAAAAAAACAGATTAGAGACAGAATTGAAGCAGGTAACACAACTAAATTTCCCCAGACACTTAAGGAGACAAGAAAAAGTAAATATAACATCACAAAAATTGGGGGAAATCCCCCAATACGTAAGTGATCAAACGCTCAAGGAAAATTGAGAAGTACTAACACACATCATTAAGGTCGAATGCAAGCAAATCGCATAAATCTACAAAGTTCCAGACAGTGATCAAGATACTTAATGCTCAAAGAAGTCGGATCCAGCCTAATTTCAACAAGAATAACGTAATCCAACAAAGCCACAACCAAACAGACTCAAAAGCTCGCAATCACCAAATACCAAGCCCTAGAATTAAAAATATTCTCGAAACACTCACGGACGAAGGGGAGAAAGCACAAGATCATCAAAAGCGTGGGATTCCCTCGGAGAAGCTGATTCGCAGGCTCGTACAGTACAATCAGGGCGGAGACGAGCGTGGTGAGAACGATCTGCGCGGTGAGGATGCCGTAGACTTTGCGGATGAATCCCCATCGGAGCTGGTTCTCGCCGAATCCGATCCCGGGGTACAGAAGGTCGCCGCCGGCCTCTAGGTCGACGTCGTGATGATCTCCCTTCGACACCTTCGTGTACGCATCCATGGCGGCAACTTTCTCTCTCTAGAAATGCCTTAGAAGAAACGCGATTTTTTTATATGCGTCGGTTCGGTTAGTGCGTGACTCTCTGTGTTCGCGCGATGAGCGTGCTTTATATGGTTGTACCTTTTGGATTGACGTACGACTTCTAATGCGTTTGGAATATTTAAGAATTGTCTCGTTTGTGTCTTTTCTTAATTGTGTCTATGATAAATTGATAATAAACAAAAGGATAAACATAATAGACTTCCGAGTTGGGAATTGGGACAAACAAATGGGATTGTTAATTTTAGATCCAATTAGAATTAAATTAAATGAGTTCCTGTCCAGTTGATTTTATTTGGTATTGAATTTAGTTTACTTGTGGTGAATTTAATTTAGTGATGTTGAATTGATTTTTTTGATTGTGTAATTTTTTTTAAATGAAAAGAATGATTCCCGAAATAATGTTGTACTCATAACATATTCTATTTTTAGACAACTGGAAAGAAGCCAAACAAATATTTATTTATTTATTTATTCTTTCAATGATGAATTTATTGGTGTTGAATTTATTTTAGAGAAAAATGTGTTTTTAACCCTATGTTTTGGTAGAAAGTTCAACAATGATCTTGTAAAATCTGAAAGTGAAAAATAACCCTGGATTTCGTTGACCTAAATGTCAACGACCGAATTGGTCGGAAATAAGTGAAATGACAATTACACCCCTGAGTAATTTTTTTATAAAAAACTGAAAAGACCATTATACCCATGTCATGTTCCTCACTCCCTCAGTTTCTCACGCCCATAACCTCCTCACCCCCGCCCACCACCTAGCTCAGCCCAGCACCGCCACCCAGCCATCTTTCTTACTCCACTTGCCACCCAGCTCCGTCCACCACCACCCCTATCACCCAACTCGCCTACTCACCTTGTCCGCATAAATTGATTTTTGAACAAAACCCCAAACTTGAACCCCAAATTCCCAATCTCATCTTGATCTTCAACCCAAACCCTCTATCTCAGTCTTTAACATCTGCTGCAGGGGAGAGTTGGAGTGCGACGGTGCATTCTTGAGGGGCTAGAGTGGAGCGTGTCGGGGGAGAGGTGGAGTGCAGCGGAGGTTTGTGGCGGGGCTAGGGTGAAGCGCGACGGGGGGGGGGGGGAGAAATGGTAGCAGTGATCAAGGAGGAAGTGGTGCAAGGTGGCTTAGGTTAAGGTTCAGCGGCGGCTGTCGGTGGTGGACCACATATGGGTACCTCTCACCGATTCACGGCCTATGAACGAGCTCAGCTGCTTAGGGGTAAAACTTTTTTGCACTTTCTTTTCTTTTGGGATTTCCTAATTTGTGAGGGTAGGAGGTAGAGGCCATGGTGGTGGACAACGAAGGTGGTGAATCGGTGAGGTGGTGAATCGGTTGGGGATGAAGATATTGGTTGGGGAATCGACTAGGTGAGTTGGTGAATCCGTTGGGGAATTGGAGACGGTGAGTGGTAAATGGCAGAGGTGGTGGACGATGAGGTGGTGAATAAGTTGGGGAATCGGCGACATTGAGGTGATGCGTTGGGGAATCAGCGATGGTGAGGTGGTGGACAACGGTGGCGGTGGCTGTGAGTTAGGGAATTCGTTTGGAGATTTTGTTGATGATGAAGAATCAACGGTGGAGGCGGTGTTTCTCGGCGGTGACGGCGATGGCGGTGGCGACGACAGTTTAAGGTTTTGAAGATGATTAGAGTTTTTATTAAGAAGCGGGAAGTGTATAGTTTTCATGAAAAAAATATGTTTTCAGTCCAGGGATATTTTTGTCATTTCATTATTAGTCAACGCTGGACTTACAACGGTCAATGCCAAAAATTGGCCAAAATGGGTAAGACTTCACATTTTGACAAAAAAATAGGGTTATTTTTGTACTTTCACTTTTTACAAGGTTATTTGTGCACTTTCTCAGTTTTATAGGGTTATTTTGCACTTTTCCATTTTGGTTTATTGTTGCTGAATTTAGTTTATTAGTGGTGAATTTAGTTTATTGGTGTTGAAATTAAACCCAACTAGACAAAGTCTTAATAGCCAATGGATCATCATTTTCGCTATAAAAGTACCATTGTGTTTGATAGTGTTTATAAATGATTGACTTAAGAACTAAGCACATTTTTAATCTTGGATGAACCATTAAAAAATACTTATTGAAGAAGCATAAATATATTTTTTGGAAAAAAAGAAATTGGCCTCTCATACTTTCAAAATAAGTCAGACTTAAGTACAATTCGATCAAACACACTTTATATATATATATATATAACACACTTTATATATATATATATATGCACCCTCAACTACATCATCACTTATTTAAAGAGATAAATTAAGTATTTGACAAATTGACTATCACTTTAGATGAATTAAGTTCTAATTTTTTTAGAAATTCTAACATCTTTTCATAACACCCATTCATCTTAATCCATTCTTTTATTGAGAACAGGTCACTTTATTTGTGAACAAGTCGATGATTAATCGTCTTATGTATTTAACAATGTAAAAGTACAAGGAATGTTCGTTTTACAAGGATAACTGCTACTCTCATGTCAATATTTTTACAAAGTCAAATTTAAATTTTTTTACTCTAAATATAACCTAATTTATTTATAATAAACATATCATGTGAGATATTGTTAGATTAGTCTTAATATCTATTTTCTAAATATCAAATTTTTAATGTGAAATTGTTATATGCAACTAGAATTATTGACAGTCAAACATGATCATTGAAAATCGTGAAAAAAAATAAACATGTCAATAATGATGGGACGGAGGGAGTAAAATACTAATCCATGTTATGAAAATGCACTAGAAAATATACTCCCTCCGTTCCAGGGGAATCTGCACACTTTCCATTTTAGTAAAAATTTATCATGCCATAAGACCCAATTACCCTTCAAAATAAATTTAAAAAATCAATTTCTTTTTCATTTTATTCCCCCCCCCCACACTTTTTCTCTTTCTTGTCCATTTCTTTACTCACTTTTGCTGCAAATACACTTTACCAACTCTCTTTTCTCTTTTCTCACTTCTGCAACTCTTTCTTTCTCACGCTCTCTTCCTTTTCAACTTTTCTCCTCCAAAATATCAACTTTTCTCTTCCAAAGTGTTGAGCTTTTGCAGATCCAAGTTCCCGGGCCAAAAAAAATTGAAGTTCCTGGGCAGGTGGGGTGGTCGGGGGAGACACCGGTGGTGGGTGGTTTGCGATGGTGGTGATGGTGGTGGGTTGGCACCGATGCGAGGAGAGGCTAGGGATGGTGGTTGGCTGGCATCGATGCCAATGCGGGAAGAAGGGATGGTGGTGGGCTGGCACCGATGCGATGAGAGGCTAGGGATGGTGGTCGGCTGGCATCGATGCCAATGCGGGAAGAAGGGATGGTGGTAGGTTGGCATTACGCCGACGCGGGGAGAAGCAAGGGCGGGAGAGTGGTTGAGAGAGATTAGCTGAACGAAGAAGACGATAAGGGTGTATAAGACATTTTACAACAGTGAAAATAAAAGTTGAAAACTCTCCCTCTCTGCAGATTTCTTTGGGACGGAGGGAGTAACATTTTTATTATTTTATCAATGGTCACGAGAAACAAGGACACCAAGCACGGCTTTTGTGAAGCAAATAATGGAAAGTTTGAAGAGTTCACACTTATTTCTACCCCTTTCATTGGTAGGCAGGCTAAGCTTCCTTATTTAAGATTAAATTCATAAGTTAACAACACGAACGAAAGCTTGAATATGGAATGAATATTGAAAAGCACAATCGATCTTTAACCCGCAAAATATATATAAATGACAGAATTGAACTTCAAAATCTTTATCATTATCAAATGATTTTAATTTTCGAGAAAAAAATTAGTCTCTAATTAATTTTAATTTTAAAATAACACAAATTATTCAATCAAATAAGGCAAAGTTTTAGAAAATATCATCTTTTCATAAATTTATAAATAGACGGAGTTTAACTAGAATAATAAAATGGTAAAAATATTTTAGTTTTAATATTAAAGTTTATTATGCAACGTGCAATTATAAGTTTATGACATGATTAATGCAATCATAAAATTTTATTTTCATTTCTTCTAATTTACTTTTAAAATTTTGATATTTTCATAACTTATGGAAAGACCATTTTTCAAGACTCATCAAACAATGGTAGTAAAACTAAGAGTCCATCTCTTGAAAGGTGATATTTTCATAAGTTATGGAAATATCAAAGTTTTAATGGCAAATTAAAACAAATTAAGATAAAAATTTTGACATGCATTAATTGGGTCATAAACTTATAACTACTACACATTGCATAATAAATTTTGAGTGAAGTGCGTTATTACCCTATGTTTTGGATGAAACTGCAGAAGCGACCTTGTAAAATCTAAAAGTGCAAAAATAACCCTATATTTCGTTGACCAAAAAGTCGACAACTAAATTGGCCGAAAATTAATGAAAATACCATAATACTCCTGAGTTAAATTTTTTTAAAAAAATAAATAAAATGAAATGACCTCCTCACCCCCACTCCCATTTCTTCCTCACCGATTCCTCGCACTCCCAAAATCCATTTCCACCGGCGATGAAGGGGGATTTGAGCGGGGTGTTTTGAGCGACGGAGCTTTTTAGGGGATTTGAGCAACAATGACGAAGGAATTTGAGCTTTTTAGGAGATTTTGGGGGATTTGAGCGACGACGATGAATGGAGGGATTTGAGCGGAGCTAGGGTTTCTGGGTGGCAGGACGTGGTTCCAGGAGGCGAGGGGCGGCGGCGGAGCTGATTGAGGGGATGGAGGCAAGCGTATTGAGGTAGAGGCGAGGGTGT
>JAULKM010000001.1:2225860-2237327 GCA_032355605.1 Rubia tinctorum
ACCTTGTAAGTGTACCCTGCGGGCTAGATGCTTATAAGTCGAGTTGAGTGTACCATGCGGGCTAGACGCTGCGATTCATGCATTTATTTGAGTGGTGCGATATTCTCAAATAAATAAAGATCCAATTTTTCGCAACCCAGAGTCTTCGCAAGGAGATTCATATCACATCCTCAGCTCTTCTCTTTAATTGACCAGATCTCATTTATGATTTTGTTCCAGCGCTACCAATTCCTCATGCATTGTTGTGATCTACTCAGGTGAGTTTTTAGCTTGATGGTAGGTGGATGGTTCTTGTGAAGAATCAATAGCATGTATAGAAATAATGGACTGAGGCTGTGAGTGAGCATGAAAAAATTATGAAACAAAATCTGTGTCCCAAATTAGTGGTCTGATAACTCTAGTGATGTGTCTGACACCACTATCGGGTGATGGAAAAGGCAGTATAAATAATTGATAAGAACATGAAGGTTCATAGGATTGGTTCGGTTCAAAAAGATAATCAAGGAATGGTATTGTGAAAGAAAATTGATCAGGTGAAGAGTAAGGAAAGATAGACTCATGAAAGATTTCATCTCTTGATGTAATGACTCTATGATTATGTAGATAAAAGAGTTTTTAGGCCTTTTGGCATGTTGGCTACCCTATAAACACAAAAGGATATGCCCTTTCCGTGAACTTATCCTTGTGTGGCATGGTATTTGTTGCATAAACTAAGCAGCCAAAAGATCTGAGTGAGGTGAGGTCAAGGATGTTTTGAAACAACAATTCATATGGAGATCTCCAAGAGAGAGTAGGTGTTGGTAATCCATTGATGAGATATGTAGTTATTAAGATAGAATCTCCCTAGAATACTTTGGGAATATGAGACTGAAAACTGATTGAATTCTTTGCTTGATGACTTCAGGTTGAAATAAAATTTCATCCAAAATGTAGAGTCCATTGAGTGTTGCAAGAACTTTCTCAGTCCTGGTGTCATGCAGCAAACACAAATCACATGAGAATTTGAAATTGATTGGCATGGATTTTATGAGTTTACTGACAAACAAATACTATATTTGAATTCAGGAATACACTGATTGATCCTATGGCTTTACTGACTGACAAGATGTTATATTAAATTCGGGAATATAAAAATGATCAAGCAAAGTGACTGGTGGATTGACACCAATTTGGTTGTGTAATCAGGCATGTAAACTGAAGTGACATTATTAACTGGATGAATGGAAGTATATACTGAAATATTATTACACATGTGGCTTGATGCCTATCCACAATCCAACTATCATTAGTTAAGGAAAACACATTAAGTGAAAAATCAGTAGTAGCACAGCTCCACTTTATTCCCGCATATTCTCCTTTCCCTTTTGCTTCTTATCAAACTGAGCTTCCACAAACTTTGCAACTAGTGCATACAGCATAGCATTTGCATCATCAAATGGTGTTTCTTCCTTAGTTACTACATGATCAGTATGCATTTGATAATTCTGGGATGGTTGATTAGGCCTCTAGTTGCAAAGCTTCCACAAGCTTTATAAGTAGTGCATGCAGCTTTGCATTTGCATCATCAAATGATGTTTCTTCCTAAGTTACTGCATGAGCAGTATAACTTTGATATATAGTTTTGTGATGGTTGTTTAGGCCTCTGATAAGACTAAAGAGCAAATTGAAGTTTTGAGTCTGTTGTGGCTTCATAGTCATATCTCTATTTCCTTCTCACCATGCAAGATACTCTTTGATTTTGAAATAACTCTCCTTTAAGTGTCCCAGCTTTCCACAATGGTCATATTTTAGGTTTAACCTTCTAAAATTTCTCTTTCTCATCTCATCAGCTTCCTCAAAATTCTCAGAAGAAACATCTCTCATCTGATAAGGTATTTTAATGTACCTTTACACTTTCATTGTTATGGCTGAGTTGTTCTGCATCTCATGATACCCACAATACACTGTTTTTTGTTTCTTAATTCTAGTTATCATCGAATTGCTTTACCTACACTAGGGAAAGGGTTCATCAATGGAATATGATGGCTAATTGAGTTGTATTCTTCATTCAATCCCATAACAAACTAATGAATTTTATCATCCTCTGCTTCAGTAGCCAAGCAAACATAGTTAATACAGTCCACATTACATCTATTCCTAAGCCATAAATAGACATATTCATCCCATAAACTCTATAACTCAGTAAAATACACAACCACAGACTCATTTCCTTGTTTTAGTTTTAAAATATCGTTTTCAATTTATTAATCAGAGGTCCATTACTTTGAGATCAAGTCATAGAAAATAAAACCTCTTACGATTTTCTTTGAGATCAAGTCAACATTTAAGAGATTAAAGTAGAATTTACCTAATCCCATCTTTCATATAGAGGATCATCAGGGTCTTGTATTTGGATTTCCCCTGAAAGAAACTTTAGCTTCCCTTAGGATTCGAATGGTATCACCGTGGATATGCTCCAAGTGATATAGTTGAATTCATTCAGTGGCTCAGAAACCAGCACCAGGCTAGAGTTGTTTGAGATTTGTACATCAAAAGAATCATTCACCTTGTTCCTTCTAGATCTATCATTCCCTTTGCTTGAATTGGATCTCACAGATTGATCCATGGAGTTAAGAGATTCATCATTAAAGACATGGTTATGTAAGTAAGATTATGTAGATTTTGATGTAATAAAAAATAAAGCATTAACAGATCTTTTCCTAGTGCTCTGATGCCATGAAGGACTGGTTGAAACCATGTTTAGATAATTAATAAATAAAACAAAAATAGGGAGAAATTCATTGATAAAATTTGGCCAAAAGCTACACAACAAAAATAGTACACCATCACTACTTTATAGGTGCATTGTGCAGGGCATGAAACTGAGTATCTAATCAGGACATGGCACGTGTTCTAATATGTTACATGAAAAACAAAAGATGTGGTTGGTCTTAGAAGGATGACATTCCACTAGTTTGAATCAATTGTTGTCAAAGTTTGAAACCAAACCTTCACAGTTCACACTTTCTGTCTTGAACCTGTTCTTCAAAATGCCATTCATCAGGAAATGATACGGCATTTACGTTTCTATCAGAAAAATTTTAGATGACAGTGACGAATGACGGAGCTGAACTACTGTGGTGGCTAGCTCTGAACTCTGGTGGCTAATGTTACTCCAAAAAAAGTGGTGGCTAACAACGAGCACGCCGGAGGCTCTAAAGGCAAAAGATCATAAAAGAGGAGTGAGCCTGGCTCTCAATTTTTAAAGGAAGAGCTCCAACGAATCAAGGCCAATGCTCAGCCATAAAAGGAAACATTCCAATGAGATCACAGTGGTGGGAGTACTTTTTTTGGTTGGGGGAGACTTTTAATTCTGCAATTGATTTAGTTTACCCACATTTAGTTTCCTTTTATTTCAAGTTTCTACCCACTAATCGAATGAAAATGGATCTTTTTTGCCTGAGCATAATTTCTATGTCAGCCTAGGTTTTTTTTTCCCAGTGACCCTGTAGATGAAAAAACATGTTTGGATTTTGATATGTTGTCTAACAGTGGTTTAGGATAAATTCTAGACGAAGTAGTTTAACCAACAGACTTTCAACAATTCTGACTTGAGGATTTCACCAAGATTAGTATCTTGGCCCGTTTAAAAGTTTCAAGCTTGTAAGATTGGTTATTCAGTCAAACATGTCGTTAGACCGTTTACTCGGGTATTTTACGGATTTAGATTTATTCGCAGTTCCTACACTGATATTAATCTTGTAAATTTCATATTTAGTTAACTGGCATTTTGTGGAAATTATGAAAATATGGAAAGTATATGTTGAAACAACATTATGGAAAGATATGAAGCAAAAGTAAATCTAAGGTGGTAGAAATATTCTTTTGATGTTTGAGATTGAAGAATATAACAATTCCTATATTTATGTGATTGGATTGGGTTGGACTGGATTGGAAGAAATCGGAATTGATTTGATAATATCCCATTCCATATGGGATTTAGTTTGATTGGATGGATGTACGTTAATTCCTTACATCAAAGGATTGGATTTGGAAATTCCTACTTCCATGATATTTAATTGCAATCAGAATTGGAGATGAAATAGGTATTCTTTTCGCACAAGACTTCATGCGTGCAAAAACTTTCTATGTTGGAGCATATGAAAAGTTGGAGCTGGGAGGATTTGGTGGATTGAAGAATATCGCCTGAATGTTGAAATATGGAAGATTGGAGATTCCGCAATATATGTTTATGCGTGTGATTGAAGCATATTGGATTTATGGAATATCTCTATTATTAAGGAATTGGATTTATGGAAAAACATTATCTCTATATTTGATAAGGAAAATCTCTATGTTCAAGGGATTTTGATATGCTTCAAAAGCAAATTTGGAAATGGAATATTTAGAAACGAAGGTGGAGAATTCCAATCTGCTCGTGGTCTATATATTGATGGACATCACGGTTGTACTACTCACTAATCTAGGTGAAGAAAATCCGCATCTATATTTTCATATCTTTCTAGAAATGCTCTCGAGCCATTCGTATGTGTTCCAACATAATCTTAACCTTTTGATCAAGTTAATAATCGTATATCTTAGTTCCTCAGGAGGAGGAGATTCAGCATTGACAAGTTTCGAGGTCAGAGGGAATCTGATCAAGGCGGATCGGTAGTAAGGAGAGTTTACAAAATCCACATTTGTAATTAGTAAAGATAAGAATAATTATATGGTGTACTTTTTACTGTATTTTTATGATTAGTGAATTTATTCTGAATTGCGCAAGGCTCCACGGATGTAGGTGATTTCACTGAACTCCGTAACCAAGTCACGTGTGTCAACTTTTATGTTTTAACGTACTTGATTTAGTTGGAAAAAATTAATTGGATTAAATTAGATAATTGGTAAAACCATAATTTCAAATTTGATACACTTACGTAAAACATTTTGGCTACTAAGACGATTGGATTAACTCTTCTAGTTTAGTTAGAGGAGTTTAAGGGTTATATGGAGAGTGATCAGATTTTTAGTAGATTTGCTTTCATTGTCTCGATTTTAGGGAGTTTTTTGTTAATAAGGAAAGTGTATATGGACCAAAGTCTGTGTGGCTGGTTTGTCTCTTGAGAAACGCCAAGACTGCTACTTCATACTTAGACCGATTTGGGTTAGGGCAGTAATTTCAGCCGGTGGATTTAGTTCAGTGAGTTATGGTCGAGTTTATGGAACGATTCTATAGTAGACGACCATCATATTATGTCATAAACTACTCATGTTGTCACAAAGGCTTCTAATTTAAATTTTATGGCATGTTGCTTTTTCTATAAATGATTTTTTTTTCAAAATCACATCTGTTGTGATCACATTTGTGCAAAGTTGATTTTAATAGAACATAGATTAGAATTCTAGCTAAAAAATGATTCTTACTTGTTAATTATATTTTATGCTTGCTCCTGACCAGGTGATAATGATAGGCCTCGTCTTAATTACTCCTTCCGTTCAACCACACTTTCATTTGATTTTTTTTTTATTTTGCCACATTTCAAATATAATATGGTTTAAAATAATTTTTACCATTCATTTTATTTTCTCTTTTTCATTCATTATGATCCACACAATTAGTATACTCTAAAATCTTGTGTCATAGAGTGATGTGTCAAAAATAGTTGAACGGAGGGAGTACCTTGTCATTTCCTTCTATCATTGCACTCAGCTTGTATGTGAATTGTCATTTCTGCATTTTATTTTATTGTGATACACCCTGTATTTAAACATATTTAATACTTGAGAAAAGTGCATTTTTATCCCTATGTTTTGTTCAAAAGTGCAGACATAACCTTTTGAAATCTGAAAGTGAAAATATAACCCTGAACTTCGTTGAAAATAATGCCAATGGCCAATTTGACCAGAAATCAATAAAATGCATGATTTAAAAAAGTTGAAAAGCAGAAAGTGGGAAAAGACCAAAATACTCTCCCATGTTATTAACTAAACATTTCCTTCGAAAACCCTCCCTTTTGAAAATCTTCGTCTTGGTTCAAGAGGAGGTCCTCCATCACCTCCTCATCGCAGGTGGCGGACGGCGGCGGAGAAGGGACCGACGAGTTGGGTGGCGCCGGGTTTGTCTTCTTTTGATTGAGCAAGTTATATATCTTTAGAGAAAGGGATGGACAACAAGTGTTGAGATGTGTGGCGGGGGAGAGGAGAGGCCACGGGCTAGGGTTGTAATTGGTGGCGAAGAAGCGGACTAGGGTTAAGATGGGTGGCGAAACAGCGGGCTAGGGTTAAGGCGGGAGGCCGAGAAGAGGAGAAGTGGCGGGATGAGATGGTGGTGGCAAGGGAGAAGAGTAGAAAGGGTTGGGCAGCAGTGGCAGGGCGGTGGTGGGTGCAAGGAGTGGCGGTGGCAGCGATAGTGGTGGGTGCAGGGAGTGGCGACAAGGCGGCGGAGCGGGTTATATTTTTGTTCATATTTATGCTTATGCTTTTTGTTTCATGTTGCAGGTTGGGTGAAGAGGAAGGGGAGCAGCGGCGGCGGCAGAGCAGATACGGGCGATGAGTGACGGGTGGTGGCTAGTGGGTCACGTTGCGGCTTTGAGGCGGCTAGTAGTATGTTTGAAGAAGAAGAAGAAGTGTAGGGGTAGAATGGTGATTAAATTTACAGTTTTAAGTCTAGGGGTATTTATGTCTTTTAAGATTTGGTCAACGCCGAACTTCATTGAGTCAACACTAGAAATGAGCGAAATGGGTATAATTGCTCAATTTTACAAAAACTTAGAGTTAGTTTTGCACATTCAGGTTTTACAATGTCTTATCTACATTTTCAAAGTTTAATAGGATTAGTTTTGCACTTTACCCTTAAAATATAAATTAAATTTTAAAAAACTTAAATTAAATTTTAAAAAATGATTATAAATTTAATAAGGCATCACGATGAAATTCCTAGCGCTTTTCAGGCCAAATTCCCGTGAATTTCAGAGCAGGTTCACCTGGAAATTTTGTCAATTTTGGCGAAATTAGCCATGCGTTTCCCGGCGATTTCACCTGAAATTTAGCTGCGGTCTAGGCTTATTTCCGACGACCACAATCTAGAATTTCCATCATCGGTGCTGCAAGGGGAAAGGAGATTTTGTGACTAGTCACCAGTGTTGCGTAAGGGTTGAAATTTAGAGGGGAGGCAACGAGATAGCGAGGCAACGAGCTGATGATATGAAAGTGGGTCGAACATATGACAAGACAGCAAGTATCGTTGGTGGATCAAGATGTGGATCCACCAAAGAAATTTTATTTAAATCAAGTATTATACGTATATGATTCGTATTGAAGCGTACTATAGTAAAATATAGGGCGTGATTTAGTAACACCCACTTTTATTGATTTACTTGCTACCATCAAGGTAATTAGGCAATCTTATCGCCATAGAAAATGGAGGAATGTGGATATCATACAGTTTTTCACATGTTTACTACATCCCTTGCAGCATCTCAGCTTTGGAACCAAAACCATAACTCTGGATTCCTGCAATCTCTTCGGGAAAGACTAGCAGAATCTACTCTATCTGATTATAGCTCACCCTAGGCCCGTCAAACGGGTTGGGTTATCGGGGTGGATAACTGCTATCAATTTACTATTTTCACTTATTGGATAAGATTTATTGGATAATGATTGTTTGGTGGATATAAATGGATTGTAATTGTTGGGTTGAGTTGAGTTGGATAACAAGTTACCCTTTGGATAATTTTGGGTCGGGTGGGTAACGGGTGACCCGTGGATAATCTCTTATAATAAGGCAACAAATTTTTTACAAGTTGAGTTAAAATTTCAGTAAATTGGGTAAACTGATATATGACCCGTCGGCTCAAAACAAAGTGACCCGTTAGGTCAAAACTAAATGACTCGTTGGATAGAAATCATTTAGTTAGGTTGTAAACGAACCGAGCTGTAAATCATGGGTAGCTGTATAAATGAACCAAATTGTTCGCGAACAATTCGGTCAAAACTCAACTCGAATTTGATTTAACTGAACTCGAGCCAAACTTTTATAGTATTCGAGCTCGAACTTACTAATATTGTTCGTAAAAATCGTCGAGACAATATAATATATTTTTATTATTTATAATATTTTATCATGAAACTAAAAAAATAAAAATATATTTAATCAATTCGAGTTAGAAATAAAGAAAAAATAATTTCATTCAATTTCGAGTTCGGGTCAAAAATTTACCGGATCGATCAAATTCAAATCGAGTTTGAGCTTACATTGAGGGGTTTTCGAGTTTGGCTCGACTCATTTACATCCCTAATCTATTCGAGCTCGAACCAAATAATTTCATTCAAACTTGAGTTCGACCCAAAATTTTACAAGTTTGATCGAAATCGTGCCGAGATCAAAATTAATATATTTTCAAACGGTCAAGCTTGAATTAAGAGTTATTCGAATTTGGCTTGATCTTAAGATATTTTAAACCACCTGTACTCGAATTCAATTTTACCGAACTCGAGCCGAAATCGAATAGTATTTGAAACCGAGCTCAACTTATACTATTTGTTAACTTCGTGAAGATTATCAAGCCAACAATATATATGTGTGACATATTTTTACTAAATATAATATATTATTATGTATGTAAAAAGTTTTAAAAAATATTTAATCATGGTACAAGTTCGAGTCAAGATTTTACAGACTCGATCGAACTCGAACACAAACTCGAGCCAAATTAGTTTCACTCGAACTAAGATTTAAGAGTTTCGATCGAACTCGAACCCGAGATAGTTTAAATGAACCGAGCTGAAACTAAGGGTTTTTCGACCTCGGCCCGACTCGACAACTCGGGCCTGAAACACAGCTCGATAATCAAGATTAAAATTTCTAAATATGACTAACCCTAACTCATAACCCATTTATGGTAACTCAAGGTCAAGGGATGAAGAATAGAGGAAGAAAATGTCGAATGATAACTTAATAAGTTAATTACGTAAGTCATTGGATAATGACTTATTGAATAATACCTCTTAACTTATTAGGTGATATTCAATGACCCAATCAATTATGATCCAACTCATTAAAACTCATAAATTAATTAATTAATTAGATAATTAGATAATGGCACGTCGGATAATGGGTTAATTGAATTGTGATAATGGATTTATCCAATTAAACTATTTGACGAGCCTACTCACCCCCATAGGTTCGAGGCCAAGTTATTTCTGTCCATACTTTGATTTCTCTCATGAACACATTGTAACCATTCAATCAATCATGAAGATATGGTGTATAGAATCATGAAGATATGGTGTATAGCATCATGAAGATATGTTTTTAAAAAAAAAAAAAAAAAAGATATGGTGCATAGAAGAATCAGTCATGACTAGCAAACGAGTGAAAATTAAACACGGCTCCTGTGTATGAAGTCAATTACAAGTGCAGCTCTCATCTGAGCGTCACTTCAGAAGTCCAAAAAAGGGGTAGCTCTCATCTGAGCGTCACTTCAGAAGTCCAAAAAAGGGGTTGTTGATTGCATTATTCAACTCATTCCCTGCTGAATGCAGAACTGCCATATCCACCTTTTCACTTGGAAGATACAAGAACTCACCACCTTCATCTTTCTCGAATCCACAAAGCTCTAGAAACTCAATGCCTCCTTTCAGTTTTCCTACCCTTTCCTGTTCACCATGACAACATTGCCAGCAGTTTCAAAACATGAACCCGCACAAACACAATTGGTAAATAGTAAGGTTAGGGAGGGGAAGGCCTAACTGCCCAATACAGCCATACAATAAATGAAATTTGTCCAAGTAGGCCAAACAGTGACTTGATCATTCAAAAAAAACACCATATAAGTTCTTGCTGAACCGAACGTATACTATTTTATCTCAAGTTCAACAAACTGCTCTATCAAACTTTTGTCACTCACATAACAAACAATCAAGTTGTGTTATTAACAGATAAAGTACATTCCTTAGTGAACCTTATAATTGAAAGCATCAGAACAACTCAAGTACTAATAAAAGGGTAGCTCAGAATGTTTTTCACTTTAAAGACTGGAGCACAAAAGTTAAACTCTATCCTATGGGTCACAGTTCAAAATCATTGTGAACGAGGCATTAAATAATGGTTTCCAGAAAACATTGTACAAGGAATAGTTCCTACCTGAAATTTTTCATTAGTAATTCGGATTTTACGAAATTTCTCTTCACTTGGAGTAGTTGCTACATTCTTTGCAAAAGTTAGCAAAGTGGTAAATGCAACCTTCACTTTGCCCTCGTCATCCTATTAAATAAGAAGCAAATAAGTGAACTTGGCTGAAAACACACACAAATGGTCACACTGGACATTTTTGGGAAGTCAAATCTTACCATGTGATTCTGCTTCAGGGAACGAAGGCACTCTCTCATTTGCTCTGCTTTTGTAGCAGGTCTTACTGGCAATGATATCTAGAGTGGTACAACAGTAAGTTTTGTCACCACCCATCAGCAACCAGAATAAATTGTTCAAGAAGTGGACCAAGCAAACCTTCTTTTCCTCCACAACAGGGGAAGGAGGCTTTGCAGCTGGAGTTGGATCCTCTGCAGGCAAACCAAGTTTACGTCTTCTTTCTGCCTGTCAGTATGGACCCAAGAACAAGTTAATTGAGAGAGTGAGAGAGAGAGAGAGAACTGTTCACGATAAGCAGGCTTAAAACCTAGTGGGAGTGGGTGATGTTGATAAATAAAAAAGCAGAGCTAATACCAACGAGCAAAGCTAAAACCACATCCATGAAAATATAATATGATTCATCAGTTCAGCCACAACGATTTCTATACTAATAACTTTTCAGAGTAAGATCACATAGTATTAACATAATTAATATCGCTTGGCTGCAGTACCATCTTTTTCATAACAAAACAAAGATAAACCAATATGAATTATCACATTCAAGATCTTACATGTGGACAAAGGCCCCATAAAACTGTATCTTCTTCAAAAGAACTTAAAAGCATCACTCAGCTTTATAAAATAGAGTAAGTTGGATGTACGGTTAAATATCTCGAAGGATAAACCAAAAGATACAGCTTTGATCAATTCTCAATTTCAGGGGGGAAAGAACCACTGATCCATTTGAAAGTTTGCAATTTTCTGAGATCATGGAACTCTAGATTGGGAGAAGATGGTACGTTCATTTTATCTAACTTATATAATCTAAAATTCGTAAGAGAAATGCCGATCAGTTTGAAATTGACAATTGAAATCTCGTTTTCACTTAATCAACCTAGCCAATTAGAAAAAGGTAGAACCTTGTCTTCTTCCAACTTCTGGCGGATTTTCTCTCTGGCTCTTTTTTCCTCCTCTTTCTCTGATTTCCGGAGTGCAATGATACTGCCACAGCAAACAAAAAGAAGCCCAGTAAAAAGGATACATAGATATCCATCATATTTCGGGTGAAGGATATAAGAGTGAAAGCACACCGTTTTCTTTCATTATCTTCCTCCATTCTCTTTGCTTCAAGTAGTTCTT
>JAULKM010000001.1:2254137-2265971 GCA_032355605.1 Rubia tinctorum
TTGATATTTAGAAACTACGTCGACATAGGAGTCTAACAATATGTCACATGATGATATTAGAGTCTTGTTACTAATTATAGTCAAACACGGTCTGAGAAAGTTGACTGAAAAGTGTGCCATTTTCTCTGGGACGGAGGTAGTACTAATTTTATATGTATTTGTTGTGCCAGTGATGAATCATTGAATTCTTTCGATTTTGAGTTGTCAGTGTATGATGTTTTATGTCTTGTTCATTTGTAATATACATAAACTGAAACATATCATCTTACGTCTGTAAATTATCATGTAAAAAAAAAACAGTAGATAGAAGTGTAACGTCAAAATAGTTTTTTCAAATGCAACAACAATGGAATGCATATTTTCAACACTAGTTTGAGATATTTTACTATCTTAATTTTAAAATTTTAACTTATGTTTTCTTTTTTATTTATGTGTTAACTTTTCAGCATGTCATTTTAAAATTTGATATTGGTGTTACTTATTTTTGAAGAGTAAATTTTTATTTGATGTATTATTGATGTTTCATTGATCTTTTAAATTTTAATACTGATGTTTATAATGTTTTCATTTGATATTTGATTATATTTATTTAAAGTTAAATTATTTAAAATATTTGATTATGTGCATTTAATGTTTTTATTTGATGTTTGACTATTTTAGTTTGATATCTATTTTAGTATATTATTAAATTTGATGATTTAGAGTTTTTATTTGATGGTGTTTATTTTTAGTTTGATGACAACTATTTTTAATACTGTATAATATGCTCAGAAATCAAAAGAATACTTAGTGGAAGGCATCAATATCATATAGAAATAAGATTATTCATGTTGGTCTAACTTGTGAAAAAAAGGTTCTGCATACCAGACTCAGAGCAACCGGTATATCCCGAATTGCCCCCAAATCTTGGTTTCGACCAAAGCACCATATCTCCCCTAGTTATTTGAAATATTAGAACGACATGTTTAACTAATTAATTATCTACTGTCAAACACGTACAAGATTTCATCATGATCACGCGAAACTGAACAACGGGAATATGCGCCAAGTAGGCGAACAAAATGGCTTGTCGCGTTCACAAAGCAAGTTCAAATGCAAAGAGAGCTTGGTATGCATCTACAGAACCGAGCAATGTTGTAATGAAGCTCGACGAGGAAGATTATTCCATTTTCAACACCATTGAAAGAGTAATGCCGAGGGTAATATCATCCAATTCAAAGTTGTAGCATCAGCAAAAAAATGGTATACGGGGGAACATTCAGACGCCAAGTTCGGAATGAGAACCTTCGCTTGAAGGCCTTAGAGAGGGAGAATGCTGATCATACATCATCATTGCAAACTGGTGGTAAACGAAAATCAGTAATATTATTACAAATGGTTACAGGTTAGCTCAGTGGAAATCATCCACTGCATTATACCGCACTATTTTTAAGACATACCTGCCAAATACCAGCTGAGGTGAGAAGCTGTTTCGTTCTTGAATATGATCTACCACAATCCTACACTATCCACTAGTTAGTTCATGTTTGCCCGCGTCTCGAAACACTAGCACACTGCAGTGCAACGTTTGGTGAAGAGTTGCTGTACCGTGGCTGCATTTTTGGATGGATGTCTCCAGTTGATTTAAACGTATTGCAGCCAAGCCATCTGTCTTCAACCCCCAAACTCAATCCACAAACACCTGTCAATAAACAAGTGATGATTGCATTTTTCAATGCCCAATCTCTAATTTGGTGGGTTTTCAAACTAAATTGGTACAATTACTATCTTTCTGTACCTGAATGATTAGAGGATAGTTCTGCTCACTGAAGTATATTTTTCCCAGAATCATATATGTTCACATCATGTTGGTAACAAATATAACGATGAAAAAGAAAAACAAATTACATCAAAAAAATTTAGTAGAAAAACAGGATTGGGTTGCAGAGTTTTGAGACATTTCTGCACCAGCAACTACGGACAAACACTCCTGTTTTGAGGCAGTAAAAGCTCCCTTAGGGCATGTGCAGTGGTGGTTTTTTAATTTTAAAAAATCGGTCTAGAAACCGAAAACACCCACAATGATGGTTTCTAGACCGATTTTTAGTTTAAAAACCGGTCCCTAGTTTCTTAGCAAGGAACCGGTCAAGAAACCGGTTCCATGACAAAGCACATGCAGGCTGGGCTTCTCTCCAGCCGCGTACCATTTTTTACTAGCCATGGGACACGTGGCGGCCATTTAGAGGCCCACGTGTCCCAGCCATGCAGATTTTTTTTAAAAAAAACTTGAGGGACACGTGGCACCCTCTGGTTGGGCCATGTGTCCCTTCCTTTATTTATTTATTTATTAAAAAATCTAATTAAAAATTTGTAATTTTTTTAAAAAAAACTTTGAAGAAAAGGGGAAATTTTTCGTGAATTTTCTTGAATTGTTTTTGGAAACAATATTTATTTACAAGGTATTTAACCTTTTTTTTTATTAAAAAAATCTGTACCATTTATTATTAAACAATAAAATTATTTTTAAAATTCGTAATTTTTTTTAAAAATCTGGAACAAATAATAATTATTCGCAAAAAATCAAATAATTTATGAAAAAAAATCGAAATTCAATTTTAAAAATATAAATGTATAAATTTCACATTCAACTTATTTTGAGTGGACAAATTTAATTTAATTAAATGTTAATGGTAAAATTAATGAATAAGATGGATAAAATTAAGTAAGGTCTTTAAATAGTAGAAAGTGATTTCTTACCACTGTGGAGAAGAAAATGGGTGGTTTTTTAAGTGGTTTCTTAAGGTTAGGTGGAAGAGAGAGAATGAGAAAAAATATATATTTAATTGGTAAACATTTCTTGAAAGATGTCATTTCATAAGTTATGTAAAAAAATCAAGGTTTAAACTGCAAATTAGAATAAATTAAGATAAAATTTTCATGTTGCATTAATCGGGTCATAAACTTATAACTATTACACGTTGCATAATAAATTTTAATATTGCAACTAAAATATGTTAAATTTCTATAATTTTAACTCAACCTTGTTTCCATATGTCTAAGAAAATATGGTATTTAAGATTTTTCCATTTACCGAATGCTAAATAGGTACTCAGCTTATAAGCAAAGCACTAGTAACTCTGTCAAACACATAGGGCTACAAATTAAAGTTGAATAGAAAAAGGAAATTACATAAGGAATCTACATTTTTATGGCAGGAAAATTACCATCTATATTTTTTCCTAAAAAATATATTTCATTTGTATCCTTAATACAAGGAGTACAAAGTTTTATCTAATACCGCTTAACAGTTAGACGATATCATTTTATAATTATTATAATTAATGGAATAATTTGACGTTTGTTTTCATTTATTAGCAACGAGTTTTTCATAACTTTGAAAATTTTAAAATATGTTTTAAAATATAAATAATTATAAGATGAGCTTAAAAGCTATGAAAAAAAATCATAATTGGTCTAACCGTTAGGCGATCCAACAAAATACGTTCTCATGTCCGAAATATTTTTAATTGGTATTTCGTCTCTTACTTTATCCTAATATCTTTTAAAATGTTATTTTTGAGCTTCAAAGTCAATTCACATAAGACAAAGTTTTGTATAAGACCGTCTCATGGTGAGACTGGGGTTTAAAGTGCAATTTACAAAAGTTTTTGTTGGATGTGGAGTCAAAATAAAATAACTTTTATTTTAGGGTTAAATTTAAGAGGTTTATGAAGTTCACGGGTTGAATTGCAATAAAATACAAGTTATATCTTCTTTGGAAAATTCTGGCGATTGGACTGAAATGCCAATCATCGTTCTCGACGCCCCTCCACTTCTGCAACCACAATTCTTGTTGCGCACCGCTTCCTTTCTTCACCAACGATGTACGCTTTCTTCCTTTGTTAGCTTATCACTGATGTCCGCTCCTTTCATTTTTTTATTTTAAAAAAATCACAAAATCTATTTTTAGACTGACCAACTGTTAGATGGGGTCAAATTATAATTAGTATGACTAATGGGGGAAATTGATTTTTTTATTGCAATGAGGTAAATATAATTATAAAAACTTTTAAAAATGAATCTCAACGCAGAACAAATAAATTATAGGGCGAACGACTTGGGAGACCCTGAACTCCTTCCATTGTCCCATTTTAGTCCCTTATTTTTTTTTGAATACTTTTGGCCCCTCATCTAACAAAACTAATAAGTTGTCGCCTTTGCGTCCAGTCAAAGCGTTAATTCTGAAGTTTTCTCCATTAGTTGAGGGTAAAAATGACGTTTCACTTTTTATTATTTATAAAACGAGCCATGTGCATTTTCTTTATTTACATATTGTCCCTATAAGTTTTAATTACAAACCCAACCTCCCTACATTTTCTAAAAATTACAATCCAACCCTCTATCCTTAAACACCACCATCTGCCACTACCGTCCGTTGCCACCATCCCGCCACCACCAGCTCTGCCCTCACCCCCACATACTTAGCCCTCACCACCATTAATTCCAATCCCTCACCACCAACCCAACCCTCACCACCACAAGCTCAGCCCTCTCTCCAATAATCGTTATTTCTTGGATCGACTCGGAACGCTCTTCCACCGGTATACGACCATATATATCGACTCGGAACGCTTCTCGACCAACTGCCACCACCTCAAAGAAACCCTAGCGGAGTCCGGCAGAGCCGCCTGAACCTGTTTCAAAACAAAAGGCCAAATCTTCTAGAAAAACACACTTTCTTGAACTTGTTTGAATGGAGAAAACAAAACCCAGTAAAACAAAAAATGATGATTGTTTCAGCAAAACAAACGATCGAAACTCATAATTCAGTTTGAAAAATTAGGAACGGAACCGAGGAGGGGAAATGTACGGCGGGAGCTTGACTGGACCGGCGGCGGGAGCTTGACCTGTGGTGCTGCTCGAATCGGCGGGATAAAGGAGAACAGGTGGGTGAGCATGAGAAAATAGTGGAGGTTGTGCTACTCGAATCGGCGGGATAAAGGAGAACAGGTGGGTGAGCATGAGAAAATATAGGAGGTTGTGCTGCTCGAAAAGGAGAAAAAGAGAAAAGGAGAAAAGAAAAAGAGAAAATGAAAGAAAAAAAAGAAAAGGAGAAATTACTATTTTACCCATAACATTGACGTTTTGGCCAGCACCTCACGCTTTGACCGGACGGAAGAGTGACGATTTAGCAGTTTTGTTAGATGAGGGGCCAAAAGTATTCATAAAAAAATATGGGGCTAAAAGGGGACGATGGAGGGAGTTCAAGGGTCTCCCAAGTCGTTCGCCCCAAATTATAATTCGGCCTAAAACATTATAAAAATGAGCTTTTTATATTGGTCTAACCATTCACCGGTGTAACGGGGGACTTTTTCTTAAAATATACATCAAAATAAATTGTTAATAGAAAGTCTTCTGTTAGACCAACTAACAATTAGACCAATCATGAAAAATCTTGATTCAATAACTTTTGGGTCAAATTGTTATAAGAGAAAAGTGCGTTTTTAACCCTATGTTTTGGACAAAAGTGCGGAATTGACCTTATAAAATCTGTAAGTGCAAAAATAACCCTGAAATTCGTTGAACAAAATGTCAACAGCCAAATTGGCATGAAATTGGGGGAAAACATAATAACACGAGTTTAAAAATTCAAAATAAAAATATGAAATGACAACTTTGACCATTTCTTCTTTTTCCCCCAAAAACCCCACCCCTCTCATCTTCTTCCACCCACACATCTCATGTTCTTCTCCAATTCCATCTCCGTTTCTCTCCATCTCTATTACTCTCCGCCGCATTTCCATTACTCTCCGTCGCATCTACATTTCTCTCTGTCGGGGTTGCGTTGAGGAGAAGGGGTTACATCACCGCATCTCCATTCTCTCTATCGGGGTAGTGTCGAGGAGAAGGGGTTGCGTCGAGGAGCATGGGTTGAGGGTGGGGACTAGGGTTCAGATGGGTGGTGGGGGAGAGGAGGTTCGGCAGAGCGTGGGTTGAGGGTGGAGACTAGGGTTCATGTGGGTGGTGGGGGAGAGGAGGTGCGGCGGAGCGTGGGTTGAGAGCGGGAGCTAGGGTTCAGATGGGTAGCGGGGGAGAGGAGGTGCGACGGAGCGTGGGCTGACGACAGAGGCTAGGGTTCAGATGGGTGGCGGGGGAGAGGATATGCCGCTGAGCGTAAAGAGGAAAGGTGGTGAGGCGACGAAGGGATCAAATCTGGATCCCACTCCACCACCGGGAGTCAGGTGGATCCATCTCCGCCGGGTTAGGTCGCCGGCGTGGACATAGTGGTTCGTCAACCATCTCAAACGCAGGCGCCTCCTCGCCCTTACCAGGCTTCTCTGCACAACATCGACTTTCAGTCAATTACGCGTCGCCGCCAGCTCCATGGTCATTCCCGATAGGGTCCGTCAATGTGGGCCATTTTTATTCGATTTTCAGGTGTTTGATTTTTGTTTTGTAGCCATGTTTGTTGCTGTGTTGTGTTGTTTAATTACTGAAATCGTGATGATTTTGGTTGTTTTTGTTGAATAATGGGTGGTGTAAGGGATTGAGCAGCTGGATCCGACGGTGGGTGGATTTGGGTGGCGATGGTTCTGGGTAGCCGACGGAGCGGAGGTGGTGGTGGTGGTGGAGCTGGTGGCAGCACGTTTGAAGATGAAGAATAAGAGCTTTGGGGGCATTTTTGTCATTCAATTTTTTGTATTAACAATAAGGGTATTTTTATCTTTTCATAAATGATCAATGCCTGAATCTATTCTGTCAATGCCGAATAGTGCAATTTGGGTATAATTGCACTATTTTACAAACATTTAGGGTTAGTTTTGCACTTTCAGATTTTACAAGTACAGTATTGCACGTTCTCAATCTTATAGGGCCATTTTTGCACTTTTCCCTTATTATAATTATACGTTACGTTACATTAAAAGTTTTTAAAGTTATAAGAACTCATTGTAATAAATAGAAACAAACATCAGATCACCTCATTAGTTACATCAATTTATAAAAATAACCTGATTAAACGGCCAGCCAGTCTAAAAACAAGACTTTGTGAATTGTTAAACATCAAATACAAATATTAAAATACAAATCAACATTAATATAAATAAATAAAAATACTAAAAAAATACATCAATTTAAAATAATTAAACATCTAATAAAAATAGTAGAAATACACATCAACTTAAATAGTTGAACATCATACACAAAGCTAAAATGCACATCAAATAAAAACATTGAAACATCCAATAAAAAACTAAAATACACATAAAATTAGATATATCAAATAAATATACACATCGAAATAATAGTTATACATCGAATAAAAGTACTAAAATACACACTAAGTTTAAAATATCAAAAGTGCACACCAAAATATGACACTTGCATTAAAGAAAATAAAACATTAGCATTAAAATTTAAAAAATTAACTCACACTATTGAAACATGACTGTCTCTTGAAAGACGCTATTTTCATAAGTTATGGAAAGACCAAGGTTTAAACGAAAAATAAGAAGAAAGCAAGATAAAATTTTTGGGTTGCATTAATCGGGTCATAAACTTATAACTATTGCATGTTGCATGATTTTTTTTAATATTTCAACTAAAATCTTTCATTTTTTCTATAATTTTAATTCAACCCCGTCTTTTTATATGTATATGTAAAGATGGTTTTTCCCAAAATTTTGCCATGAAAAAATCTAAAGTGATTTTTAATGTAAAAGTTAAGTTCCATTGAAGAGGAATTAAAGTACCATTACTTTCATTGAGTCTTCTTAAATTCATAACATTAAAAAAAATTAAGCTGAAAACAACTAACTCAATGGTACAAACACATGCAAACTGAAAGAGCATTTTACACTTCTTCTGCAAACTAATGCTCGAGTACACTTCATGACCATTTGTTGGGCAGCAAAAGGACATCACCCTTTGAATCAACATTCACAATCAAAGAATCACCTTCCCTCACAGTACCATTCAAGAAGTTCTCGGCCAACTTATCAGCCAAATTTCTTGTTATCGCCCTCTTCAGAGGCCTCGCGCCATAGTTTTTCGCGATATTTCCTTCAATCTCAGATACCAGCTTCTCCTTAAACCCCGTTCTGATATCGAGACTTATGTTCTTGCTCATTTTAATTCTTTCGCAAACTTGCTTCAGCATCACCTCCACAATCTTCATCATCTCGTTTTTCCCCAACCTCTTGAACACGATCACCTCATCGAGCCTGTTCAGGAACTCGGGCTTGAAAGCTTTCTTCAGTCTCTCAATCACATCTCTCATTTTTGCACCTACATTGTAGTCATAATCATGAGAAGAAGAGTCGAAACCAATGTTGGATGTCATGATGATTATAGTGTTCTTGAAATCGACAACATTCCCCTTTCCATCAGTCAGTCTTCCATCATCAAGAACCTGAAGTAACGCGTGGAAAACATCAGGATGTGCCTTTTCAATCTCATCTAGCAGAATCAGGCTGTGAGGCTTCCTGCGAATCGCCTCTGTCAGCTGGCCACCATCATCATGGCCAACGTAGCCGGGAGGAGACCCAAAGAGCCTCGCAACAGTATGTCTTTCATGGAACTCGCTCATGTCAAGCCTCGCCATGGATTCTTTGGAGCCAAAGTATTCCAAGGCGAGTAACTTAGCTACTTCGGTCTTTCCTACCCCCGACGGGCCAGTAAAGAGTAGGGTCGCAACAGGACGATCAGGATCGCTGAATCCAACTCTAGCTCTTCTAATGGCTCGAGCCACTGCCTCTATCGCTTCATCCTGGCCTATCACATGCTCCCGGAGAATCTTCTCCATCTCAAGCAGCCTCTTTGATTCTTCGCCGGAAACCTTTTCAAGTGGGATCCCGGTTCGCGAAGAAATGACTTCTCTTATCACTTCTGAAGTCACAACATTGTTACCATAGCCTGGACTAGTTTTTTTATAGCCATACAACTGCATTCGTGCCCCGGATTCATCCACCACATCAATGGCTTTATCAGGCAAGAAAGCATCGCTAAAATCACCCACAACAACGAGTCATATATATGATCACATCAGGATATTGTTTCCATGAAATGAAACCGAACTAACCTGAGGTACAGCTTGGAAAGCTTTGCAGATGTGATCAACGCATCGTCGAGGAATGTGACCTTATGGTGAAGCTCAAATCCATTCTTTAGCCCTTGGAGAATCTGAGTGGTCTCATCAATGGAAGGCTCAGGGACCTGAACCACTTGAAATCGCCGTTTCAAGGCAGGATCTTTTTCAATATACTTCCTGTATTCATTCAGGGTTGTAGCACCAATGCACTGGATGAATCAAGAATCAACAAACATCAAGAAACTGTTTTTCCATTATTTACAAGAGCAAATATACAACAATACATACCCTCAACTCCCCTCGAGCAAGAGGGGGTTTCAAAACGTTAGCAGCATCCACGACCCACCTTCCAAACAATGTGTGAAGTTCATCAATGAAGAGAATGACTTGGCCATTGCTGTTCTTCACTTCATCCACGATGTTTGTCAGGATTCTCTCTAATCCGCCGACAAACATTGATCCAGGACCACCCATCACTCGTCCCATGTCAAGGGAGAAAATCTGTGACAAATTGTAAGACTAATGTTGTAACATAAAATCCTTAACTACGTTACAATGCTTAGTATTACCCTTTTGTTTTGGAGCATTGGAGGAACGTCGGATTTGGCTATTTTGATGGCCAATCCCTCTGCAATAACAGTTTTTCCAACGCCAGGATCGCCAAGTAGGCATGCATTGTTCTTCTTTTTCTTGCATATAATTTGCATCACTTGTTCTATCTGTTCCTGTCTTCCAATCACTGGATCCAGCTTGTCCTAAACAGCAACAAATTTGCATTGTTAAACCTTAAAAATGAACACATTTGATACATATGACACAGCTTTAGTACCTCTTCGGCCATTCTAGTTAAATCAGTTCCATATTCTGTGAGAGCCTCCAAAGAATGACCATTGCTCAGCTTCTCCATGTTTCTTGAACTTCTCTCTGTTAAGGTGAGGTTCAAGCTGGCCTGATGCTCATATTTATAGTCTTAATCAGTTCAGATTTGATGATCTGTAGCTTAATGAGTACATAGAATCACAAATTTCTATGTGTAATGAACGTTACAGTGCCCAACAAAATTTGCTTGTTTTTGGGGGTCTGTAAATTGACGTTACAGTGCCCAACAAAATTTTACGTGCTAGTAGTTTTTTGGGTTCCGAAATTGAAATATATCTGGATGGATTCTTCAACTCAGGCTCTTCTTCTACCCTTGTTTTCAAGGGTTATTCTATTTCAACCACCTATTTTTATTATTTAAAGTAGTAATAACACTTCATAGTTTTTGGTGAAAACAGTAGTTATACATTAAATTAATTGAGATAATTTTTTGGATTTGGATTGAGAATTGAGATCTATTGGCTCATAATGTAGATCCTATCAGTAACTTAGAAGCAAATTTTAGATTTTTTTTATGTCATATTTCCGGCCAAGGTTTCTTTTGTCAAGAGTAATGATATTCACAGTAAAAAATTACAGTGAACCCGAATAGTAAATAATGTGGCTTTAGTGAAAAAACTAATATATTCATGGCTAGTTACAAACTTCAATGACACTGATTGATGATTTGGTATTCTCATTAATTTCATGGCATTCGCTATATATTTTTTTTGAAACAAATATATGGGCTCCTTCTCATTAACATATAGAAATGGGTTACAATTTGTGATCGATCGTATGCACGATCACCATTGTTAGTCTATCTACTTTTGGTGATAAACTAGTTCTGCTTCTAGTCTACCTTCTATTACATTTGAGGAACTGATAAACATAAAACACCATAACAAAAACGAGAATAACATATCTATTACAAGGTGGGACGAACTCCCACATGCCTTGCCCACACAGAATGAGTAGGGTGAGACTCCCACTTGAGCTCCACACCAACATGGTGTATCAGAGCTTACTCCACGTCAGTCTGGCGTATAGAGACTTAGAGAATCCACAATGGCATTAGACTTAAGGAGCACTTCTTAAGTGTCACATCATGAATTTTGATTTAAAAAATAGGTAAGAACCAACTACCAACAATGGAAAACACTTCTTAAGCACTTATTTTTCATTTCAAATTATAATTAATTAAAAATACAAAACAAAGTGTCAATCATTTGTTGGTTGGCATTGCACAAATAAAAAAGTATTTACCCCTTAAATAAGGAGTGGTTCTTAAAACTCCACAATGGTTATCCTTAAATAAGGAATACTCCCTATTAAGAAAAGTGGAGTTAAGAAGCTACCATTGTAGATGCTCTTAAAGACCACTTATTAAGGGGGAGAACTCGAGTTGCACCTGGTCAGTCGAACACAACGCCCTGGTTGCCTTGGTGACTGAATGGAAGGTTTTGCATAGAATGAAGTGGTCCATCTGTACCGTGATTACCTCCAGCAGCCTCGACCTCAACCCACCAGATAGTTGTCTCAATTCAAGACAGCGTCCCAACTCAAACAGTCATAGTAGCAAACACTATATTTAACATATCTATCTTATAAGCACGAAGATCTCTCACCCGAGCCAATTTGGACTTTTAAGATATGTCGGTCTATCCTAAAATGTCCAAACTAGCTGGAATATACTAATCTACTCTTTAACCTTAGAGGGTTTTACCAAAAGTATGTTGTCTGACTACTTTTAACTTGGATTTCTCCTAAACCAATCTCTTCGGAGAGAGATCACAAGGCAACCATGTTCTATTGATTGAAAGTCGAAGAACCTACTCCCTCCGTCCCAGCAGTTTTGGCCTATTTTTTGGTCAACTTTCTCGGACCATGTTTGACCATATATTTCAAT
>JAULKM010000001.1:2266071-2300134 GCA_032355605.1 Rubia tinctorum
TTTTGGCCTTTTTTTGTCAACTTTCTCAGACCCTGTTTGACCATCAATAACTTTAATTACAGATATTAATGGTACATTAAAATTTCATATTTAGAAACTACGTAAACATAGGAGTCTAATAATATCTCACATGATAATATTAGAGTCCATATAGTAATTGAAATTTATGGTCAAACATGGTCTGAGAAAGTTGAGCAAAAAATAGGTCAAAACTGGTTGGACGGAGGGAGTAGTATTTTTGTGGACGACACCAGTACTTACAACTAGCTACGTCATTTTAGTTAGGAGTGAGTAGAAGATCAACACTATATATATTTATCTTTAATTCTTGCAGCCACAAGATAAATAGTGTAGGTCACCATCATCAATAATAATATCACATATAAATTGCAAATTTTAAAATGGGGTTAAATCTTTTCTAAGCCTATCATTAAGTTGAAAATGTCAATATAACCCTGTAAAATATTAAAGTGTCAAACAAACCATAACTTTATGAGGAGTTGTGCCAATATAACCTTCCAGGCACATTCCAGTGTTGACTCACCTATTTGGCTGTTGACTGGACCCAAAAAGACAAATTTACCCTCGAATATTTCAGCTTAATTCCCCCCCCCCCTATTATCCCTCCTATCGTCGCCAGTAACCCTCTCCCGCCACCGCCACCTGCCAAACCCTCCGCCGCCACCATTTCGGCCACCAGCTACTACCACCCCACCACCACCTCTGTCAAACTCTAACCCTACGGCCGCCAAACCCTCACCCAAAAAAAATATATAAAAAAACCCGTTGCTCGGCGTTTGGAAGAGAGAGATCTTCAAGCCTTCTTTATGGCCCGTCTTCACAATTGCTCAATTCTTCTTGTATGCCATTTTACGAACCAATTCCTCACCACCTCCTGCATCTTGCCGCCCAGTCCAGATTCCTCACTGATCGAAGTCCGCACCCAGATTCCTTACCACCTTCTGCCGACTGATCGAAACCCGCACCGTGGTTCAGATTCCTCAACTCCAAGTTAGCGTGGTTTGCGAAATCATGGCGTTGGCGCCAGATTTGAGGACCTTAATTTGACAGAATGGGCAAAACCTTGTTTTTTCTCTGATGTTCCTTGTCACCTGAATCAAAACAAATCAGCAAAACTTGGTGCTCGGCGTTTGGAGGAGTGGTAGAATTTGATGCTGTTGTGGCCGACGAAAACGAATCAGTAGAGGAGGGACAACACTCGATGTGGGGGCGGAGGTTGTCTTGTCCAAATTCTTGTTTTTTCTTTTCTTTTTTAATCTCGGGATAAAATGGTCATTTCCTTGATTTCCAACAAAAAAATTCATTGACAATCGAAGTCAATGCATCACAGTGTTGTGTTCGCATATACTTCATATAATTAGGGTTATACTGACACTAATTTTACAGGAGTTATATTGACACTTTCTGATTTTGCGGGGATTATATTGATACTTTGACGAAATTAATTTTGATTTCCTCTAAAAATATACCCACAATAGCTGTCGGTGGCTTGGAAGCCCGTGTTCTTGAACTGTGGTAACATGTATCCCAAATTTAAAGCGCCGCCTTCCCCAATGCGACCACCACCGACACTATTACACATGCCGTCGGTAGTACTAGGAATTTTATTTGACATTTTGACGTTTACATTACTTCCCTGTCCTATTTTTTTTACAACCGCTATATCTTTTTCACTTTGGTTTTCTGGAGTGCAAACTACCGAAAATAATTACTTCTGCTTTTTTGAATTTGACATCATAATTTTGATTGTTTTCTTGAGTGCAAACTACTAAAAAATAATTACTTCTTTTTTAAAATTTGACATCATAATTTTAATTGTTTAAATTTAAGTGAATTAAATGAGTGAACTATATTTAATTTAGAAATTAAAAGGTAAATGAATGATATTTAAAGAATCTTATCAAAAATATAAATTTAAAAATATTAATATAAAATAAAATAAATAAAAATGTACTATTTAAGAAAATAAAAGAAAAACGTGTCATTCAAAATTTACACTTTGGTACCTAATTTTTAAAATTGTTCTCAAAAGGCACCCATATTTTCATTAATGTCCCAAACATGTACATTTCAGCAAAAAATTGGTACCAATTTGGATTAGAATTGTACCACAATGGTACCCACTTTTAACTAAAAAGTAAATTTTTGGGATATTAATGAAAAAGAGGGTACCTTTTCAGAATAATTTTAAAAATTGGGTATCAAACTGTGAATTACACTTAGAAGCGAGTACCATTCTGAACATTTTCTCACAAAAACTTTTACTTCTACTGGTTTGACTTTTGTAGTCGATAGGTTAGGAATGGCAATTTTAAGAACGAAATCAAGCAAGTATACCGAGAGAAGAAAAAAAAACAAACCATTCACTTCATTACCATTCTAATATGTATTTTATAGAGAACTTTATAGAATGATCATTATTATTATTTTCCTTTTACAGAAAACGTTCTTTCTTTCTAAAAAAATTCAAATCTTAAAAAGAATAAATTCCCTTTATTCTTTTTTATCAGTGAAGAGGCTGCCCACCATCAGCAGTTTTAGCGGCATCTCTGTCATCCTCTCCACTACGTTTTGATAACATTATAACCCTTCAATTGCTGGTGATTTCGCAGGAGACCAACCCCTCATTCCAGTGCCTTCACCTATTCCTCACCCCATCACCCAGTGACAACCATGAATATCAAATCTGAATCACTCTTTCTTATGTTTTAATTTTCTAGAATTTTTAAAATTTGTCTTTTCAGTGTCAAAAAAATAGATCTTATTATTTCCTCCATAAATATTTTTCAGCAACCTCATATTTTTGGGAAAAACTTTTTTGGTTTTTGATCATCCCTTCAAAGTAAGCATAGGAAAATAATGAAGTCTTTTAAACAACTAAACTTTTAGCGATTCTGATTAAAATATAGAATAATACTAGAACTATGGATTTCGCACGGTTTGAATTGTTCAAGCCAGTAAGATCGGTTGTGGCTAGTACAATCTGATTCAGGTCAGGAACATTCCTACACGTTGTACTACCTCAATTTCTCTATTATTGTCACATCATTTTGGAATGTTAGAATTTTGAAGATGTTAATTGAGTGGTTGAAATTGAATTAAAGATGAAAAAGTAAAACGAGTAGATGTAATAATGTTAAATTTGCAATAACTAGAAAGTGTCCGTATACAAAAACATCAAAAATTAGAAAGTGTATCAATATTAGAGAAACAGATGGAGTAAATAATATTAATACACTGCCAACAAATCATCTCCAGCGATTAAACAAATCTGCCCTCCCTCCAACTTTCTAAAAAGAGTTTTAACACTAATGGAAAACAGGTACATATGCACCGGTATGTCAGTGATGGCAGAGCAATATCGATGTTAGGAATTTCATAGGCACCGGTAATCTGGAAAATGAACCAAAATACCAATGCCTATGAATAAAGCTAACACAAGTTCACTGATTACCGATGCTAGATACTGGTTCCTTAGAAGAAAAAAATGCCTGAATTTAATATTTTCCAACACCAACTTTGGCTAAATGACACAAACTGGTGCTAATACCGAGGTGCTTATGACCGGAATAGTAATTTTGGCGGGTAAAATTTTGGTGGAAAAATAGCTAGCACCGGTATAGGTTATAATATACCAGTGATAGGAGTGCATTTTATTTAATTTTTTTAAAAAAACTTCAAAGCAGCCTTATGCAACTGCTTTATATTTGTATAGGCACCGGTATGTAGAAGTATGACACCTGTAATAGTACTAGTGTCCGATACATATAATTTTTTTAAAAAATGGATTTATGATATGAGTTACTCTTGAAAAAAATGGGTTTATTATATGAGTTACTTAAGAACATGTATTAGAGCTTTCCAAAATTTCAAAAAAAAAATTATTTATTTAATATTCTATATTGGCGAGAATAACAAAAATCATGTATTTTGGAGCAATGGATAATGCGGCAAAAAACTTTTGGGCCACAGTGTAATTTTCCAAGACAGTGTAGAAGTAATCAATGTTAACTTTTGGGACCTTTCCGTGTACCCATACATGCCCAAATCGCAAAGTTGTAATCGTATATTATTTTTATTGCATTTTGGTATCGTCCATTCAGTGATTCGACAACTCCAATTAAAAAGTTAACTTAGAGATCAAATAATACTAGCATCGGCATTGTTTTTTATTTATACTGGTGCTACATTATGACGGGAAAATGAATTCCATGACTTTTCAATCAAAATTTTGGGGGGATTTTTTAAAATTTTAAAATATTGGACTCAACTATATCAGTTACTTAGGCACCGGTATGTACGCTGGTGCTACATGATTAGAAAAAATTTCCCACTTTTGCTCTTGGGTAAAAAAATTAAAAAATGTGCCCCATTTAAAGCAGACCAAAGCAACTTTTTTCCATATATATAGGCAGTGGTATGAGCAATTTGACCACCGGTATTTGTACGGGTGCTCTATACTTAGAAATAATTTCTCAGGTTTGCTCTCGGGTTCAAAAAAGGAAAAAATCATTTAAAACAGTTCTAAGCAGTTGTTTTTCATATACATAGGCACCGGTATGAGCCATATGAGCACCGGTACTTGTACCGATGCTCCATACTTGGAAAAAATTTCCCAGGTTTGTTCTCGGGTTCAAAGAAGAAAAAACCCATTTAAATCAGCCTTAAACATCTGCTTTTCATATACATAGGCACTGGTATCGTCCCATTCATACCAGTTATAGATGCTTAAAAAAACCCCAATTTGATTTCATCTGAAACATTAATTTATTTTATTGATTCAATCTCAACCATTAGAACTTATTGCTATATATATGAAATCTGAAACCCTAAATCTAACTCACCCTTATTCTCCCTCCCTCCCAACCTTCACCGTACAACCACCGCACACCATCGCGCACCCTCATCATCCCTTGATGAGATGATAGAAGCATGTGTTTCCTAATTCATTTAGCACATCTTTTAGTAGTTTTTGTATGGTTAATTGCTAGGTTTATGTGGGTTTACATTACAAAGGGTTTAGATAGTCATTGTTGGTTTTCTTGTCTAAATCTCCCGTTTTGTAGATTATTTACATCTAATGAATACTATGTCCTTATGAGCATCTAGATTCTATTCTATGAGTTTTTTGTAGATCGCTCATAAGCACTTTGGAGTAGTTTAGTGAAGGCCAATCGCAAGAATGGTAGATGACAGTTGAAGGACATTCGCAAGGGTGGTAGTAGACCAAAGGCCACGCTCTTGATCGTGGTAGTAGATGGGATGTGACAAAAAAATGTCTAAATCCAAAAGAAAGAGAAGAATGGCACGACTCGTGCCCTTTGCACGACCCGTGCCAACCCGATGGCTTGAGAGACTAAGTCTGGTACGGGTCATGCCTTATGCACAACCCATGCGCTCAGAACATGAAAATATGAACCTCCAATCAGAAATCAAGGATTTCGACTCCAGTCTGTGGCTCGTGTGCATCTGCACGGGCCGCTCCACTCAGACCACCAAGAACACTCTCCAATCGGAGACCCGCAAGGATTTTTCTAGATCGGTTTGCCCGGGAACCATCTCCATTCCACGGCTCGTGTGTTTTTGTATAGGCAGTGCATCGTGGGCCGTGTTCTATTGCACGTCCCGTGCTGACGTGGCTTCTAGGATTTCCCTTTGTTTTTGGGGTTTTCTTAGGCCCATTTCCACCTACTATATAAAGAGCATTAGTCCACTAGTGGTCAGAGAGCCTTCGTAATTTGTAATTCTACTCCTAGTTTTAAAAGTAGGAAGAGAGAGAAAGAGACTAACTCCTCTTCTTTTTTACTATTTCCTAGTTTATACCTATGGCATTGAATCCAATGTCCATGGAGTAGTGTAATTACTTGGGGATTTTATTTGTATTCATGACTAGGTAATGATTTTGTGAGTTTCTAGATCTTCCTATTCTCTATGTCTATGAGTATTCATGTTTTATTTGTGCTTATTTTTCTTGTGATATGCATGTTATATATATATATATATATATTCTATGATGCACCGTAGTTTAATACTCCATCCGTCCGAGAGAAAGCTTCATATTTTTTGTCAACTTTCTTAGACCATGTTTGACCATCGATAACTTTAGCCACATATACAAATGGTTTATAAAATATTGATATTTGAAAAATAGATATTGTATGGAATCTAACAATATATAACATGAATGTTATTAACTATATACTAATTGAAATTTATAGTCAAACGTGGCTTGAGAAAGTTGACCGAAAAATAGGAAGTTTTCTCTGGGGCGAAGATAGTATGTGATATGTATCGTGCTAGGCATGTTTTCTCCTTGGGAGTGTCGGGTTAGGCGTATTGAGGTTCATGATCCGTACTCCACGGGGTCATTCTTTTTACCAAATTACCGCGTAGCGCAAGAGACCAAAGATAAAAATTTATATGTTACTCCCGTACTCAATAAAAATTACCAAAATGGTAGCTAGTGGAAAGTCTGGGGTCGTACACAGAGATGCTAGGATTTAAAATCTAACTACACAAGACTCACAATCGGGCGTCACTCCGATTGCGTGTCAGGAAAAGTCAGTGTCGCAAACATGGTTATGGGGGGATTTTATCTATAAACTACAAAACATGCAAAAAAAGATATCAAACTATATTCAGCTAAGACTTGGGGATATTTTCGTAACATGACCTGTAGAATACTTTGATTCTAGATTTTATCTAATGCAATACGTAAAAACTTATCCCAGTGTTTATGTCACATAGTGTGGTCAATAGCCTTCACTTTCCTTTGTCTGTCACACAATGGTATCAACACCACCTCCGTAATTCAGAAAGTGCCTCCAACGGTCCAACCGTTATGTTATCCTCTTTCCCATAAATAATTACATCTCGGACCTCCACTATAAATGCTCCTCCCTAGGCCTAAAGAGGCAAAAATATTGGAATCTCATGATGACTCTAGGGTTGAAACGACAATGGTCAATTTACACAACCGTAGTTGCTACAAACCATCATGCCCTAACCTATTGGGTACACCCTTTAGTCTACTAGTGTACGGTCATCAGAGTGGTGTTCACGACCTATATGCATACACCCACATGGCCAAGGATTCTCACTCCCCCTATTACCCTAGCAGACCAAGGGGACAAACATGTCTAGCACCATACATGAAACATATACTGAGGTGTATGCTAACATAGGATATCTAACACGTATTTAACAAGAATATAAAGAACAAATCAAACATGATATTTATAAACATAAAAGGATAAGGAGATCTACAATCTTGCAAAATATCTACCAAATCATGAATACATATTAGATCCCCAAGAAAATAAACTACTCCCTAAACATTGAACCCAATTTACTATTGGACTCAATGCCATAGGAAAAAACTAGAAAGATTAAAATAAGAGAGAATGGTAATTCCCTTTCTCTCTCTACATACTCTTAGAAAACTAGGTGAATAGAAATTACAACTAATGCTTCCTTCTTAACACTTGTAGACATAAGCTTTTTATATAGTAGGTAAGAAGGTCTTAAAGAGGCCTGAAAAGTAGAGAAACCTTAGGCTGGACAGCAGCACGGGCCGTGCAATAGCACACGACCTATGTGGCACGACCCATGCAATAGTGCACGGGCTTCCGGCTGGAAGCGGTCTCTCGGCCTTCTATGCATCATGGACGTATACATCCATGCAGGCTACCAGCTGGGAGTATGTTTTCATCTTCTGAATGGCGTGGCCCGTGTAAATTTGTGCTGGTCGCGGGCTGGAGCTGAGCATTTCCTTCTTCTGATGGTGCGGGCATGAAAAATCTTGAAGGCTGATATGTCCACATTATACGATGATTTTGGGATTTTTTCTACTCATTTATGCTTTTGTGCTTTGGATACTCCATTTTACCTTGAAATTCTATTACTGGAGTTAAGATCGACTTTATCGCTCTTATCACTTTTAATAAGGATTTCATGAGACAAAGTAATTGTTTGAAGATTTGAAGACCATGAAGACTACATTTTGAAGACAATGAAGATCTTGAAGACCCGAAGAAGGAAAGAGGAGACAACTACACTTAGACCAAAAAGAAGACATGTGAGGACAGAGTACTCTGGCTGTCGCGAGTCGCAACGCATGTGTCGCGAGTCGTGACGGTCCTCGGCCCAAATATGCTCATTGGACTTTTTGTACTATAAATACTCTCCAGTTTTCTCCTTTTTCTATCTTCTTCTTCCCCAATTCTACAGCTCAAAACCCCTAATTTTTCACCTTTTCCATCTTTGCTTTATCTTGAATTCATGTTTGATTTGCTATTGTTGTTTAGTATGAACTCTATTAGCTAAACTTAACCTTGTGAGCAATTGATTAAGGCTTCCAAGCTCATGTCTTGAGATCTATATGTAAGCTATTTAAAGCTTTTCTATTGTGTATTTATTGTGCTTGAATTTGGTGGTTGAATACATTAATGGTATTGGAAGTTTGAGTATATGAATTGCTTGTATGATTATGTGTTAGACTTTGGAGAAAGTAGCTAATTCTTCTTTGTTTTGATATGAAATCCAAAGGCATGAGTTAGAGCTTCTAATATGGTTAATGATTTAATGAATGCTAGATAAATGTGATAATGTTGAATTCTTTGTCATGTTTTTTGTGTAGCAAATAAGAGAGGTTTATGAACGTTGAACTTTCTTGACTAATCGTTTGAAAATGCATGAATTGGTTCAATGCCTAGACACGGTGTAGTGTTTATAAGTGTTACCAAGCTTGTTGATTCTTTGTACTTAATGCCATTAATGAGATACTTTTAGGCGTTGAACGACTAAAAGGGTCATTAGTGAGATTTAGCAAGAGATATTGAATTCACTCTTGTAAACTACTATCAAAGAAGGGTAGAAGATTCATCTTCACAACAAGTAGTAAAAGTGTTGAATAGGTTATATGGTTAATGATAGATAAGAGGCTTGAAAGTAGAAATCAATTGCACCCAAGATCCCGTAATTCGGGTTTAAACTCTTCTTAGTAGTTGTTTCTTATTTAGTAGATTTACATGGTTTGCTAGTTTAACCCGTCTTTAAATTGACAATTTAGAAAAACCAACCTGAAAACCCCCATCTTTACAAGGTTTTATATGTATGCATATCTTTATATCTAGTGTAGTATTTACCATTATATGAGCAAACGCTTAGAAAAATCCATTTTCTCCGTAGACGACCCCAACTTGCCATTATCTACTTAATTGTAGTTTATAGCACTTTAGGGCTTAAAATAGTACATTTCAGAGGTACGACGATGACCTCCAAATTCAATTATCTTAATATGTTAATCAGATAATATATATATATATATATATGTGTGTGTGTGTGTGTGTGTGCAACATGTCAAAGAGAATTCGCACAAGGTTTGTTTAAACCGGGTGGTTAACTGATAGGTATGTGAAGTTATATGCTAGGTCATCTGCACAAATTATAAGTAAGCAATGTCATATACATTAAATTAAAACTGAATGGTTAACCGACACATGTGCGACGTCTTATGTGATATGAACAACTGGAATTATGAACATGCGACGTCACACTCTAGATTGGAAACGTCACCTAACCGACATTTTTACACAGCAGAAACTTATCGGTGAACCCTAATCCATAGAAACATCTTACATGAAGTGAATAACACGTTCACACACCATGTACATAACAATTTCAATTGTAAATAAAAAAAGTAAAATAACCAAATGTTGAAACCATACCTTTGAGAGGATATGTAGGAAGACTATTGGAATTCGAGGGAAAGTTGAATGTTTAATGTAATGTATGAGGTGAGCTCCATATATATAGTTATTACCGTCTTCGTGCATTCTGCCACAACTGCAACGTTGCATGCATGTCGACATAACCGATACAATACTGATGGTATTACGACATTGTCTTGTCCAACTGTGGGCCTAATAATTTCATTCCACTAACATGTCGAATGGGTCGTTGTCAGACAGCGTAACCGACGTCGCATATAGGTCATTTCTTGCAAAATATCACCGACTTACCAATGATGTAGGTCATGGATATATTGGGCCCCAAAAATTCAGACCATTAGCAGGTTAACTGGGGCCATGACTGACCAAAATGCACATAAATGACGTTAAAAATGGTAAATAGTCAATTAGACATTAGTAATTAATATTGTGAATGACAATGAACTTTACTAGCATTCGGTTAGAACAGAATCGATTTCAACACAATCGATGCACTTTTTTGTTTTTCCAATTAGGTCCCTCGAAAAACATGGTGGAGGAAACATGCAAAATTGGATATACCCAATAATCTAAATATCATTGTCACAATCATGTCGTTACGACTTATGCATCAAGGTCACGTGGGTATTCTTCCCCCGCCTTTATTAGTATTCCATTAATAACTTAACTGTGATCGTTGTTAATTTAAATTCCAACTCACCAAAAGCGGATGAAATTACACATTACAGATTTTTTAAATCAAATTTAGAAGATAAGAAAAATCCAACAATTAATTTCACAAAGTTCTAATACAGGGCCTAGAGTTAATAATAGAGTATATGATTACTAACTAGTATGCTAGGGCTAATAAGAAGATATTGTGGAAATATCTGTGGAATCATGTCAGTTTTATTATAACTATCGAGGATCTTTAATTAACAAAGGTCTTGTGAACGAAGATTGAGATCCAATTTGGGCATGCCGAATTACTTTTCAATTTTTCAAATATGTCCCTCCAACAAAGTGGAAGTAGTCACAATGTGAAACCGGAGATACCCTTACCCTAATTCACCAAGTCACGAGAACAATTTTCCAATATTATCATGCTTTGGTCAATGAAACGGGACCACAATCTTCTCATACGGTGTAAGATAAAACTTTAAGAAAACTACGCTATGACCCCAAACTTCCTTGAATGCTCGGTACAGAGGCATGAACCGGAGAATATGCGTACTGTCCGAACGGAGAATATGCATACTGTCCAATAGAGCTACAAATCGTGGTAGTTACTCATTGTCATTAGCATTGTTTTCAAACCCTTACTATCAGCGTTATGAAAACGATAATTTCCACCGAATATAATCAAATGAAATTACATTTTCCATGTTGCTTATGAAATAAAAACCTAATGAAATTCCATCCATATTTTATAAGAAAGTACTAGTACTAGTACTAGGTTTACAGTATATTGTAAATGATTAATCATAATCATATTTACAAGGGTCATATGGGAAGATCTACTCAAAGTGTATCTGGGGATTATAAGACAAGTATTTCTAATACCGACATCGTGTAAAAGCTATGGATGACCAAGGTTATTTTTGGGAATATTGTAATTGAGTTTGGGACTACCGGTGATTTTTTTCCATTTTTTGCACTCAATTCCCTACAATGAATTGGGAGAAGTCTAAATCCAAAATTGGAGATATCAAACTATTATTCACACGTACACGAATATTTTGTTCCTATTTATCATGAACAGGTTGTTGGAAGGGTCCGCAATCCTAACAACGAGTTTTGTACGGCAATTTTCAAAAATTACACTTTGACCCATATGAATGACGTCGCATAAGGTTCACAAATACCGAACCATGAATTGAAATTTCCAGCTAGAAATGAAAATTTTAGCCAAAATTTTGAACAAAATCCCCCCCCCCCCAAACCCATCTCTTTTTATATCAGATTCAGCAACAAGAAGCCATTAATTTCTCCTCTCCAACACATGACTTCCTACTCCACACCTTTCCTCTCCATTAAAAACATTTCAACTACTCAACCTAATCTACTCTCTTCTCTCAAACATCAACAAGTAACATAGGATGGAGCATCTCCGGGTTCAAATTATTTGAGGTAGCTTTCCCTCCATTCCATGTTCATTTATCAATTTTATATACATACCTTCGATCCACGTGCTTTTCCCATTGAACAATGATTGAATATTTTCATTAAGTTTGACTACGTTACATGTTATATAGTGTATATTGATTGTGTTCCCAGTATTATCACATGTTTTAAGGAGTGAGAAAAAATAGTTGATATTAGGGTTCATTATGGAAAAATAATCAAATTTTAGTATGATCATTTTAGTGTGAACACAGGTTGAATGTGCAACGTCGGTCAATGCATCGTCAAGTACGAGATACGACTGAATGGTTACCAAAGTCGCATTTCTTAGGAACTGACTGGAACACATATTAATATCTGGCGTCACTCGTTATTTGAACACTGCTACTTCAGTCATATCTTATTACGACGTCGCTTTGTGTTCCATGTTAAGATTTATGTCGTAAGCTCTCGGCTTTATTATTTGCACATCCATTGTTAAATGTGTATCTACTATAATAGGATAATGACAGTTTTCACAGCAATATTTTGTATTTTAATATATTGGTAATGCCAATTTTTGTAAATAAAATGTGATTGCTAGTGATCAACAATTTTTTATGTCATCAAATATTAAATATTATAAAAATGTACGAGAAACTATGTCTAACTGATTCATTTTCAACGTCACACAATTCCATAGCCAAAATGACACTACGGCGTAGCATGATTTGGCTTTTTTTGCGATGTTGAATTCAAAAAACGATGTCGTATTACTCGTCGTTCCACGTCAGCTCACGATGTCCCTTTTCATAATCTCCGACGTCACTTTTTCATTAGAACGGCGTTAATTAGGACAACGTCATAACTTTTCTTAACCTATCGTATGCCTTCATGATATATCCGACGTTGCTTTCATGTATATGCCGACGTTGTGTTAAGAGATGTCGCATGTATGATCAAACATTGTATGCCGACTGCCATTGACCGATGTCGGTCATACGACATTGGTTAAAAACTGAAGTAAAAGGTTCTTTTTACCTCTGATATGACAAAAAAATACACTTTTTACTACAGCTACATTTACGTCAGTTTTTTCATGGCTGAAAACCAAGGTAAAAACCTATGTAGAACCGAGGTAATATGTGCTGTCTCTTGTAGTGTACCCGTGGCATTGTTTCTACCTCTATTTTACCATTCTCCCTGAAAAGGAAGGCCAAATAGTTATCAAATTCAACTTCATCAAGATCCTTGTCAGCTTTAGCGAGTCCTGCCTCAGCCTCAAATTGCATGTTCTCTTCAATGGTTTCTGTGAGTCTAGGACGAGGCTCATTAATGGGGATGGATTCTCCAACCGGTGTGTCGATTGCGGAAATGACAAGGGAGGATCCAGTGGGCTGAGTCCCTAGTTCCTTCTCCACAACATCCAACAACAAAACCATGAGACACTCAAATTCAGAATCCAAAGCCAGATCTTCAACGCTCTGATTCATGTTAGCTGATAGTTCGACTTTATCAACCTCTTGTACTCCCTACATAAATGAACACAATGAATCTCACATATGTTATGTAATATTGCAAGCAGTAGACGAGAGTTGATTGTTTAGTTAACCCAAACTGACACAGTACTGCAAATATGTATACTTGTGAAGAATAATCAAGGATTTGAGTTTGAACAACATACTGTCCAACCTCACCTTTCTTCTGATTGATCATGGACTCGAGCTTGAGTTTGAAACATTAGGAATAATGAGAAAATAATATTGTGACATGATACAGTGTGAAAGGCTTATTACCTTCTTTGGCATTTCTCTTTTCTGTTTTGGTTGAGCATCAGCTTCAGTTGCCACTTGCGGAAGGTCTGCTTGACTTTCAGGTTGATCCGACATCGATAGAATGTCGATAACCTGCACGTGATGCAAATGGACATCAGACTATTTCCAACTACAACTATACAACAAATGAACTTTAGACGGTAATGAGACAGAAGCTTACTTGTGCTTTAGTTTCAACTGAAGCCTTAACTGATTCATTTGTGGGCCGGATTTCAGGAACTGTGAGTCTCTAAATTCACATATCCACAACATTGTCAGTTATGTGTGAAGAGAGGAAATTTATGTTATATATTAATGCAAAATAAGTTACCTTTTGTGGCCTTCCTCTTCCACTCCTAGTCGTGGATTTTACTGGTCCCTTTCCAACCTTAGTTGTTGGTTTGTCTCTTGCCTGATTATGAAGACATAACGAGGAATAAATGTTAACTTACAACCTCTCGTAAAAATTACATTTTAAAAATTCAAGGGATTCTAATACCCGGGATGCCAAATTAGCTTCATCTTTGCTGCTTTCTTTCCCTTGCAGTTGGTCCACCCGCAAAAGTTTTGATATTATGGAAAAATCCCCACACTTACAACATTTATGTGTGCTGGAGCGTTTATTGTCATTTTCCCAGACTTCTTTGGTTCTTTTGGTTTTTGGCCGTCCAATACGCCGCTTGAAAAGTAGGGGTTGCATGGCTGAACTACATCATAGTCCCAAAAATATTTATGCAGCACCAACAAAATCATGTTCTCATATGCCTTCTCAAAAGATTCCTTTGACAACATCACATCACAGTATCCCCTCTTTGCCTCATCAAAACCTATGAATACCCTCTTCAGTATGAGTATATTGACACCATTATAATTGTATTCTATCATCGCATGACTCCATGTATTTCTTTTCACCACCTCCACATAGTATCTCAGTATCAGTTTGAAGGACTTCCCGTCGATCATCTCCAATGCCTTCTTTTTGGCTCTCATCAACTAGTGCCTATTCGGTTGCACTCTAAGGGGCAGAAACATGTCTATTAGTACTTTGTTGGACATGTCTTTGTCAGCCTTCAACATTCCCTTGATTTTTTTGCTACCCATAACAACGGTGCTCGTATTTGGCATCCATCCTACATGTGTGTTCACCTTCTAGCTTTTTGATGCAAAAGGTGTATCAATCGGGCAAGACTAAGCAGTGCAGCCTCCAAGTGTAGTTTTCATCTCTGTACACTACAACTACTCTTTTTCTCACTCTTAACACTCACAAATCCGAATCCCTCTTGTATCGAGAACTCAATTAGAGCCTTCTTGAAGTCTTCTTGGGTTTGAAAAATCATTCCAATCTTCAGCCCGATCTTCCCATCCTCCCCAATTTCAAATTCCTCATGGTTCAAACACCTTCTTAACGAATGATTAACCCCTTCATTGTCAGAATCATTCTCAAATTCCCTGTCTGTATCAGTATCCATGTCTTGCTGCTCATGATATGACTCTATCTCGTTGCCTTCTTCATTATACTGATTTACCCATTTATCAACCTCATCCGATGAGTCTCCATCTTCTTCACCCTATCTATATGATTCATCCTCGTTGCTATCCCCCAAAGATATGTCACTCAAATTTGATCCCCCAACATCTGTTTTTGTAGCACCCCTCATAGTTTTCCTTAATTCCCCCCCAATGTTCTCCTACACCGCACCTTCTTTTCTTGCTACTCTCACCAGTACCCGCTTCCCCAACAAAAACCCCACCCTGACACTATTCCTCACCAATAACTTCTCCAAAAACTTCTATTGCGCTAAATCCCTCACACAACTTGAACATATCCAATACATCTTCCTCTGTTCCCAACTCTTTAAACTCATCTTCTGGACCTATATATTTCATATTCAATTCGATATTCTTCCACGCTTCAGGATCACCCTTGAATATTCTGGTAAAATATAACTTTAACATAACTAATGAGTACATATCGGGGTCAATGTCCTCCATAACCTTCCATTTGTCCCGATAATGAATCTTTACACTGTAAACCGCATCAAACTCAGCCTTCATACATAAAACATTTAAGCCATACCAATAAATATAGGGATTTAAATTTACAAACAATAAACTATAATGACAAAAAAATCAGAAGGAAGTACAGAATGAAGTTACTAAGAAGGGAGTGATTAACAAGCACAAAACAAGCATATAACAATGCACTTGCTTTAGCCAAAAAAATATGAAAAGGAGGAGCAGTTTCCTCACAACATCAGACAACGCAAAGGTCAAAGAGTATCATTTGCCGAAGGTCAAAGTAAACACACAATGATCAACAACAACAACCACATAAACGAAGCCCCTACTCTCTGTAAAATAATAATACCCCAAACTGAGAAACCCTAGACCGTTGCGGTTTTAGCAAAATAAGCCATCACAAAGCACAAAAACGTAAGAACACTGGTAGTATACATGGTTAATCATAACATCTTTCGATTCTCACAAGAAAAACATCATCTTACAGAAAAAGAGAAAAATCACAAACCATCCAAAAAAAGCATCGCCTTTACGCCTCAGATGACAAATGACGAACAGAACAAACTGATATTCATCAAACCACAATTGTTTTCTACGCTAAATGACCTAATTAGTCTCACTAGCTATAATATACATTCATTTAATAGTTAGTCGGTCTAAAACAAGACTTTGTCATATATAATAAATAAATAATATGTATACATATTTCTATCAAAAGTACCCTATCATTTTTTAAAAACATGTGATTATTTTTGTTATTTCAGATTATGTATTTAATTGATTTTTATTTAGTGATATATATAGGGAGAGTATGCGATATTTATGGTTTTAAATATATCTTTAGAAATTATATGTTTTAACAAATTATGATTGATTATAGGCAAAGTCTTGGGAAAACGTCTTTCCACAACCTTATGGAAAGACGTGGTTTAATTAGAATAATAAAAGATAAAATGTCTTAGTTGCAATATTAAAATTTTATTATGGAACGTGTAGTAGTTATAAAGTTTATAAACCGGTTCATGCAATCCAAAAATTTTTATCTTCATTTCTTCTAATTTACACGTTAAACCTTGGTCTTTCCATGATTTATGGAAATACCGTCTTTTAAGAGACGAACTCTTGATTATATGTAGTAAAGAATTAAAATCAATAACACATTATAATATTAGTATGTTATTTTTGGACAAATTTGGTTTAGTTTAGTCGAAATGACTTCAATATCCCCGGTTGACAGTACCAAGAAAACAATTTATATTATAAGGTGCTTGGGACAAGCAACCAGATTACATATTAACATTCTAATTTAGGACCTAACTGGATCTAACTAGGAGATATTCATATCTATGAATATAACTAAAAGAGCAACCCGTTTGACAAGTGGTACCCCTAATGCTTGCCACATCAGCCTTCAAAAAATATTGATTTAAATAAAGTATATTAAAATGCTACAATATTAGATTTTCAATTTTCAATGTATTTCTTGAAAAGTGAATGGGGTAATAATTACTTCAACCAAGACATCATTATTAATAAAAAAAGTATATTGCACATTAAATTTTGCACATTGATCCAAGTATTTGATAGCCCGAATTTTTGAGAATTAAAGTAGAAAACAAAAGCAACCTATTCAAATTCATTTCTCAAACATAGTAGGAGTCATTATTTTTTGGGAAAGGTTGCTTTTCTCATCTAAATGACATGCACGTTTGAAATGTCAAGTTTAGCAATAAAATTGCACGTTCGCTTTTCTATACAAAAAGCAACCTTTCCCAAACTTTCTAAAAAAATCATACTAATAATTTAGATGATAATCAATCAAAAATAATTTTATTATGTTAAACATTTCAAACATTAAAATGTCAATAATATTTCAAATAAAAATAAAATTATCTATAGGTCAATAACATTTTGAAATTAACTGCAGTTTATTTAAATGTCAATAACATTTCAAACAAAAAAGTAAAATCATTTTAGTTAAAAATGAATAAAGGATTTCTAAAATATTTTTTTAAATCACAGGAATTGCATGCAATACCTCAAAAAATTTAGTTGGGATCTTAACTTTCAATTATTTTTATAAAAATGATTTAACTTTATATTCAGTAAGATAAAATAACCATTCACATAATTAGCATATAATAATCGAGTCCGTCTCTTGAAAAACGGTATTTCCATAAGCCATGGAAAGACCGAGGTTTAAAGTGCAAATTAGAAGAATTGAAGATAAAATTTTCGGGTTGCATGGATCAGGTTATAAACTTTATAACTACCACACGTTGCATAATAAATTTTTAATATTGCAACTAAGAACTTTTACCTTTTATAATTTTAATTAAACTCTGTCTTTCCCAAGACATTGCCATAATAATATGATTTTGATTATAGATTTTGATTGTTATGAATTTTGAAAATGATTATTCCAATATTAGAATTATTTAATTCTTAAAGTTTTCCATACATTATTATGATTTTAAAGTAGATTTTACTTATAATAATATTCTTGAAGTTGAGAGTTGATTTAATTCTAATAAAAAATTCAAATAACTATTATTGTCATAATTGTTTTTTAACACTAAATGCTAACAACTATTTATTCTTTTCAATGTATTATTCATTTTTTAAAAAAATTTATCCATTTATTTTACTTACACGTTGTACATAATTTAAATTTTACACTAAACTTTTGCAATTAAATATCATATTTTTAAAATTAGATTTAGCATTTTTTTAATGTTATATGCTATACCTCTATTTATAACTACGATTAATTTTTATTCACTTTAAAATACACATAATTCAGTAATTGAATTTAATAATTATTGTTTCATTATCAACATATTTCATATTTTTATCACTTTATTTTTTAGAACGTAAATTTTTTCTAGACAACGGTTAACATTTTCAATATAAAATACATGTATATTGTTTTTGTTTAAATATACAATAATTAATTATTATACATCTAAAAAAATTGAGTTAATTTATTTGAATTTTCTAAAACAAATGTAAATAATATTTATAAATACATAAATTTACACTATTTCATCGTGTATAATTCTTATATAAATATAATAAAATTGTATTAGTTATTAAAATTATAAATTATATTACATTAATTATTTTTGTTCATAAATTCGTGAATGGCCACATATATTATCTAGTTGAATATATTGAAGATTAGTTGAATCTGAAACTATTATTAGAATATGAAACTCCATCCATTAATAATACGCAATTTCCCATCCGAACAAAACACGGGCATTATCTAGGTCAATAACATGTACAGTAAAATCATTTGAAAACTACCGTTTTCCGGCGGCTCTGTAGGGTTTACGCCGGGGACGGAGAGAAAAACAGAAGGGTTTACTTTGGTTCTTCAACTAAAAGGAATCCCCTACCTTGATATACCTTTAATGAGGTTCTCAGCTTATCTATCAATTTTCTTGTTATTGTTGCCCTCTGTAGTTGTTTGTGCTACTTCCACCGATCTCATAAATCAGCTTCTCCTTAAAACCCTTCAAGATTTCAAGACTAATGTCGTGCTCGTTTTAATTCGGTCACAAGTTCGCTTCAACATCACGGCAATAATCTTCACCATCTCCCTCTCCCCCAGCCTCTTGAAAACAATGATTTCATCAAGCCTGTTCAAGAACTCAGGCTTGAAACTACTCTTCAAATGTGCAATAACATCTTCCAATCTTGCTTCTTCCTGATCATGAGAAAATCCTGTGTTGGATGTCATTATAATAATGGTATCCTTGAAACCAACAACTCCCTTTCCATCTGTCAATCTTCCATCTTCGAGGACTTGAAGAAATGTATTAAATATATATGGATGGGCCTTTTCAACCAAGAGAATGAGACAGTGGGACTTCTTACGAACTGCCTCGGTCAACGGCCTCCATCAGTACGGCCAACATAGCCAGGTTTATAGTTTGCTTACCTTGTCTATCTGATAAGTTGATGACTTGATAATTAGTTTTGGTTTGGTTCCCAGTTTGTATCTTGTCTCACTTAGTTGACTAAGGCTCGAGATGCTTAAAAAACCCGGAAAGGAGTAATAATCTGGTCGTTAAGTAGTTGTCAGAAGATAACCGGCAATGTTTTTGCTTAATTTGTTACCTTCAACATGTGGTTTTGTTTTTAGTTTGACAACTCTACACTTCAAACATTGCAGTTTATTAATTTGCTAGTTATGAATTGAGTAAAGGCAGTGTTCATCTGGCCTATATAATCTCCTTATTTCAGTAGATACAATGGCTTATTCTTACTCAGAAAACCATCACTTTATAGGCTCTTTTAATCTTTTGTCATATTACACGGTTTTTTTATGCAGTGCCATATTTCTCTTTGCATTGTGCATACCAAATTGTAAAGAGATTATTCTTTAATTTTGAACTTTTAAGATAGAGTTGAGATCTTTGACTAGCTAGACTAGATAGCCTCTCATCAAAGGTGAATAATAATAACACATTAGGTGAAAAAAATTGGTTGCTGTATACAGCTTTAACTTTATAACACATATCTAGCTCAGAATTGTAAGAGATTAGTTTGTTACAATTAAATAAATCAGAGGTGTTCGGTATACTATTTATGTAATGTAATTTGTTACAATTCAATGAGTTAGGGGAGTTTGGAAGTTAAGGTTCTATTGCACCTCACAATCAATGTTGCTGATTTGGGTAATCTATGATTCCTCAGAAAATACATATAAAGATGGCCCCAAATAAGTACTGTCACATATGGAACGGTGTGAATAACACAGCAAACAAATCCCGGAAGAAGCTTAAAGAAAAGAACAGATCCAAGGTGTAAAGGAGGTATTTAAATAATTTTCTTTATTAATACAGGTTTTGGCGATGGTCCAGACCCGAGGTATTGAGTTTTGGCTTTATTGTTTGTTTACCTTGTGTAAGTAGATGGTTTGACTAATGTTGGAGATGCTGCCAAAACCAGAAAGAAGAAATAATCTGATGGTTGAGTTGCTATATAAAAGGTAAAGGGAGATGTATTTGCATCACTAGTTACCTTCTTGGTGTTTTTATTTTCAGTATTAAAACTCTAGACTCACACACTGTAGTTCATTAATTAGCTACTTCTGGATTGACATAAACTAAAAGCATTCATCTTGCCTGTAAGTCTTCTTAATTCAGTGGATACGATGGCGTATGCTTCCCTATCAAACCATCCCTGAATAGGCTCTTTTTATTAGTTATTTTTTTGTGATTCTACCATTTTTGTATGTCTAGTGCGGTTTTCCTCTTTATGTGGTGCATACGATTGAAAATGATAATGTCTTAAAAATTGTACTTTTTTAGAGGAAATTAAGATCTTGGACTGGCTAGACTGGATACTCTTTTATCAAAGGATAGTATTACTACATTCGATGATTGTACGCATCTAGAATTTGGTTCGATCCATACGGTTTTAGCCTATCAGTTATATATATCTAGTTCAGAATTGTTGCAAAACTGATTTGTAAGTATTCAATTAGTTTGTGAAACCCAAAAGTTGATAATCTGCATGGAGAAAAACCTCAATGATATGCAAATGTTGCCGGAATATTCTTGGAACTGAACTGGGATCCGATGAATTACTATTGACTGTTGAAAATAAAACTAATAGTACTTGGTAGTTTGTTTTATTTGTTAGTAATTTAGCTCTGAAAGTGTAGTTTTGTGATAGAATTTTGTAATTAGTCTTAATAGATGGTCTGGCAAGTTCTGTGATCTACATTAAAAAAAACACACAGATTCAAGGTAGGGATGGTCGTAGATTTTAAGGTGAGGTCAAAGATTCGGTTCCCTGGTTTCTGGGTAGAGATTAGGAGGTCGGGTGCCTGACTAAAGATTAGGAAGCTGATAACAACTAGGCAAGATAAATTACCTTTCACAACTTCATTGTAAGCCTTTCAGCTTGGTGGCGTTGTGCCCTGCTATGCTTATATGAAATGGAGTAAAATTCTCTCTTTCACTGCATAATTTCTACTGGATGCAGGTTGTCCAATTTACCAGCTTTTTGGTTCACGCTCTCCCATTCACCCCGAAATCTCTTTTGGGGCTCAACTGCCTAATTTGTGAACCTTCTTGAGGTGTCAGGTTTCCTCAGCATTGTTTTGATAGCTTAGCTTGGATTCTGCACGCACAAGTGAGAAATCATATAGAGGTTGCCACACCAGGTGATATAGCGAGTTTGAGCTATGATCAGAAGTCTTGGGTGGCACTCATTACGTTTGGAATTGATTTGACACAAATGGCTGTAGAGGTAAGCTATCAATTGTATTACTATAGTGTTTGTGGTTTACTTTTGTAAGATTAATAAAGATGCAAATACTTCATTGTTAAGGGAAAGTTGGATCCTGTGATTGGAAGAGAAAAACAAATAGAGCAAGTGGCAGAGATTTTATGCAAAAGTAGTAAGAATAATGCATGCTTCATTGGAGATCCCAGAGTTGGCAAAACTGTAATTGTTCGAGGATGAGCCCTCAATATGACCAAATCCATAGTTCATCCAGAGCTCCAAGGCAAAAGGATATAACTGGAATTAAACTACACAGTCATCTCAATTTCTCATAATTTGGTCTCACAACGTTCATCTTCATTTTTCTCAGATTTTCTCCCTTGATATGGGATGCCTGACCGCCAGAGCAGTCAACCGTGGCCAGTTGGAGGAAAGGTTCAGAATGGTTGTTGATGCAGTAATAAATAGTAATGGAGGAATAATACTTTTCCTCGATGAACTTCACACACTAATTGGTGCTGGATACAGAGGCCATGTCTCCTACCTAGATGCTGCACACATATTGAAACCCCATCTCGCTCTAGGGGAGTTAGGTATGTATATATATACATATACACACACATATACACATATATATACACATATATATACATATATACACACACATATATACACATATATACACATATATATACATGTATATACACACACATATACGCACACATATACGCACATATATATATACATACACATATATATACATATATGTATATATATGTGTATATACACACACATCTATATACACACATATATATGCACATATATTTATACACATATATAGACATATATATACACATATATATATATATATATAAATATATATACACACACATTCTTGGATTCATTTCTTGTAATAAATCATTGCAAAACAAACGCTGATGTTCTTTTGGTCCTTTCAGTGCATTGGAGCAACCACCCTCGAAGGATACAAGTATATTGAGAAAGATCCCCACATTGAGACGCATTTTTCAAGTTGTTTAGGTCCCCGAACCTTCTGTTGATGAGACCATCCAGATTCCGAGAGGGATAAAGGGAAATTCCAGGATCAGTCACATACCTGGACGATGCTTTGATTGCATCTTCCAAACTGTCTGAACGATACACTAGGTCAGTTCTGCGAATGCACTTTCCTGTTTTCCAATTTTGTTTCCAATAAGGATTATTAATTAAAGTGTATGAATTGTTTTCGTGGATGATTCTAGTGATGCTTTCCTGCCTGATAAGGCCATAGATGTGGTGGATGGAGCAGGGGCAAGAATGAAGTTACGTGGTTGCAATGTTGATCTGAAGTGATAGAAGAAATCATTTCTTCACAAACCGGGATCCCAGTGGAAAAGATTTCTGGGCAAGGATCAGCTCGGCTGCCTCAATTGGAGAAGATTTTTCAGAAGCAAATCATAGGCCAGGATGAAGCAATAGAAGCAGTTGCTCGGGCCATTAGAAGAGCAAGTGTTGGATTTGGCGACCCTGATCACCCTGTTGCTAGCTTATTCTTCACAGGTCCAACTGGGGTAGGAAAAACTGAAGTTGCGAAGTTACTCGCCTTGGAATACTTTGGATCCAAGGACTCCATGGTCAGGCTGGACATGATTGAATACAGTGAAAAGTATTCTGTTTCCAAGCTCATTGGTTCAGCACCTGGCTATGTTGGCTGTACTGATGGATGCCCGTTGACCGTGGCAGTTCATAAGAAGCCCCACCGTCTCATTCTCATGGATGAGGTTGAAAAGGCACATCCTGATATTTTTAATACATTGCTTCAAGTTCTCGAAGATGGAAGATTGACAGATGGGAAGGGAGTTGTTGGTTTCAAGGATACCATTATTATAATGACATCCAACGAAGGATTTTCTCATGATTAGGAAGAAGCAAGATTGGAAGATGTTAATGCACGTTTGAAGGAAAGTTTCATCCCTGAGTTCTTGAAAAGGCTTGATGAAATTATTGTTTTTAAGAGTCTAGGGGAGAGGGAGATGGTGAAGAAGATTATTGACGTGATGCTGAAGCGAACTTGTGACCGAATTAAAACGAGCAAGGACACAAGTCTTGAAATCCTGAATGGTTTCAAGGAGATGCTGATTTATGAGGTAGGTGGAAGTAGCACAAAGATTTACGGAGCAAGGCCGAAGAAGAGGGCAATAACAAGAAAATTGGTCGATAATTTGGCTGACAACCTCATTTAAAGTAATATAAAAGTAGGGGATTCCTTAATAGTAAATGCTGTTTCAAAGGGTGATACGCTTTTTTCGGAAGGACGGGTGTGCTACTTTTGATTGGTACCTTGATAATGGTCTGGAGACTGAGGATTGGGATGTGATAGGTTTTTGCTGATTTGGTTTGTAGGTTGAGAAAACCAGTTGCTAGGCTATTAGCATCTTATAGTATGAGCATCTTGTTGATGCCATTGAAACTGCAAAATATTTTATTTTGCTACACATTCTGATTTATGTTTAGTTTATAAATTGTCTGAATTCATCAGTGCACTAGCGTTTGGATTTGAAAATGATGAGTTGCAACGAGGACTCCGATAGTCTGATGCTCTATATTAACAGTGCATGAAACGAAGTCCAGAAAGTACACGATACTTTGACGATCAAATTTGAAGCAATATAATTTAAAATCCCATATAGCTAATTGTATAAGAGCATTCATGGTAATATGGTGCAACATCTTCAATTTTCTCTATTCTCAGGACGTTTTCATACTTTCTAGTTTCTTGCACATATCCATGTTTGGAACAATATCCTCTTTAACATATGATCCACAAAGACATGCAATCTTGTCTATTGGATTCTTCTCAAGTCCATTATCAACCCAAATGCGAGACATCAAAACTGAAATGTCGACAGAATCATTCCTTCTGCTCCACCAGCAAGTTCTTAGTCAGCCACATCTTGTGAAAACAAGCTCAAGCTGGTAGTTCAAGTTTTACGTTGTTCTTCCAACTGTGGCATTTAGTTAAGACAAAAGGGGTCAGTATTTCCGTGTTAATTCACTCAAATAAGCATCGCAAGCACTAGAGTGGGAAGAACCTTATTACCTTTGGAAGTAATAATAGAAGAAATCAGCATAGAGTGCAGTCTGAACAAACCCCGCTATCCAAGCTGAGAAAAGCAAGCTAGCTTCAGTATGTGTTAAGGTAGCATTGGACACGTGAATAAAAATTCATGTTGAAGAAAGAGACTATGACAAGGTAAATGCAAATGCCAAATCAACACAAGGAAATCAGTCTCCAGAAACAATATGCAGGGTACGGCAGTACTTAAAGGGAGGGAGAGAGGTTCATACTTATCCAATGAACGAAGTGTGGCTCAGTGAAGTAGCGATAGATCCAGTTCAAAATGTACAAACCTCGGTATGCTCTGCAACAGAAGAAGATTTATATAAGATAAAGCTCCAAGAAGTAGATAATATTTCAAAATGGTCAGAACTAGTAATTACTACAAGACCGTGAAGTAGAACTTGCTCATTTTCCCAACAACTGTGTTCTGTAGTTGTACAGAAATTCAAGAGTCAACTCTCAATGCCAACCAGTCCATTTTATTCTGGTAATTACACTGTGTTACCCTTCAACTGACTCAAGGTTAGATGGATTAATTTTTACTAAGCTAGAACGCACAACAAAGGGTGGGATTCAAACAATTATGGCTTTTGCAGAACCCTGCCAAGATCATTGGAACTAGCAGCAGGAAACTAGTCAATTCTAATAACTCCAATTTTAGCACACATACTGGATGTAATAATACATCTTCTTTTCTTGAAAATGGGTTACATGAGATGTATCATGCTAATTGACCAGATCTATAACTAAAGCATTTTTCCTAAGAGATACAGCCACTTAATTTGATCACGGTGGACACGTTCTTTTTTAATTTACTTTTAATTAATCAAGGCTCATAGTAATTTAAATTTTTTACAGCATTAAAACTGCTAAATGAACTCTGAAGCATACTCAAAAGTTAAAGGTTCCTTGCAAACTTTTTATCCAAAGGAAACTATAACCAATATGTCAATTTGCCTTGTCATGCAAAAAGTCAGTATCAACTAACATTTAACAACAATTCTTGCATGCTCCTATACACATTAAGATACATTTGTAAGTTTGACAACATGATGTATCAACTCAGAAGACCAGACAAGAACAAATGGTAACAAAACACATGGTAGTTCGCCAACTAAAAATAACAATTTCTCTTCAACTGGTTGGCATAAGATATGTGAGATGAAGCAGATAAATAGTAAAGGATAGTAAACCGTATCTCTTATCAAGAAAATAAATAAATTAAGACTTTTACCCTAGAAGAAGAACATATTGCCCAGTCAGATTGTCAATATTTCTTGTCCTCTGCAACAAGACCAGCTGAGGGAGGATGGCAACAGCTTCCAAGTAAATAGAGAATGTCCACATTACCTGTGCAGCCATATCAAACAGAAGTTTTACAGCAATTGAGTTTCCAGAAAAGACAACAAAAATAAATGCTGCTTACGGTAATCAGAAATTCAAAAGGTGACATCAAGGAATGCGTGAAATAAGCATAAGCTCAGCATGCACTAAAACTAAGGTGAAGCAACAGTACCTCCTTCACAGTAAATTTCTCATGTATAACCAGGGCTAAAATCAAACACGGCAACACAAGGAAAAGATGACGAAACGTGTCCTGTTCCTTATCATAAGATCTCTTGACCATCTTATGATGCCTTATGTACCAGACAATTGAATAAGAGCTCCCCAAAAATATCAACTTCATGACTGTGTTATAGAGTGAGATATTAAACATGTCCAGGTACCGAGTTGTAAAGACAATGGCATACAGCTCCTGGGTCTTAAGAGAGACACCTGGATAAATTAAAATGCAACAGCAATCAGTAAACAAAAATCATCACAGCATATTCCGATATGAAAATTCACATATTCTAAAGTTCACTAATCAACCCAATCAAACATGTTTATCTCACTTAATCATCCATTAGGATTTAGGTCTTCCCCACTTATTCAATCTAGCCAACAACAAAATATCTATAGTGTGGAATGCCCAAAATCTAAATAAGAATGAGATTTAATAACCATTTTGTTAGGCCTAACAAACTTCAAAAGAACAAGTCTTTGCTCTTCAGAACACCATAGCTCCAAAATCCAACCCAAAACCACCTCCTAAATCATATCAAAGCCTCAAAATTCAAGCAAAAAACTGCGGAAACCGGCAATTACAGATAATCAAGCATAGGAAACGCCTAATTTGCCCAAGGAAAAAAATCACATTCCTAAACACAAATTTAATCATACCAGCACAAGATTTGATAGTGTGGATCTTGAGGAGCAAAACAAGGACACTGGCCAAATGGGTCATATCCCCAGCTAATCTGAATATATTCATCTTCTTTGAATCCCCCTGCAACTCTTATTTCTTCAATATTCCAATGACCCCGAGAGGGAGAGGTGTCTAGTCGTTTTCTATAAACTTGACGAACAGATCTCCGATTTGATCCAATAGTAGCACCAGAAACACAAACCAAAAATGTGTCTTAGTTAGTTAGTTGAGGATTTGGAAGACTAGAGTGACGGTGGGGACTCGGGTCGTGTGGAAATGTGCAGTTCCGCCCATAAGTTTGGGAATGTGTAAACAAATACTCCCACGAGGCCATAACTTTTTTTTTTTTAAATAGTCGGACTCATTCTCATTAATATATGAAATATGTTACATTTGTGGTTGATTGTATGCACAATCATCAGTGTTCACCTATCTGCTTTTAGCTGATAAGCTAGTAATGCGCTAATCTATTCCATTACAGTTGATGAACTGATAAACTGTAGAACAACATAACTAAAATGAGAAAAACATATCTATTACAAGGTGGGATAAAATCCCACATGACTGGCTCACTGAGAGTGGGTGGGGTGAGCCTCCCCACTTGAGCTCCACACCGACATGGTGTATCGGAACTTGCTCCATGCTAACTTGGCGTATAGAGACTTAAAGACCATCATTTATTAGGGAGGTAGAACCCGAGTTGCGCCTGGTCAGTCGAACACAACACCCTGATTACCTTAGTGGCTAACTACACTACTACTGAACTGAAATCGGGGTAAAGACGCACCAGATCTGAGAGACCGGAGACAAAACAACCCAACTAAAGTAGGAAATATAAACCAACATAATTTCAATTAAACAAAAATGGTGATCCGGTTCATCATTTACAGATCTGAACCTGCCATCACCCTATTTGGACGGATATGACCCACGATGATTAATCGTTGTCTGCGGCGTTTCCGCTGATCACCACTAAATAAAGAAATACCATATTTACCATTTTGATTTTCATTGGCACTAAGCTAAGTCACGCGTCTCCTCCATCGGTGTACTTCACCTCCTACAACTATGCTCCATAACCACCACCCCTGCCTCGCCCCCCACACCCACGGCCGTACTCCGGCTCCACTGGTCGTGCGCCCCGCTGATGAGAAAACGTCGAGCTAGGTTCCGTCAACTCTGTGTGAAATCCACTGTCTTCTTCGTGCAACAACGAACGACAACTGCCTTCTCTTCCAGGAAAGTGAGCGAGCTCCGTCTTCTGGTCAATCTTTTCCGGGAAGTGCTGGGCCCCTTCTCCATCGCCGACTGTGTCTTCTTCGCTCGGTGACGAGGTCAAGGCTATGATTGTTCTCCGACTTTCGATGTGGTTAACCTTCCCTTCACCGGATGATTTCAGTTCTAAAGCTAGAAACTACAGTTAGGGCAGGGAAATAAAACTACAGCTAGGGTGGGGGGCAACCGGGCCGCCGGATCTGGTGGCGGAGGCAGCCCCCGAACAAGGTTTTTGGTTTGGGGTTACTTTTGCAGGTGGGAGCATTTTTGATGGCTTGAGAGAGAAAGTCTTCGCGTGTAGAATCTTTTCCACATGCCATAAGTCTTGAATGAATAAACAAATATGACCACTCGCCGGTCCAAATTACCCACATACTTTATTGCACTATTTACTATCAAATTTTGATCTTGTATTTGAATAGATATATATGAAATAATATTATCGTATGTGATATTGTTGAGTTCGTCGCAAAAAATAGTTTCTTTAAAGTAACTTTTTACTTGTCGTTATTATACGTAGTTAAACATATTAACGGTCAAACATGTTTCTTGAACAATGTGCAATGGTTGAGGGGTAGTTTGGGCTGGGACGGAGGGAGTATACAAATGAGTAAAGTGATAAAATGATTATAATTTTAGGCTGAAAGAATCAATATAATTCTACAAAATGAAAATAGTGCCAAAATAAGCTCAACTTTATGATGTATGTGTCAGTCTAACCCTTTGCGCCATTAACTTAAATTGTAAACTGGAAATTTGGCCAAAATTTTATAAAATTACTATTTTCCCCCAATATAGAAAAGGAAAAACAAAACCCCATCTTACCCAACCTCCCTCTCCCTTCTCTCTGCTCTCTACCATCTACCTCCATCTGCCGCTGCTTCTCCAGCTGCTGTTCATCCCACTTCTCTCTGCTCGCCACCAAGCTGTTCCTCCTCTCGCCACCCCCATTCTCTCCGCTCGCCATTGCCTTTCTCCCTCCCCCATTCTCCTCATTCTGAAAATAGCACCACCATTCACTTGCACCATCATATGCATTTCTAATCACCATCATCAACTCATACGCATTCAACACCAGCACACTGCCTTACAAACCACCACCAACCTGACCAAATACACCCCTAGCCACCTTAAAAAACACCGCCCCACACAACATCACCACATTCTCAGGGGTAATGGGCATCGAAGTAGGTAAATTTTGGATCCCGGAGTGTGTTATGATTTGGTGTAGGATAATGAATTATTCATTAGGAAATCTCTCTTTGGCAGTGATGATTTGTGATATCTCAAGGGTATATCTGTTTATTAGTTATGGGGATTAGTATAATGGAGGTATCCAGGAGCTAGGTTGGGAAATTCACTGGGTAGTGATAAACCATTATGTATGTGGGGGGGGGGGGAGGGAGTTTGGTTTACTCCTCTTAAAGGATGCCATGAAAATATCTGTGCTTACGTAAGTATGTTTTGTTACTTAATGTTTTATATGTATATTTATGATTTCAGATATTAATAATGTGTTATTGCGTATGTGGTTTTGGCAGTATCCACGATCATGTCCCTTTGAGTGTCCTTCGTGGTTTCTTTTAAATGAATTATGGGGTGGAGTAGGTGTAATGGGATAATGGACAACCATTGCTTATCATTACCCCTGTTCTACTTGATGAGGAGAATGATGCCCATTCACAAGGTTGTTGGGTGGAGAATGGAGGTGGTGCAGTTGGAGAATGGGAAACCATTATTGCCTTTGCTCCTACCTTGCTTATTAAGCGTGGTGGTCTCGAAGGGCCTCTTCGCCCGTTGGGAATTCGAGATCATTGTATATAATTTCTCGCCAGAAGTATTCATCTTTAAGGGGGCCGTTATGGCCTTCTTGGCAATGACTGCTGGAGAATTACATAGTTTGAATTTCATGTATTAGGTTTCCAGACACTTCTTCATAATCCTTTCTAAATGGAGTTTCTTACGTTCTATGAGGGAATTTTTTGTAATCCTTAGTTTTTGTACTAATCTAAGATCCTGATCTAGTAAAGTATCACCGATGCTCGTAAGATTATGTTATAAGTTTCTTTTATTATTTTTATTGTTTATGGAAATTATGTCCAAACTATGTTATGTTCGCTTCATTTTTATTTTTAAATTAAAAACAACCATGTGGTTGGGGTAGTTTTAAAAGGCTTCCCAGACCTTGAATGAAGCTAGGTACAAAAAGGTGCAACCTCTATGTGAGGCCGACGAAGGTCATTGTTACATGTCAAAGCTCATCGCACTTCTAAGGCAAAAAAATAATATGTGATGTATTCGGTGTGATTTGGTTGGGGTGATTCTAACTCAAATACCTCCACCCATGTTCGTTTCGTTTTTACTATTTTGGATTGTGTTGTTGTTTTTCCTAAGTTTTTACTGGACGTAGTTGGAATGCATTCCGCTTAGTGAAAACTGTTTCGGGTGATGATGTGAATTCGACTAATAGTGACTTTAGTTAGGGATCCTAAGCGGTTAGTATGAACCACGATCCTTTAACTTATAAAGCATCGACATATCTCATTGGTTTTCTACACGGTTATAAGGATATCTTATAGTTGATTACTTTCACTACTCCATGGCTTCGTTCAATCATGGAAAAACTGTCCTCATGCATACTAATTTGGTCCTTATTTATTGCCCGTGATCATGTGGCCCTTATGGCCTTGATCCCCTATATATTCTTTTCTTCAACTGTGTTTAGCTCTTTGTAGAAGAAATAATTTGTAACATGCAAATGTACCTTCGTTTCAGGCCACACTTATCATAAATAAATAATAAATATGCAAACTACCTTTGTCGCAAAGAGTTGATGAGGATATGGTGATTTTCTACTTGCTCGATCCCATGAGTCTAAGAATTATCGATTTTCTTTCGGTGCTTGTCAGGTGTATGAAGGCTCCAGCATAAGCTCCAACTTTTCTCAGGAACTATCAAAACTCAAAAAGAAAAAATCAATCCCCACATACGGCGCCACTAATGCGGTGGATTCCTTTCCAATTATGATAGTGCCCGAAATATGCTTATAGCGAGTCCTTGCATCTTCAAGTACCTGCATATATCCCCGTGGTTGGTCCAGGAGAAGGAGATCCGATGCTCAAGAAAATATAGCTTAATTGTATTTGTAAATTTTTTAGTAATTTTTTACTTACCTTTTACCGGTATTTCTTCTCTTTATTTATAGCTCTACAATTGTGTGATCATGGTCCGGTTATCCCACTCCCATATTTGGCCACTTCGATGTCTCTACTGATATTGGCAACATTCATCTTTGACTGATCCAGTCAGTCAGCTAGATTCCCGGACCCATGTGCCTCACCAAAGAGAACCCTCTCAATGTTCTCCAACTGAATGTTTTTCTTTGATATAGTGATAGCTCAATTCACTATGCGCTCAAAAATTGCTTGAGCTCTGATACCAACTGTCACGGGTTAACCTTCTTGAGGTTAACCGTGCGGTTTTTCTGTGCAAGATTGCAACAACTACTGCCTTTCTCCCACCTACAAGTGCACAACAGAACACACGAGTTTAAAGTAGGAGTGCCCACAATTGAGAAACAAGTGCACAATATAAAGCCCAAACAACTCGGGGCAATACTCATTTCCAATTATATTGCATAAAGGTAATAAGATGTAAAGGAGGACTAATTCAGTAGTTCACTTATATGCTGAGTGGAAGTAATTCCATGTGACAGCTATCAGAATAAAAGAAGGTCAAAGAAAACAAAGGCACGTCGAACTAGAACTTGAAAAGAACTAAAGCTAAGCTACTAGTTGAAGTATATTTACATCCAAAAAGAGAAGACTATCTGCTACAAGAAGTTAGGGGACAAGTCTTCTTGGACCGTGACTAAACACTAAGTGTGCCAGCTTGACAAGCAAATAGACGTTGTACACATGGCACTGAACACAAATGGCTTGGCCATTAATGCACAACACAACGTGGGCGTAAATGGGGACAACACAGGCCAAGAACGATTAAGCAGACAGCACTGGATGATCCATAGACGCGTGCGATGCGGTTTTATGGCTATGGAATCTTAGGGATGCATTAAGCTGTACGAGATTACAGTACTTTGAGAGTATCTCCAATGTAAGCATCAAAATGATAAAAGTCTCTAGCCACGTCATAACAATAGGGGCTCAAGGTAAAAAACAATCTACAATGCAAGGGTCTCTTGCAACCTTCTATCTGACGTGGCTCAAATTTGTAGTGACCCTTGAAATAAACCTTTTAAATTGGAGGCTAATATTGATGCCCGTTAGTACGCATAGTCAAAATATTTGCCAAAAATAGATCAATTTTATGTATTTATTTAAATTTAATTGCACAAATTATATATGATTTTAATTTTGTTAGATAAATACTCAAATTGGGAAAAAACATACATTTAATTAGAACGAAGTGCTTATATAACTCTCAGTTCTTTGGTATGTGCAAATATAACTCCGAATTTTTTGAAAGTGCAGCTGTAACCAAATTCATCTAAGCGGGCAGTTGTACCCATTCATATTCTCGCTTATCTAAGCGGACACTTGGGTACAAGTTTACATATTTTGGCCAACCATGGGTATATCAACACTTTAAAAAAAATTGAGGGTTATATTTGCAATTTCCTTGAAACTGAGAGTCATCTAAGCATTTTACTCATTTAGATATTAATTAAGTTATATTATATATTTACATTATACTAATTAAAGAAATAAAATATTTAAAATTTAAAATATCCTAAAATTCTAAAAATTAATAATTGGTGATGGTTTTTAAAAATTATATAAAATTTAAAATTAATTTGAATTATAATGCAAATTTAAGTTAAAAATCTATAATTATACAATTATAAAGTTCAAAATAAAATAAAATAATTTATATATACTATATTTTTGAACATGAGTTTAGTAGAAATTTAAATTAAAAATAAATCTAATATTTAATGTAATAATTTAATCAGAAAATATCGTGACACATCACATTAAAGTTTGGTTTCGAACGCTTGCATTGGAGATCAAAGTTTAAAAAATCACCGTTATCAATGCTTTTTAATCCACGTTACATGGAAGACCTATAATAATCTGCCATATGCCTCTCATATTTTGAAATGTTACTCTTTGCATTGGAGATGCTCCATGAGCATACGTATGAGCATGAGATTGCGTTGGTATGGAGAGCCACACTCCCGTGCCTCAGTAAACTTGTTTTTTCGTAGTGTCTTCGTGGATAAAATCACATTCATTCTATTCTTCTTAAAATTAGTGAATTAATCTAGGGCCCTCAAATTAACAAGATATGTGTGGTTATATTTTCTTTCTTTCAAGATCTGAGTGGTTAACCACAAGCGATTTTCCTTTTCTCTTTCTTCTTTATTCCTATTCTTCTTTCTCCCTTATTTTCTTCGTCACTTTTTTGTCTCGTCCATCTGCTTCGTCTCCGGTAATAGGCGAGCGAGTAAACAACGGGGTGGGTTGGGGGGGGGGGGGCCGCGGGGGGG